>PVKU01002941.1:0-201289 GCA_004027475.1 Anoura caudifer | reverse complement strand
AGAGAGGAGAGGGATAGGAATATCCAGGGAAAAGGGGAAGGGATTAGAGCAACAAGTATGAAAGACATATGGACAAAAGCTGGGGGGGGGTGGAAATGGAAGGGAGCTGGGGAGGGCTGGGGCGGAGGGACGGGATGGGAGTAGAAAACAGAAGACTGTATAAGAACAACAATTAAAATAAAATTTAATTTAAAAAAATCCAATGTCATATAATATGTGAGGTATATATCACAATGATGTGAATATTATATATTAATAAAAGAATATTAATTATAAAAAAAAAGAAAAGAGTGGGCCAAAAACATTCATCCATAGTAAAAGCAGTATAGACATGACCTGTTTACTACTTCTGTTTCTTAGGGTGTTCCGGCTTCTTCATTTATACTACAGATAAACAAAAATTATGAAATCCAACTAAATCTTCTCCTTTTTGACACAGGACACTGTGAGGCAGCTTCCCACTGTTCTATAATGGATATTACAAAGCAGTTCCCATGTCAAAACTCTTATGATGCAAAATAATCTATAAAGGCATCCTTTTCTCTTTTTAAAACCATTTTTATTTTCCAGTGACAGTTGACATGCAATGTGACGTCAGTTTCACGCATACAGCATAGTGATCAGACCCCCACACAACTCACAAAGCAACCGCCCCAGTAAGTCCAGCAGCCATCTGGCCCAACGCAAGGGCAGCCTTTCTCTATTCGTGTTATTAAAACTCACATAACTCATCTCATGGGCATGGAGAAACCTAAGCCTTCCCAAAGCTCACTCTCCTGCAGATAGTTTTTCAAATCTCCACATTCTCAGATGAAAGAAGTGTCCTCTCCTGGCCAAAGGACAAGAATGCCCTGGGTCTGCTCAGCCACATTGTCTAGGTTCTCTAGGATGTTCCAAACTCAATGAATGCATTGGGGAGGATAAGTAGGTGTACGATGGAAAACTCGTGACTGGGTTTCCAGCCTCCACACAGTGGGTTCTGGAAATGAAGAAACAGCCGTCACCATTATACCAGTTTCATTTATGTCTAGTTTCCTTTGGCAGATATGCCATTGTTGCCTACCTTTATATTAGTGTCCACAGGCATAATCCCTCTTTTTCCATTTCCTCATGCGTTGAAGAAAGAGTAACACCATCCATGCTATCCCATAAGAAAAGAAAAGGGAAATATGGTGATGTACTCCCTAAACGTACACGCGCATGTGCACACACATGCACACACCATTACACTCTCCAGAAGTAATTTGTTCTACTTGGTAGTAGACAGACATTAACTCACCAAAGAACACCAGGGAATCAGTCATAATTATGCCAGCAGGACTTTAGTTACCATGATTATGCTAGAACCTTCTTTAGCATTCAAACTTTGTGGATACCTAGCATTCATTTTAAAGGTAATGTCTCTAAGCTTTAGATTAAAAAGTACCCACATTCTTAACAGGTAATGTTGGAATTTTGTATAGCTCTGTATTGTGTTTAAAATCATAAAAACAGTATTTTGAAGCTTACAAAAATAACATAAAAATGAAAAATACCCACAAATGAGTACACTGGTGCCGATTGTGCTTGTGAATTATTTGGAAATTGTCCTGCTATTGTTCTGCTAGTGGAAAAAAAATTTTAGACTTACATTACATTGCTAACCTCTTCTACACAATTGCCTCAGTTGTAGGGTTGTTTTATGGTTGTGTCAGGATAAAATGAGGTGTTTTTTTGGGGGAGAGGAGATGAAATAAAGTTGTCGTTCTGCATTTACAACATTCATAATTAAAACAAGCCAGAAGAAATTAGCTACATGGCCTCTATGATTTCTAGTGTATTATCAAAAATAATTACAGCACTTTGCCATATGTTCTTGCAGTCTTACACGTTGCTGCTAGGATAAGATGAGACTTGACATGAACTAATTACTTATTTCTAATACACAATCTTAAACTACAGTAACTCCTGAGAGGAAAAAAAGGCTCTGTGACAGAGATTCAGTAAATGAGAGCTTCCTTAACTTTTACCTCTGTGTACTGAATATAAGATAAATTGTACAGATATATACAACCAGACGTGTATTTGTTCATGGGGATATAATTGCCTATTTTAAGAATAAGAATGTATTCTGTTCACTTAGAGCCATTCAAAATCATTGAAGGTATTAGTTCTGAATTGACTAAGGAGAATAAATAAGTTAATGCCTCACTAGAAAAGAACTCAGTTGCCTAGCCAGCCCTCGCGGAGCATCACAGTACATTTCTCAACCCAAATAGCTCATGATGCCCTAAACTAGTTAATCATTGTGTTGTGTGGTGTGTAGCCAGATTCAGAAGTCACTTGCTTTGTATTTGAAAGGTTGAGGAGGAATGGGGAGGGGAAGTAAAAAGAACATAAATTCAAACAGACCTGTGCTCTAGACCTACTTCTGCCATATAACAGCTGTGGCAATTGGACAAGTTACTTCACCTCTCCCAATTATAGTTTCCTCATTTCCAGGATAGGAAGGCCTACTTCATAGAGTTGATGAAAAGGATTTACAAGGGGTGTAAGTATTAGTTTCCCACCTCATTTCATCTCCCTACTCCACCTCCAGCCCTCATCATGGCTCTGCAATAGTAAATATGTTTCTTTGTCAGAAAGGCCCATTTAGTTCTTCTCAGGTGACAATAGTCATTTTCAAACAGGCTGATTCCTGCACATAAAACATAACACAAGACCCAAAGTACCTTCACCATTGTAGACCTTTCATATGTGGTTGTCTTTAGGATTTAAATGTACAATCTAGAGTTTGTGTAAAGACCTTTCAAGAGTACATTTGGCAATGATCTTTTGAACCATGTCTCATGGAGAAAATACTCAGTTACGAGCAATGAAGCAGTATAGCAATACTTGAAATAATATTTCAACACAATATAAATTTTTCTATTTTGGATGTATCAGTGAAAAAGAATTCAGCCTAAGAGGGAAAGAGAGAGATGGAGGGTAGAATAGGAGAAGGGAGGGAGAAAAAAAAGGAGGAAGGAATTAACTTAAGGGCTAGAACTATGTCTTTCTTACATTATATGTGCTTCTACTATAGCTCCCAGTGACCTCTCAGATATACAATAGGCACTTAATGCATGCTTGTGTGATGAATAAATAGAATATTTTTGCACTATGACTGAATAAAAAGAAACTGGGGGGGGGAGAGCAAAGATACTTATACTTCCAACTTAGTATATCTGAAATGAACTCTTCCATTTTCCAAGGTAATTTTAAGACTAGAATAAACTAGAGGGTCAGACAAGGAGAAAAAGGATCACGTGCAACCAGAGCTCGGGAATGCTTAAGGCAGTCTGACAAATGGGATTTTGCTCAGTTTCCTCTGGGATAATCCACCCTTGGCCAGGCAGTTTTAAAGATTAGATTGTGAAACAAAGCTATGCACCTGGGAATGTACTGCAGCAGGCGAACACATCCCTTCTCTCCACTGTTCCAGTGCTTAAGTGTGAGAATTTTTGAAGGAGATATGAAAGCACAGACAACAAACCCTGCAGGATAATAGTCTCTGAGGACCGTAATCACAGCCATTTTTAAAGCAAAGCCTGTGCACTCCTAAATCCATAGCCGTTCGCTTAAGATGCATTGCGACTCAGTGGACCTGAAAACATGCTCCTTATCTTAACCTAGAGCAACCAGGCTTGGAGCCAAATGACAGTCCTGAAATTAACTCTTGTTTCTCTTGGGATGACAACTCTGCTGCTTTTAAGAGTATTGCAAAGGCCAAAAATAGAATAGGAAAAACTAAATAAAAGGCACGAACACCCACTGAGAGTCTCTGCCCAACTGCATCTCCTGAGCAAATTCAGAACCTCTGGTGGTGAGATCAGAGCCCTTATAAAGTCAGGATGGTTAGGGTCCAATTCCTTTATGGGGGTTCTCAAAAAAATCCATTAGGGAAGATAATCCTGTTTTGTTTTACTAGTTTTAATTTTCAACCCATAACAGGCTGATACTCTGGTAACATGCAGTAAACATTAATTACTTTTAAAAAACTATAAAAACCAGACATGCAAAATGCAATCCCATACTTTTTATAGGTTGTGATAAATGTTTCTAAAGATTTACTCTCAATTTCTGTTCTTATAATGGAGCGTGTGTGTGTGTGTGTATGTGTGCGCTCCAAAACCTCAAGTATTTATTTTTAATTGTTGTTCAGGTACAGTTTTCTGACTTTTACTCCCATCCCAGCCCACCTCCCAGCCCTCCCCACCTCCCCCCATTTCCACCCCTCCTAGTTTTTGTCCATGTGTCCTTTATACTTGTTCCTGTAAACCCTTCCCCTGTTCCGCTGAAATTCCCTCTCCTCTCCCCTCTGGTCACTGTCAGCCTGTTCTCTATTTCAGTGTCTTTGGTTATATTTTGCTTGTTTGTTTGTTTTGTTCATTAGGTTCCTGTTAAAAGTGAGATCATACGGTATTTGTCTTTCACTGCCTGGCTTATTTCACTTAGCATGATGCTCTCGACTTCCATCCATGCTGTCGCAAAGGGTAGGAGCTCCTTCTTTCTTTCTGCTGCATAGAATTCCATTGTGTAAATGTACCATAGTTTTTTGATCCATTCATTTACTGATGGGCACCTAGGAAAATCTCAGATATTTTGTGCAGTAACATTTTCACTGATATGTCCCCTAGAGCAAGGGCTAAAACCTCAAGTATTTAAAGCCGTTGGTGAACAGGTCATTTTGGATAGCCAAACTAAGGGCGTTTGGCCTGTATGTTTCCTTTGGTTTGGTTTCACTTCTTTAAAGCAACAGCACCTTTTCAGAATAACACAGTTGGATAAGTTTATTCTAAGAGTTTTTACCTACCCTGCTTTCTGGGCCATCGCTATCCATCCACACTATGTAATCCTGGCGAACTGTGCATGCCCGAGGCTCCTTTTATGCCTTTCTGGTTCTCTGTCAGGTGTCACATCTTGCTACTCTCTGTTTAGCCCTCGAGGATAACTTCTTTCCTATTCTGGATATTCTTGCATCTGACCTTTTTAATTCTTGGAAACCACATCATCCACCTTTTTTTTTTCTTATCCAGCTTATTCGAATTAGGTAAAAATGACCAGTGAAAAGGAACTGCTAGCTGTATTATTCATATAGTAATGCCTTCAGAAAAGATTCAAGGTGGTGCATCCATGATGAATGTTTAGAGAAATTTGGTGACTTAGTTTTATTCTTTATCCATCTTTTTGTTTGTAACAAAGAGATGTATATCTTTGACATGAGATAGGTTATTCTTTGCTGAGTTCTTTTTGGGAGACACAAAACTCTATATATACAGGAAAAAAGGATGTGGATGTTATTCTCTGTGATGTTTTAGAAGAGTATCATAACCATTTGTTTGGATAATAAAAGAAAGGTGTAGCCCTAATTCCTGGTATCTCTCTTCTTTATCTTTCTTCTAAGAAAAGTTTTGTAACTTTTTGCATTCTTGCCCAGTTTTCCTATTATTTATGGGCACCATGGATCATTCTACTTGTCAAATAAGATAGTACATATTAAATATTTAAAATCCTCATATTTGTTCTTTACTTTTCTTTATAAACTTTTATTCTCAGTGGCTGCCTAAGAGAACTTTATCCAATTTAATGTAAGGATAAAGACTCTATTCTACCTGTTTCTCCCTAAAGCTCTTCATCCACTTCAGTCAGGTTGTACAACTCTTTGTCCCTGCTCATAAACCCAATTTACTCCCACCTTTCAGCCATTTCCATGCTGTTCTTCCCTCTTGGAACACCTGCTTCCCTCCATCTCTCTCAATCCTATCCATCCTTCAAGGCTCAAAGCAAGTCCTTTGACTTCATGAAGTCTATTTCTATCACTTCATTTCCACATGGATTCTCTTATAATAAAAATCCTTACATTAGCTATTACTTATTAAAGACCTGTTGTGTTCTAGATGCTGTTCAAAGTATTTTATGAGAATTATTCCATGTAATATTCAAAACAACCCAGCAGGTAGGTATTATTATTTAATATGTAGGGAAGCCAGAGAGATTAAAGAGTTTTTAAACTTATGCAGCTAATAAGGGAAAGAGAAGGGGGAGACTCAAACCATGTCTACTTAACTATACTTGCCCACTAGTTTTCCCTGGGAAAGGGGACTTATGACAAAAATGGGCTAGACTTGGAAAAGAAGGAAATGTGAGGTTTGAAAAAGCTCTGCAGGAAATGGTATAACCCCTACTCCTAAAACAGCTACACTGTGAGCCTATTACTGCCTCATATCTGAACATTCTTGATATTCACAGCTGAAACTGGCTCTATAATTGTAAAGAACTTTATGCCCTGGCCAGGTAGCTCTGTCAGTTGGAGCATTATCCTGATACACCAAGATTGCAGGTTCGATCCCTGGTCAGGGCACATACAATAATCAACCTATGAATGTGTAAATGGTGGAACAACAAATTTCTCTCTCTCCCCCCTCTTAAAAAAAAAAAAAAAACTTTTGGCTATATATTTCTTTGGGGAGGAAGGGCTATATAGCATTTTTCCATTTGCACCTATTTTCTCAATTATTCTATGTTCTGTCTCATGGTATCATATATATGTCTGTCCACTGCTTCAGATCTAACAGTCTCCATATTAAAAAAAAAAAAAAAAAAAAAAAACATGAAATGACTCTATGGGCAGTGCAGATGTTATTCTGCATTGTCTATTGGCAATGCTACTTTTGCTGAAATTTAGGCAGGAATATTATTATTAAGAAAAGTTAATAGGAAAACAATCTAAATTAATAGGAAACAACTCAGAGGTAGTAACCCAGTGGTAGGAGCACAACCCCTGGAATCCAACAGCCTGGGTTTCATATGCTTTATTAGCTGTGTGACCTTGGGCATTTTTACTTGACCTCTCTCTAATTTCCTTCTCTTGTATGTGAAATGAAAATAATAATAATGCCTATTCCTTGAGGGTTACAGAGAGGATTCAGTGAACTCCTGTGCATACAGTGCTTTGGACAGTCCCTGGCTTATAGGGTTATATTCGCTACTGCTGTTGTTTCTGCTGTTATGTAACCACTACCTTTTTGTCCTATTCATTCATTATTGCTCTTTCTAAAGAACACAAACATAAAAAGAAGAGAAAAATTAGATAACACACACTGAACACAGCAACTAAGTCTTGAGTGATCTTTTCCAGTTAAGTCCAAAGTGAAATAACACTACTATCAATGTGAGAAATGACCACGCGTGTACAAAATTTGTATAAGTTTATTTCCATCAAACTGATGACATATGCCACGGAGCAAGATCTCAAATGCTCCAGAGAATAAAAGCTTGCAGGTTTTTTCTTTTTTTATGCATTTGAGATTAAAGGGGGGATGTAAGGAAGATTACTGAAGGAGGCAGAAAGCAAGCCAGGAATCGAGTTAAGAGATAGCTACTAAGATTATGTCCTCTCTTGAGGGTGGTCCACTTTAGAAAGAGGGGTGCTCAGTACTAGAAGGAGGGGTCTGAAAAGAGGCAATTCAAAGGTGTGTTAACCTAGATACACGGAAACAATGGGCAGGACTTGCCGAAGGCCAAGATACCCTTTTAGTAAAGAAGTTACGTGACTACCCACCATGACCTGCCCCATTGGGAAGTTGTGATCAGCTTGCCCTGTGAGGTTACTTTCCACAGAACCCTTTTTTTCATCTACACTCCTTCCAAATACTTGTAAAAATTACTTCTTGGCCAGAATGACTATCCTCTGAGAACTCCACTTGATTCTCAGCACCAACCTGCTGCTTTTCTGTGGCCCCTGAGTCTAAGGTTCATCTTCAGATAAATGCCACCATAGTCATTTTATGCAAATGTGTTTTCCTTCCAACCTGCTCTGTGTATGTCTCCTCCCCAGCTACGGGTCATGCTGCGTACTTGTCCTGAAAAATCTCCACCAGCATATACCGACCTCCGGAAAAAAGCCTTGTGTTCCTCATTGATACTCATCTCTATGTTAGCGCAGTCTGCCTTAGTCCTTCCTGTGGCTTGACAGATTGCCTACCAGCCTGTTGTCCCCAAGGAATGTGGCCACACTCCCGTTTATACTGATGTGTCAAGTCATTACTTAGCGTCATGTTCACATGGCTCTTATAGACAAAGGAATAAATTACCGATGGGAGAGTTTCTGTTTCTGGCAGCAGAGGTATTTTGTAGTAAGGAGACCTTTTCAGTGCAAGCAATTTTTGCTCACAGGTGGTCCTGGATGGCCAATTTCCAAAACAAGAAGTGTGTGTGGGGGTGGGGGGGAGATAGTCAGGATTCCATGTTTCATTCAGGATAAATCAATCCATCTGGGCAAAATTTTTAATCAAAATCCATAATATTGTTTTTCTCTGTGCTTTTCCTTCAACAATGTGCCTGTGTCCCCTTGTTGGTAGTAGCCTTGTTCATCTTCAGCAACTGCTATCTATGAGAACCAATGCTTATAGCAAACGGGGTGATAGAGACAGTGTAAGTACCTTCTAGGGTCACAAGGACCGAACCCGTTACCCAGTTCTGACACTTCCAAGATAGGTGACTTTAGGCAAGTCAGTTCAACGTCTCTGAGCCTCAGTGCCCCCCTCTGTAAAATAGAGAAAACATTGCATACTTCACAAAGCCAGGAGGAAGAATAAGGAAAGTGGTGTGTTCGTATTTTGTAAACTGTAAAGCCCTTTACTGTACCTGAGGCATTTGTTGCTGTAAACCACCACTGTGACTTAGAGAAGTCACACTGACTTCATAATAATACTGCCTCAGAGTTTCCTTAATGCCACCGCTAAGACTTAACTTCAGACACTTCTGAATTTTCAAGCAAAGTTTTTATCGTAATATCTGTGAGGTTTGGCAGGAAATTCTCATCAATAGCTCGTAATATGAATAAGTTCAATAAAACGTGCACACTACATTTTAGGAAAAGTAAAGGCAGAGCTGTCTCTTGCATTCCTCTTATATCTTCCACCATGCTAAGATAAGGTATAATTGGTCCTCAATAAATACTGCTTTATCGATTTTAGATTCATTTCATTTTGAGGATACACGCATCAAAGAAATTTATATGCAGCATAATGTAAATGGCAAAGAGGAAAGTTAGCAAATTGATGAGTCAACATCCTGTTTCTGCTTGGGAAGACCTCTTATATATTCAACAAGGTGCCGGTGACTTCATGATGTCCATAACCTTCAGGAGCTGTCTCTGGAGTGTGGACCTCTGCTATAAATGCAGGCTATGAAAATTTAAATGCACTATCATGTATATGCATGTTAATATAAAGAGCTGATTCTGTTAGTCCAACTGTCTTATTTTCTTAAACGACTAAAGGTGTGTTTTTAATGCTCTAAGTGTGTCTACTCTGAGGCAAAGTCTGAAGCAGTGTACAAATCAAATACAACAAGCCGGAAAGGAAAGTCAAAGAGGGAAATGGTGAATTATCTGGAGAACTTGGATCTGCTTGGTTTTTTAGTCCTGAATTATTCAGATAAATTGACTTCCCTTTGTTGCTGAAGAAGTAGCAACTTCAGCAGGGTGTGTTTTCCCATGTAGGTGCGTAAACATAAACATGGATGTCTATTTGATTAAACTTCATTTCCTCAAAAAGCCCAATACTAGTTTTCCACCACACTGGCTAGTTTCCCAATCAGGTTATTCCCTTCCAGAACACAGATTTTGATGGAATATAGATGCTACTCGAGCTGTTTCAGTATTTCCCTTCTTTCAGTTTTGGATGTGGTTCTATGCATATTCCCCCTCCCCTCTTCCGGTCAAAGAACATGGGACAGAATTCTCTTTAGAGCCCATCCTGGATACTTTGGCTGCCAAACATAGTGACAGGAGACATTCATTGTCCATCTACCTTCTGCAACATTCAGAACTCTGCATCTAAGAGGCTATGACTGAAAACACAGGCTAGTGCTTCAGAATTTCTAACATGCTATTGCGGCCAACCCCCTCCCCCCACCCCCTTATTTTAGAAAAGTAATTTAATTCAATTTTAGAAAGAGAGGGAAAAAAAAACTTTTCTAGTTACACAGGTCAATCCAATTGTTCGGGGCTTCAGAATGAATTTTTAAACTTGTTGAACAGAAGCATACAAATCTCCAAAAGCAAGGCAGATAATATACAAAGCCTTCATTCATTGTGTAGGCAGAAAGGAATGCTGGTACCCGGCAGCTCTCTAAGGAATGTTCTTTTGGCTTTGACTGTTCTGCTGGGAACAAGGAGGGAAACACATATATAAAATGAATTTATAATGTCTCTGGCTTATAATGGCAAAATGATAAGAAAAGTTGGCTGTTTAATATAAACTGTCAGCCGCATATTCCAGGCCTCCTCTCTTTGAGGTCCCTCCCACATCCACAGGCCTGGCTACCGTTTAGTGGGGAGTACAAAGTGGCTGTTTATTATTATTGACTGGTGAGGCCTGTGCTCCAAAATTCATTCTGTCAACAGAATGTAAGTAAAGTTGGCATTTTAAAGCAGGGCTGTTTCCATTGCTGGGTTCTCGCAGGATTGCTATGCAACAGGATCAGTGCTGTAGTCCCCGGTTCAAGCTGAAAATGTTACACAGGAAGACATACCATGTAAAGGTCAGATTCTTGTACTATGATAATTTTCTTGATCTGTGTCTATACAAATGAACTTGAATGCATGTCTTAGCCTAACTCCTGTCAAGGTTCTATGGACTTTCCACCTGTCAAGCCTAAAAATACAGTGGTAATTCAAGTAGGAGATTTTACTAATAAATGTAGGATGCTGTCATAAATGTGTGATGCTGTAACACCAAGGTGAACTGAATGTGTACTGCCAAGAAGATGCTCTCCTATGCCAGACTCCTGTTAATGTGTTGGTGCTGTGGACCGAGTACAGCTTTGATTATTAATCTCTCCATACTTCTATAGTCAGAGGCAACTCTGCAGACTACTATGCGCATGGGAAATACAGCTTGACCCACAGCATAATGAAGTGGTTGGCATTGGGGTCCGCTTTATCATGGGATTTTATTTCGTACCACCTCCATAAAACAGTATGTTCTGTTCATGGACTAAGAAATACAACTTAAGAAATGTATAAAGTCATAAATCATTATGTTTCCACTCAGAATGCCAAGGAATACATGCATTGTACCTAATAAGGTGCCCCTTTTCAATCTACATAATAATGTGAAGAGAGAACACACCAAGGAAAATGAGGAGGAAGTGCATCTTTTTGTCAGTTGGCTCAGTTGAAATGTTTCTGGCACTAATAGTTTATTTTTTTGTACAGTTCTCCATATGCATATTTGTAGCTGGCCTCTTCTGTTTGTTTAAATCTGCATGTGTTTCTCTCCCTGCTGCCCCATAGGGCCTCCAGGGAGAAATCGAAGCTCATACCGATATCTATCACAACCTGGATGAAAATGGCCAAAAAATCCTGAGATCTCTGGAAGGTTCTGATGACGCAGTCCTGTTACAAAGACGTTTGGATAACATGAACTTCAAGTGGAGTGAGCTGCGGAAAAAGTCTCTCAACATTAGGTAGGAAAAGATCAGGGGCAAAAAAAAAAAAAGCCAGAAATGAATTAAAATGGCCAACTTTCTCTCATTTTCCTAGCACCAGTAGCTAATATCTCATATGTTTATGTAAATCACCCAATTTCAGAATGATTCATTTGATTTTGAATAAATGAATCATTCATTTGCTCAGTATGGAGATGATACTGGAGGGTTCAGATTAGATTAAAGTGGTGATATTTTATACCCATGGGAGAGATGCATGTTAAGACATTAGAGTGAATGTAAATGAGGAATACAGCTATTCTAATTTCATAGAGTTCTTTCTTGGTTTATTACAAGGTTATGCAAAAAGTGATAAAATTGTAGGCTTGTTTACATGGAATTCTTTCTTTGGCATTATTCTAAATGCGTAATAGAGGACACTCTTTTTTATTTTTCAATTACAGTGTACATTTAATATTATACTGTGTGAGTTTCAGATGCACAGCATAGTGCTTGGAAAATCATCCAACACTATTTATTAAAAACACAATTCTTTCCCACTGTACTACAACGTCTGTACCACATTGGATTTTAATGTTTTTTTTCTTTCAGATATTAATTTTCCTTACACCTTCGGTCTGTTTTCAGGATTTCATTGTTGCTAACTGGTGCTAGTACTCTAGCTTCCTTAGTCTCAGTATCTGGTAAGGCAGCTAGCCTTACCTAATTCCCCCAAGTTGTCTAATCTCTTTACAAAGATGGTAATGCTCACCAAATATTCCACGTGCCGTCTTTCACTTCTCTGTCTCCTTGAAGTTCGGCCAAGCCATTTGATTAGTCCTGTTAAACAGGGTATAAGCAGATTCGTCACTTCGGGGGCCAAAGCACTAAAGAGGAAATGTAAATGTTCCATGCACTCTCTCCACCTAAAAGGAGGCGTTTTTAAAATACCATAACGCATTATAATGGACAGTTTAGAGGAGACCTCCCCACAGCTAATGAGAGATTATACCAACTTCCTGTCCTTTACCTCCTCTCAGATTTTGTTGCCACATCGTCTGTACACTAAGCCTTTAGCTGGTCTGTACATACCTATTTTGTACTTTGCCCCTTCCTGCTTATTAATCAGGTTCCTCCTGAGTAGCTAATGGCTGTATTCCAGCAGTGCTGTAAGGAGGGCAGAGGGAAAGTCTTGCTATACTCATTTTACAGTAGTTCAGTGTTGCGGCAGAAGAACAGAAATAGGTGAAATGCCCCGCGTCACCTAAATGACAGGAAGTACAGGGAGTGGAAGACAGGCTTTTCCAATTCACATCTTTTTATTATAATATTCAGTGCTTCCTTCTGTAGCTAGAGGAGGGGTGGTCGGGGAGGGAGGTAGAAGGGGGCGAAAGGACTTCATAGTAATATTAAGGAATGCAGAAACAAAGGGAGTACCTACTACCTCTAGGCTGTAAGATTACAGAAGGGACTTTTTTTTCTTCTTTATAGTTCTAAATTGTCCAAATATTGACATATGGAATGTTTACTTCCATGATGAGGAAAAATATAACTGAAATTTATGAATTCCACAGCCCTCATAAAAATCTGCACTTAGTATGAAATAATAGTAGCAATAATACTAGGAACTAAAATATGGACCGTCTCATACCATGCCATGTCATGGGCACTTTATAGTTCTTGACCCATTTAATGCTTTCAGTAGCCCTAAAAGGTTGATTCCATTATTATCTCTCTTTACATTTGAAGAACGTCAGGCATGGAGAAGCTAAATAACTTTTCCAGGGTCACTTAGGAAGTGGCAGCTCCAAGATCTGAACACAGGGAGTCTGGCTTCAGAGCCTGAGCTTTTACAGCCATTATAGTATGCCATGGAGCATAAAGAAAGAAAGAAAAAATAAGACTTGCCTATCTTTTACACATAAGTACCTAATAACTGAAGGGAGGAAATAAAGAAGCAGATTCTAGCAGCAGAAAAGGATTTCCTTTTCTTTCTTTATAAGATCTTCCCCACCCAACTTTGCACCCCATCTGCCAAGATATTTGCTTGCATCTCCCTCTTTGGTCCATGAATTTGGTATCAGCGTGTTAGAGATGCATTGGGGTCAACAATTGGTAATAGCATTTTCAAACATAGGGAGACTTCATTCTCTCTGCAGCTTAAATGCTAGGAGAAATTAGTATGTGTGATGACAAAGGCTGCTTTTGTAACATCTGCCATTAGAAAGGAATGAAACTTGTGAGATGGAGAAGAGACTGGCACGTAAAGTAAAGACGAGAAAGTTATTCTTCTTTGCAGGCCCGAAAAAGAAAGGTGCTGGAACTGTTCCGAACATCACTCAGTGTCTTTTCTCTCCTTCACATGAACTTGATGAAATAAGAGGAGAATTGAAAGCGGCAAACAGCATGTCAGCCAAAATAGGGGCTCTTCATTCTCAGCGATTTCCCATATGCCTGCTACTGCAGTGTAATTCTTACTGTCATTAATCAAGTAGAAAACAGTTACCTTAGCTTATCTAAGGGGCTGAGAATACTGGAATTTAAATATTCAGATCAATGGTTTTGGCTTTTTAATATGCCTCTCTAATAATGCAGGATGTGTTATAAATGATCATTTATAAAGCAAAGAAACAATTCTTCACATCCCAGCAATTCAGTTTATTTCCTGACACTTGCCTGAGATGAGGACATCAGTCAGTCAGTCCATACAGAATGGCAGGGTGCACTTGAGAGAAGCACAGAGCAAGTAGTAGTTTGGGATGGTTATGAAATAGAATAGATAACGCTGGAAGAGTCAGGTGCAGAACCATTGATGGCACAAGCTTGCATGGCAAATCTAGTCAGTTTCTCCCTCGACATTATTTTTTAGTGAAAAGTCACCACAATTAAAAAAGAGGGCCAGCCCTGGCCAGGTAGCTAAGTTGGTTGGAGCATTGTCCTGATACATCAAGGTTCTGGGTTTGATTCCTGGTTAGGAAACTTGCAGGAGTCAACCAATGAATGCATAAATAGGTGGAAGAACAAACTCTCTCTCTATCTATCCATCTATCTATCTACCTATCTATCTATCTCTATCTCTCCTTCCCTCCCACTCTCTAAAATGAATAAATTTTTAAAAATTTAAAAATAGTTCCAAAGATGCCCTGGAAAAACAGCCCTTTGTTTACCCAAACTATAACATAGTACACTAAAAATTTACTGTTGGTTCATAGTGTTATAAGGCATTCTGAAGCCAGTTTTATATTTCAAAATATAAAAACATCCATGCATGATTTCATAGGTGTCCATTTCAATGAAAAATAATTTGAGTTGGAATCCAAATGATTTTGAAGTTTTGCCTTGAGTTCCACCAGCTTATAAAACGTATCCCTTTGCTTCTAGATCCAAGTCCTTACTAAGTTCTTTTGCCCCCATTTATCTTCCTTCCACCCTATGTCCTTTCTCGTCCTGTGATTACAATTCTTATTCAGGTCTTCATTGTGTCATTCCATATTGGTAGAGTTGTCTCTGTTCCTTCACATATTAAGACCATACATTACACATTTGCAAATGTGGTCTTCCTTGGATGTTGTTTCTAGCATATTATCCCTTTGGTCAAGAACTTCGCTCTTGTCGGGACCCGTATTGCAGTCATTCATTCATTCATCTGTTCATTCAACAAATATGTACTGAGTTTTTACTATGTACTAGGCACCCTTGTAGGCCCTAAGGGTACAACAGTGAACAAAACAGGCAAAAGAAAATCACTGCCCTCGTGAAGTTTGTAGTTAGTCACTAGAATCTAGCGGACCCTTCACTCTCTACCAACTATGCCTAAGCAGACCTTGCCAAGCCATCCCTTTTCTGTTCTTCCCACATCTCCCAGATCCTCCCTCACCAAACAGCCATCTAGTTACTCTCCTGTAGACTCTGCTTTCTTATCCCCTGCCTGCTCGCCAATACTTTTCTCATACTCCCATATGAGTATGTACCTTTGGTGATCCTCACCCTTGGAATACCATCTCTCTTCTCATCTTGAAAATTTTTTAAAGGATTTTATTTATTTATTATTTTTAGAAATGGGGAAGGGTGGGAGAGAGAGAGAGAGAGAAACATCATTGTATGAGAGAGAGAGAGAGATATCAATCAGTTGCCTCTCCCATACCACCATCTGCGGACCTGGCCCACAACCCAGGCATACTTCCTGACTGGGAATCAAACCAGCAACCTTTCAGTTCTCAGGCCAGCACTCAGTCCACTGAGCCATACCAGCCAGGGCTCATTCTCTAAATTGTGACTCCAATGTTTTCCTCTCTGACAGTTCCTTCATCAGGTCTTCCCTGCACTATTCTCATTTACACGTGATGGCAAATCCCTTTAAGTATTCATGAGTTGTTTCATAGGGCTATACTTGCTGCCTCCAGCTAAAAAGATAAATCCAAAAATTCCAAGCTTTAAATGAGTCAGGGAGGCAGAGCAGAAAGAGTCCTAGACCAGCAGTTGGGTGATCTAATTTCTCTTCTGGCTCTGTTACTATCTACAATACCTAGCGAATAATCTTGAGCTCAAGGTTCAGACTTCAATTTTCTCCCTCACTGAAATGAGGATGTTCTGCCAGAAATGGGGGTAGTCTATTCACCTTCCCTTGCCATTCTTCAATGCTGTTACTTTGAATTCTGTAATCACTCTTTATGAACCTAAGCTTATTCTTGAACTTGTCTGCCTTGTTTTTTTTCATATTTAAATGCAGCTGATTAGTTTCAAAGATATGGTATAAGGACAAGCAAATAAGATATCTTTGAGGGGGAAGATATCTTTAATTGAAATTGTATAGTACTATCTCATCATTTAGTTCAGGGACCTCATGTGCCATCTGTTTGACATGTATTTTGTCCACACATATTATGTGCACGAGGTATAATTGGAAGAATACTTGGTGAGAATTGAGAGTCCACAAACAAAAGGAAATGTTAACTGATTTAAGTGGGAAAAACATAGAATGAAAAGATTATACTTACATTTATACAGACGAGCATGCACATATACACACACACGTACACATACACATACCTAGTTTTTGACGGCATTATCTAACACATGGGTGGTGATCAGTCAAAGAAAGTGTTTCTCATTCTCAAGTGTTCTATATCTGTGAAGCTTAGATTTTCATTTTGAAAATATTAAGAATGTGTGAAGTGGTCAGTGCATTTTTTATATAGGAAATATGTAGCAAGATGTCAATTTAGTTGATCAATACATTCTACTTTCCAGATGATTGTTTATGCTGTGAACTCTGAATTGCATGTGTGGTCAATGTAATTTCTGCCAAATATATATTCTGTGAGATTTTTATACTTAGGGAAAAATTTGCACGTGTTTTGTACAAACAATAACTTCTGTGGAATTTTGAGCATTAATTTGAGAGGCTAGAACACCAACATTATACAGTCTGCAGCAGCAATAAACCTCCAAGGGACCACTTGGTGTTAGAAGTTGAAGTAGTTAGAAGTTTTCCTATAATGGAGAACAAAGAAAGAGCAAAAGGAGGCAGAGTCTTTCAACCTTTGAGAGAAAAATGCAACTTGGACATTGAATATCTCTGACCTTTCTCTTATTCGCGGAATGTTGATTATGTTTGAAAGTTGGAGTTCATGGCCCATCTGGAAAAAAAAACTGTTTACTTCTCTTTGAGCTTTGCTTTCTCTCTTTATTTAAAGTCCCATTGCTCCCATCATATTTTTGTGGTTCCTTATTATTTCTGCATCCTTACCTTTTCCTTCTGTATGCTAAAGTGCCATCTTATTACACAAGGGTACGAAAGATATACAGGGATGCATCATTAGTTTTATAAAAGAAGTCAAAGTGAAAAATGAATTCAATATAACACATTTTGCTTGAAGAATACATGCCTTGCAGAGTAAAGTTTTATTAAGCATTTCAAACTAGGCATCAACTAAATCACACTGGAAATGTCTGCGTCTGGAGAAATAACAGTCACTTTCAGAGCCCCTATAATTCTTAGAGCCCTGACACTAAAGAGTTCCTTAAAGACCAAGCAGTATATCCCAAGACACCTAAAGGTCCTCCATTTTACCTAAGCCTTACAAATTGTAGAAATTATCTGCTTATTAAAGATCAGCACTTGCCTGTTAAAAGCTAGAAGCCCCTAAGCTCTTGTCGTCACTAATAAAGATTAATAGAAAATGGATAGAAGCTAAGTGCCTCTTCAAGCCTCCTCTGTTATTTTCTGTTAAGTAGACAGGGGTAAGTGCATCTGGCAATTAGTAGGAAGCCTTTCGCTCAGGGATGCAAAACATTTGATTAAAAATCACTAAGGTTAAGGATTTTGTCATTTAAGAAAATGTGTTTCATTTCTACTTCCTGTGACTTTTAGAAAGAAAGGAAGGTAGGGATAGAAACATCCATGTGCCAACTGGGGACCAAACCCATTACCTAGGCATGTGCTCTGATGGGGATTGAACCCATAACCTTTTGGTTTGTAGGACAACAGCTAACCCTCTGAGCCACTTTGGTCAGGGCTATTTTCTGTGTCTTAATGTGACAGCTCAAGCTGTGTGGTTCAGCAGCTGTCTGTATACCTTTGCATCTCAGGTTCCACATTTGCAAAACAAGAGGATTGACCAACAACCTCTTAGGTTCCTTCCAGCCCCTGGTAGCCTATGATAAAATGAGGGAAAGGGAGTGTGGGGTGGGGGAGTCATTACGAATAGAAACATCTTCAGGAGGAGATACTACAAATACAAGCATAGGTTAACTATTTAGAAATATTTGGCATACAGTCTTTAGAAATAGAAATAGAAATAGGGCAGTGGCTTCCAAGAAACACATTGGAAATGTATCTTGAAAACCCTTCATAAGCTTAACATGAGCAAAGAAAAGGTTTTCTGAGCTCGTAGCATTTTGTTACATTTAGAACTCCTTCAAAATTTTGTCACTCCCATATACCACCTTTGCCCTGTGGAGACCAGCAAATAACATTTAGGGCACATAGGAAATACTTTCAGACATTCTTTCTCAAAGAATGTTCTTGGAACTCACCTGCTAAGTTGTGAAAGTTCTTGTTAAAAGCACAGAAGTGCTGAAGGTGGAACCTAGGAATACGTGCTTTAAACTTTACAAGCTCCTCAAATGTTTCTCATGCACTCCACAGGTTGAGAGCCACGGCTTCAGATTGAGTATCTTTGTGAATGTTGCTTTAAGTCAGGAGCCATTATCCGACTGCCTTTCTCCCCTCCGACCCTTTGACCTCTGTTCTTCATAAGCCTTTTGCTTAAGTTTTCATCTTCATATCACACTTGCCTCTCACTCTCATGCTTTAGCAAAGAAAAGAATGAAACAGTCATTTGATAATGGGGTTAAAGCAATCAAACCTTCTGAAACGTTAGCTAACTCCATACCTTATGGATGCATAAGGTCCCCTCACCCAGACACGTGAGAGCTTTTTGTCACACATGGTCCCAGGTCCTTCTGCTCCTCTGTTAACTTCCTTCACTGTCCCTGGCTCCTAACAGCCTCCCTGTCTCATGCTTTGGAGTTTCTCTTAGGTCCTTTAGAGCTAATTCTGGGTCTCAGAGCTATTTTTCATTTGTTTGTTTGTTTGTTTTCCTGGAGTTTAAGGGTTTCACTAACCTCCCCATAATGAACCAGCACTGTTTAACCTGGAACAGGGCTGTGGGGGGGCTGCCTGATGTAAGCGAAGCAACAGCTGGAGGAGGCCTCTCCATAAGCAGCCTGCTCTTCTGCATGTCCATCCTCCCCTGGGCCCCTCCCACAGTGGTATTTAGTGTTGTCTCCCTGAAAGGGGGAAGCCAAGCTAGTCTCCCCTCCCTTCTAGTCTCCCTATTCCCAATGCTTCCTTGGGGCTTAGAGGCACTCAATAAACATTTATTTAACCCGTGTCTCTTTTCCCATTGGCTGCTTTTCCATGTCTAGACTATGCCTCACTCTCCCTATCTTTCAAAATGTCCTGCTTGACAGCTTCGTTCACCATCTAGGGGACCAAGTTGCCAATTCTAGACACCCCAGGGAATGCCTGTACCTACTAGTCATTATATGCTATTAAACAGCTAAAATCTTGCATAGGGAATTCCCACGTAGGCTCATCATGGAAAAGTGAAAACTGAAAGAGGAGGAGGGAACGGAAACATGAAAGAACTGCCCTCCGCACTCTTTGCAATCGGCACTATTATGTTTAATAAATGGTATTTGGGGTATTTCATGATTTATTTATGAGATAATAAATGCCCATAGAGTCTTGAACAATTGAATTTCTCTGATGGAAATGCCTATATTTTTTCTAAATATACAGGGTCCATCACAAATAACGCCCCTTTTTCTTACAAAATCCTAAGTATGTCATTCTGTAACATACCAATACCACACTCAAGGACACCATAGTACATTTTAGGTGATATGTTCAAAATTAAAACTAGAAATTATGACACCCATATTGTTACCCTACCAACCACACTCAAGCAGGCCTTACTTCTGCTGGACCCTGCAATGTTTATATTGTTCATAAAAGAAAATATTCTGACAGTGAATCACCTATAAATCCACCTCTGAGGGTTAAACTGGTCATTCCAGAATGTTCTCATGAATAGTCAAGCATGTGCACAGAAACACAGAAACAGAGAGAAACATTTCAGAAGAATAGATTGTGTACATTTTGGTGACCTGTTTTCTCACTTAGCAACCAAAAGGGTGACCTTTTCCATATTCATGAATATTTTCCCTGGTCATTACATTGAACACTGCATAGGTTTCATATGTATGAATGCACCATTATGTATGTAACCAATTCCCTAGTATTGAATATTTACATTGTTTCTACTTTGTGTCAATCATAAGTGATGTTATAAATAACATGTGCTACCTGTATCTTCTCATGCTTTCCTAAGTGTAAGTTCCTCAAATTTAAGCATGTGGGTCATTGTATTTGCACTTTTATGTATCATCAAATTATACTTCGGAGAGTTTGAACCAATTTAATTGCAGTACATAGTTACCATTTGGGGATTCTGTTTGACTAAGGCCAGCAGGAAAATTGTATTTGAAATGTCAGGCAAAATTACCAAATGGCAAAGGGAAATGTTGTTCTACCTGGTTGCTTTACATTGCAATCTTTGCAGCATTAGAAACTACATTATATTTATGTTATTGGCAGTATTCATTTTTATGAATTAAATAGTAATTGCTGATAACGTATGAGTAATGCAGCACAATTCTTGATTTACCTGAGGATAGAGCCTTGCCAACATTTCGTGTTTCTTTGTTTCCTGGATTATGATTTATTTTATTAATTTAGCTTCTTGTTCTCCAGTGAAATGTGGATTTTATAGCACAAATCAGTCATTTGTGTCTTCTTAAATGGCTTGTACTGATTAACATGTTCTAAATACAGTTGATGGGAAAGAACACCCGTCTCTTGCCTAAATTATTCACGTTCAGGGGAGGCTCACAGACAAATGTCTGATTTTACTTTTCCACGTGAGTTGTTGTCTCAGTACATTTTACACAAAGGAAACAAAGCGGAAAATGTTGGAACTTGGTGAAAACAAATCCCAGGTGCACACAAATAAAGAGGGGTAGGAGAAAAGGAGAAGCATATGGAAAGAGGAACAGAAGGGAACAGATGCCAGATGGAAGGAGTCAATGGAAGAGGCTGTCTAGGGTGTAGAAATGGAAAAGTCAAAATGTGGGGGGAGACCTTTCCATTTCTCAAAGCAGAAAGAATTCCAGTACTAACATGAGTCACATGAAAGCTGACTGGTGGTGTATATTAGTCACTGAGTCCATTTTTTTTTCCTACCAGAAACATTAAAAATCATTGACTGCTACGCTATGGGAAAGTAATCCATTTCAGTGTGTATTTCATGCCAAACTCTCAGAATACCGCATGTAGAAATAAACATATGGCTAAATGCTGCTTTTCCTGAACATTGCCATCACAATACCCCCATTTTATGGGTCTCAAAAGCAAGTAGTCAGATTATTATTGAGGACTGCTGTGTATTTGACAATAGGTTTATACCACAAGTGGCAAACACAAGGCCTGCAGGCTGAATCCGGCCCTCCACCTTGTTTTATCCAGCCTGGCACCAGGTTTCTACTCTGCAGCAGCGCCGAGCTCTCCCTTGACTGTTAAGGAGTAGTTACATGTATACAGTCCTAAAGTTACATTTGGCCCCTTGAAGGCAACTGCGAGGCTGATGTGGCCCCTGGTGAAAACGAGTTTGACACCCCTGGTTTATACACTATGGAACTAACCACCAAAGTACCTTTCTTAGTTAATGGGATTGTTAGAATCATCAATAACCCTTCTAGCTATTCTGATAAAGCTTGCTACTGTTATTTTCCAGATCGCATTTGGAAGCCAGTTCTGACCAGTGGAAGCGTCTGCACCTTTCTCTCCAAGAACTTCTAGTGTGGCTACAGCTGAAGGACGATGAGCTAAGCCGACAGGCACCTGTGGGTGGTGATTTTCCAACAGTTCAGAAGCAGAATGATGTACACAGGGTAAGGCACTTTTAAGCCGAGTTTCTTGCTCATAGTAAGCATTCATCGATTATTTTAAAAATACTTCTGATTCAAATTGAAGTTGAATAGAAATTTTTTTTACTCCACTAGTTAAAGGGTCAATTATAAATAATCTAAGCCATCACATTTTAAATGTCAAAAGTGTCTACATTAATAAGATCCTTTAAGAAAATGTCCAACTCTTTTGGTTGTTTCTAAAAATATTTTATTAAAGAAAACATTAAAAATGTACAAAAGCAGACAGAATCCCATAATAAATACCCACCAAGCCTTCAGCAATTATCAATGCGTGGCCGTTTACTTCTTCTATGCCTCTTCCCTGCCCTCCATTATTTCCAAGCAAATCTCAACCATGGATCATTAAATTCATAGGTATTTGAGAAAGCATATCTAAAATGTAAGGATTTGCTCTTTAAATGTACTATTTATAATCCTTTTAAAATATTGATAATTTTATTACAGCAAATATCCAGGAAGTATTCAAATTTCCATTTCTCAGACACATGTCTTAAATGTTTAACAGGTTTTTCTGTTTTGGGTTATTTTGTTTGTTTAAGAGTTGAAATAAGGTCCACACATCACATTTGGTTAACTTGTCTCTTAAATCCCCCTCTTTTCATCACTTTTTATTTTGAAATAATTACAGATTCCCAGTGAGTTACAAAAATAGTCCAAAGAGTTTCCCTATACATTTCACCTGGTTTCCTCTAATGGTTACATCTTACTTAACTGTGAAACAATAATTATTGTCATTTCAGCATGTAATCAATATAAACATTTACAGTTACAGCACAACTCAATTCAGAGTAGCCACATTTCAAGTGCTCAGTGGCCCACTGTGGCTAATGGCCCCCACACTGAAAAGCACAGTTCTGCAGGCTTGATCACATTGGAGTTTGACTATTTCATAGGTTGTAGTGTAGTCTTCCATTCTTAGCAGGTACAGTCTGTTTAAAATTTTTATTGTATTTTTCCATTACTATTAACCCCCTTATGCTCCCTTGCCCCGCAGTCACCGCACTGTTGTACATGTCTGCGAGTCCTTCTTCCTTTTTTTACATAATGTCTTGTTTTCTGTTTTTTGAGTGTGCCCTGGGCAGCTGTTAATGATCAATGGCTAGGAGTTGCAATGTGATGATTGCCTATTTCTGTCATTTCTTATTTATTAGCTGGCATACATCTATGCAAAAAAAAAAAAAGGTTCATTCATCCACTCTTTGGGTACCCAGTATGCTCTTCGTGTAGAATAGGCATCATAAATGTTTTTACTTTACCTTTTTTTATTCTTCAGAATACCAAGTTGTTCACAAGCATGATCCAGCAGTGATCAACTTTTGTTGTTTTGCTTCTTCATTACATTTCCATCTTCTCCAGTAGGCTCTGAGTGGGGAAGGATAGATTTCATCTTGCTCACCTCCAATATCTTAATAACTAGCAAAATGGCTGGCATACAGTGGGTACAGATAAGTGTTTTTGAAATGACAATAAGAGGTGTATGAACAGAAATGAGTAACAAACCAAGAAAATTACTACCAAACAAGAAAAGCTTGATAAGATGGTCCTGCTTTTGTATGTTCAGCACTTAAAGGAAAAAGCTCTATGGAATCACAGACAATGGTGGCATATTGAAGAAAGGTCAAGGGTTTATATTATTCCAGAGAAAAGAACATAGAAGATTATAAAAGGGGAAGAGAAGATGAGGGACAATCCTGGAGATTTTGAAAAAAAAAATTGCCAAGGAAAATGCCAGTGTCTTCTAACCATCCCCTTTCACACAATTCAGAATATTAAATTGGCTTTTGTGGTAGAGTGGAATGTAATAGTGATTTTTTTTTTGCCCATTCTAACTTTGAATAAATAATCAAAACACTCTGGTGTGTATGTAGAAGAGCATTAATTGAGAAGAACGGGTATTTTAAATTGAATGCATTATGTGACATAGTGAAAGGAGACAGAATTTCTATGAAAAGGGTGATTTTATTCTAGTTCCAGAAACCAAAGGAGAGGAACCATTGGGCAAATGCACTAGGCATCAGGAGACTGAGCTTCTAGTCTTACTCTCCCGTAACTAAGCTTCTGATTGCCGCTTTGCTCTTCAGCTTCAGGATGTGGAATACGGTCCAAATCATTTCCCCGGCCCCTTCTAGCAGCATTCTGTTATAAATGCTTCCTCACTGTCCATGGCTATTGGCTTTGGTTGCTCACCAGCAGTGGTAAAATGTTAGTACTTATCATTCTCTATGCTCTTACTCAGGAATCTCATGACCAGTAACATGCTTTTGGGAGATGGTGATGCTAGAGTGAGTACACACCAGACTGAAGGAAATGAATCCTTTGGCTGGTGTGCTTGTTCAGACACCCCACCAGTTATCTTTCTTTGACTTATCACAACTTCCAGCCCACTGGTAACTCTGTGTTCCACCTCTTAGTTTCACAGCTCGTCTATCTTCACCTCCCTCCAAGGCCAACTTACATTCAATCATCAAACATTTTAATAACTTTTTCCCAAGATGCTGAAAATCTTTGCTCCATTATCCTTTTGTTGCTGCAACCTCCAAAACCCTAAAGCTTAGAGAATCTAACGAAATACTTTCTTCTATCCAAAAAACAGAGCAGTGTGGTATAGTGCGTTTTCAGGATGACAGGCCTGTAACACATCACTGGGTCAATTTACCTCCAAAATCTTTCTTCACTCTGTATACTTCAGTCATCACCATCATTACAAGACAGCCTTTCTGCATCTACTCTTTTTCTTTAAGTTTTTTTCATTGCTTTTAGAGAGAGAGAAAGGAGGAGAGAAAGGGAGGGGGAAACATTGATTGGTTGCCTCTCATCAGTTCTACAACCGGAGATCAAACCCACAGCCTGGATATGTGCCCTGACTGGGGCTCAGACCCATGACCTCCTGGTGTGCAGGACAATGCTCCAACACACTGAGCCACACTGACCAGGGCACTCCATCTACTGTTTGCCACCCTACATTTCAGTCAGAGTGATGTATGTAAAAACATAAATTGAATTATGTCAGTGTCCTCTGAACACTCTTCAGTGTTCTCAATGCCCTTAGGAAAAGCCCAAAATCTTCACCAAGGACCCCAAAGCCCCATCTGGTTGGCCCCAACCTTCTCTTTTCTTACTGCACTTTCTTTTGCTTTCTGGACACTGGGCATACTGCTTCTTTTGATATTCCCAGTTCTCTGTGTTCCTCTCATGCCTGGCTCTGAACATGCTGATCCTCTGTCCGGAACACTTGCTCACCCACACCTCCCTCTCCAGAGTGTACAGGTTAAGGTCTAGTAACCCCATACGTCTTGGCTGAGACATCAAGCAAGCTTTTCTCTGATGCCCACGTTTGACCAGATCTCCCTTTATAAGCTGCCAGAATACCATCAAGTTTCCCTTCTAGAACTTCATGTTTTTTGTCATCATGGCTCTCTGGGACTGTTTCATCAGTGTCACCCACCTTCACACCATCATGTGCTCCAAAAAGCTTCCTTTGGAGGAGAGAATTGTCATTTTTTATACCTAGCACCTTATGAAGTGTCTAGTACATGGTACACGTTGACCAGAGAAAGGAACAAAGGAATTAAGGAAAGAAGGTAAGGAAGAAGGAAGGAGAAAACCACTGAACTAATCTTAATTTTGTTCATTCTCCAGTCTGCTGAGGCCAAGAGCAGGGAAAGAAAGAATAGAGAGTGATGCTCCTTCCTCATTTGCAGGATTTTTCTGTTTCTTCCCAGCTAAGCATCCTTTTGGTGTGTGTAAAGCTACACTGATGCCCACTGTTTTTGCTTGTGGTCTGGTCCAGTCTTTTCACGAGCTTTTCTTCATATCCTTAAGAAAAATACATGGCACAAAACATTCTCCTCCCACAAAGCACATCATTACTGCTAATTGTTGATGAGAGAACAATGTAGCACCCTGTTTACTCAAGAGTGTTGTCATATTTATGCAGTAATGCTTTATAGTTGCAGTCCAATGGCTGTTTAGTAATGCTCTTGCTGCCTGTGAGCAAAATGAACAAAAGAAAACCCCGAAACTAGGTCTCTCTCTGGGATCTTCTGAAATTGCTTAGGAAGAGAGAAAGGAAACACAATTCATATAAAACTCTGTCAAGATCTCTGGTGTGGCTCAGTGGAGTGAGCACCAACCTTCAAACCAAAGGGTCGTCAGTTTGATTCCCCATCAGGGCACATGCCTGGATTGCAAGCCAGGTCCCCAGCAGGGGGCGCGTAAGAGGCAACCACACACTGATGTTTCTCTCCCACTCTTTCTCCCTCCCTTCCCCTCTGTCTAAAAAAATAAATAAAATGTTTTTTTAAATTTCATCTTTGATAGGTTTTGTATTTGTAGTTTCGTTTTACTTTGCCATGTTTCCAGGATTATAAAGTATCTTGTTCTTTATGGGTTTCTTGATTCAAATATTGTTTGTATAGAATGCTTGTTATTTAGATGAGTTGCTTGTTATTGTAAACTTATTCCCCAGGTATTTGGTGTGACACTTTTTTTAATCACCTGCTAACTACTTAATGTAAATTATTAATGCCTTTAGTTGTTGCTTTTTATAGGAAACAAATTCCATTAAAATGTCAAAAGTTGAAACTATAATGAAATATTTTTTCACTTTTCAATAAATCAGGATGTTTATAAATCAGGTAATGTATATTTTCTTTGTATATAATTGTAGATTAATGATAAAACTGTATAGCAAAACCGCTCCCCAAAGCCATTTTTATACTCATGGAAGTGCACCCAGGTTCCCCAAACCAGCTGGACAGAGTGTCAGCAGTGACTGAGACGGCTCTCAAGACTAATTAATAAAATAATGCTCCACATGCAGTGAAGTGTTACCAATAATTAAAGCTCAAATGTGCCTTAGCAAATATAAACCGACCAATTTTTATATCTTTTGAAAACATTATCCTGACTTTTCCAGTTCCTCATTACTTGCCTCACTAGACTGACTCATTTTCAATTAGTGTGTATTATTCTGGTCCAGATATAGTTTTTAAACTGACTTCCTTTGTTTTACTTGAGCAGTCACTAAAGTGATATTTATTACTTGTCTACTTCTGCGATTGACCTAGAAAGAGTTTTAAAGGAGCAAATCTTAGTGGGGAATTTCTACAGAGAACTGCAATAAACCATGAGTTTATTTCATTCCCTTCCCCCTACCGCAAGTTCAAGTGGAGATTAGGTCTTGGTTATAAGAACAGTGTAGATAACAACATTTTGTTTCCATTCTTACTAATGAAATTGTTTCTCATGAGGTTTTCATCTTTCAGTTTAAACATCTCTATAAGTCCTCCCCTGGAGACCACTAAGGACACCTTCTAAGGTTCCTGAGATTTTCTGGTTGAGATTTAGATGGAAGTAATCAGTACATACATTATTAAACAAGTGGACAGAAAGCCATTATTGCGTGCATGCTGACGACAAATGAAAAGGCTTGAATAAAGTAGTTTACTTGTTCATTTGTCAGGTCATATATTATGCATATTCCATTTCCTCAGAAGTCGCCACAAAGTGAGGGAGAGGTTCAGATATTCAATAAAATTATCCTGAAACCACAGTGCAGATTATACATTTATTTAAGCTAATGCTATTATCAAGGCCGACCTACTTCCTTTGCGTACATTTTAGTATGTGTGTTAGCTTGGTGAGTTCCCTGTGTTTTCTTGATACAAAAATCAAAAATATCCTGGGGTACCATTTGTAAATGTTAACATTCAAGTCAGCTCTGTGTTAAAACAATGAATCATTCCCTGTCACCTCTGAAAACCACCAACAACAAAGGTTACAATGCAGTGACTCATCCTAATACTTGGTGGCCTGGCCTCTTGAGTTTTCTAAACAAGTTTGGTTTCCCTGCAAAGTTATGCATAACTCTCAGTTACACAGTTGTGTCCACTCTGAAAAGTCTGCTGGGCTCTGCTGGAGGAAATAGACATCTTTTTCATCTCGTCTTCCTCACTAATAGAGGAAGCTGCTTTTGTATGAGTTTGATATTTTATGCAGTCATTTGTAGGAAAGTCATTTGTAGGAATGGAAAACATTTTAAATTATTTTTAGAATTACATTTCGAGGCATTTGAGGAAGTCTTCTAAAAACTGGCGATGTCATCAAAACTTGAGCACAGAGTCATCTAGGATTTGCTGCTTCTCTTTAATGACTAACAGATAAAATATGAATAGTTTACAAATTGATTTCTCCACCAAAGTCCTCATTCTACCCATGTGAAAATATTTTTTTATCTTGACATGTACTCTTAACAGTAATATTTGCATGGTGTTTTAACTTTATAGACCATTTTTATATATATTCACATTCCTAAAGAAATTATTTTAGGAAGAACTGTAGCATAATTAGGACTCCCAGAATTTATTGACTCTTTTAGTAATTGTTTATTGATTGTCTACTCCACACCAAGGGCTGAAGATACAGTAGTGAACAAAATGAAAGTAGGCCCCATGGACCTGCAAGTTTTAGTGAGGGAAATGCACAGTGAACCAATGAATTCATATGTAAAATCACATCAGTTCATTGCTCTGAAGGGAAAATAAAGCAGGGAGAGTTACAGACTGAGAGGCAGCGGCGTGTCAGAGGAGGTTCTATTTGAGTAGAGGCCTGTGTGAGTGAATGAGTCAAGCAAAGGCCTTGAGTGAATCATATTGGAGGAGGAAGGAGCAGCAAATGCAAAAGCCCAGATGTAAGAGCAGGTTTGGGGTGTTCAAGGAATAGCAAGAGGGGCTCGTGGCAGATTGTAGAGAAAAGCGAAGGCCAGATAATGAATTTGAAGTAGTTTGAAAGTAGATTTTATCCTGTGTGTGATAAGATGTCACAGAAGTACTATAAGCAGGGATGATGCGATCTGATTTATGTGTTCAGAAGTTGACTCTGCCTGGTCTATGGAGAATTGATGGTGGGTGGAGCAAAAGTGAAAGCAGGGAGAAAGTTAGGGGGGTGTTGATGCCGTCTGGGAAAGAGGTAATGATGACTTGAACTAGTGTGGAGATGACAGATGCAGTGAAAAATTAGTTGATCCAAGATATATTTTGAAGGTAGAGCTGATAGACCCTTAGATTGATGGGATGCGGAATGCGAGAGGAAGCGCAGGGTGGAAGATGACTCTGAAGCCTGTGGTTTGAACAAATGGGGAAATGATAATGCCATTTATGGAGATACAGAAGATTTCAAAATGATTGTGGAAAGCGGTATGGACATGGAACAAAACAAATGTTCTGTTTTTGGATTATGTTGATAGAAAGAGACAAATGGTATGATTCAGAAATTATTCACCATTTACACTTGACAAACTCACATTTTGGCTGAGCCTCTTGAGAATGGATATAAATTAATTTTTCATGGGGTTTCCTAATAATTCATTTATCTGTACTATGGCTTCAGAAGGACTTTCCAAAATTTAGGATTTAGGCTCAATGACCTCAAACCTGATTCTCTAAATGACCATGGGAACAGATTGACTTTTCACCGGTAATTTCTCAAGGTCATCTCAGGACTTAACATTGTTATTGTCAGTAGGAAGTGACTTTCCCAGTGGTTATTGGAGGCAGCCCAGCCTTAGGACTGAAAGTCAAACAGCTGTTCAAGATGCTGCATGGGCACTAAACCGTCCTTCAGAGAATCACAGATTTGCGAGCAGGCTGCACATGATGCTAGCCCATGCCCTTGATCTCAGGGAACACGACTTTTAGTTTGAAAGAGTTCCAAAAAATAAATCTCAACAAGAACTTTGGTAAACATACACATTTTCCCCCTAAACAGTCAAAAAAATTTTTTCACTGAATACAATAGATATCTTTTAGTGTTTTGGGTCTTTATTTATTGATTTTTGGGGGAGGTATCATTTATGCAGCTACAGTTGTTCCTGCTTTTTCTCCTTTTTCCCACCTCCCCAGCCCCACCTTCTGCCTCCCTAAGTCAAATAGATTTTTAAAAAACAATAATTTCAGGCTTGAAATATGGCCATTGATCTTGCATCTTTGCTTCAAATTGATGTAATCTCATTTAGAAATGTCGTTCATGTTATTGACTACCTGAAACAATGGCTAGATGTATCTGATACAATCCCTTATCACCACTTTCATTCAGATGTGGATACATGAAAATGAGAGAGACAATTATGTAGTCAAACTGAGAGAAGCAGAGAGTAAAAAGGTGATGGTTCCACTAGTATAGAGTTTCAGTTATGCAGGAAGAATAGGTTCTAGAGCCCTGCTGTACAACACAGTACCTGTAGTTAATACCCTAGTGCAGGGCTGTCAAATTCATTTTCACCCGGGGCCACATCAGCCTTGCAGCTGCCTTCAAAGGGCCGAATGTAATTTTAGGACTGTATAAATGTAACCACTCCTTAACATTGAAGCAGGAGCTTGGTGCTGCCGCTGGGTAGAAACAAGGTACAGGGCCTGATAAAACAAGGCAGAGGGCTGGAGTCGGCCCACGGGCCTTGTGTTTGCCATCTGTGCCATATTATGTACTTAACACTCATGTTAAATGTTCTTAGCAAGATAACAAAATAAAGATGAGTATAACCTTTCCTTTATAGCCCATATGCCCCATTTCCATAACATCTGTAATACCAGCTATCTCAAATGAATATGAAGGGAATCCTTTGTCTCTCCCGATTTTTGTTGCTTCATTCAAAATTCTTTCTACCCTCAACCCCTATGAATTGGCCTTAGATTCTTAGAGGCCAAATTCCTGCTACTCTGGTTCACTACATTTCTGGATCTTGCCCTTTTCCCAGATTTTGGTTCCTAATTAATTAGGTATTGATTGTCCCTAAATCATCATTTAGTAGATGAAATATGTCTGATGGGTTTGAAATCAGTAAATGTGGTGGCTCTTTAAATAAGCAAGTTCGTTAGGGCAGGATGTACTCAGCAACTTTCTAATAAGTAAAAGCAATACAGGAAGCATACAGACAAGGTAGATATATTATGGAGACTAGAATGATAATATAGGATGGCAACACTATTAAACAGTGATCACGTTGTTTAGTGTCCTTGTCCTATGCTCATTTGGTAACCATTTGTTGAATAAATGGCACTGTGGAATCACTTTATTTTTTTTGAATAGTTCATTTTTATTGTATTTTTTCCATTATATTGGATCATTTTAAATTTTTGCATCTGTCTAGTGTTCTCTCATCTAGCTAATGCTGCAGACTAGATGAAAAGCTGCAGCCAGCTGTTCCAACTATGGAACTTCTGAATGTCTGGACATGAACATCTTCTCTAGAGAAGACATCGCTGGGATTAGGAAGGCAGAACTAATAAGGCCCCCTCTGGGCGAAAATTCACCCAGCCACTCCAAGGTTACACTCAGCCACTGGATCTGTAACATAAGAATAGGCTTGGAATAAGATATTCCCATTTTTGCCTGTTGATAGCATTAATTTTTTTCTCTAATTATTCATGAGACCGGGCTTACCTCCCCATAAGCATGTTATGCATCTGAACCAACCTGGCTGCCATATACCACACTCTGGTTTTCCAAATGGGCATTCTGTTATTTATTCAACAATATGAATTGAGTGTCTACTATGGGCCAAGCCACAGCTATAATTTCTATTATCCGTAAAGATGTTTAGGATAGTCTCAAATTGCCACCCTGTAACAGGCCTGTGGCTACCTAATTGATCTAAATGTGTTGATTAGAGACTATTTCAATGGGATTTCTGAATTTAGGTATGGTGTTTAACAAATCCCCACATTTTACAGATGAGGACATCAAGGCTCAGAGAGACTCTATGATCTGTTCTAGATCACACAACCAACTTTTGGCCCAGCCTGAACTTGAACTTTAGGTCTTCTGTCACTCACAGTAGTGTTTGCTGTTTCCACTGCTTCAGTCTACCTCCCAGGATGGGTCAGGGAAGTTCTGCTAACTAGTATGGAAGTAGTGTATGGTCATTCCATCAGATTTCAGTCTGAATAACAGAAATATAGCCTTGCCACTCCAAGGGGAATATAGGTAAAATTCAGCTCCATGAGAACTGTACATCCTTGAAAGAGATCAGTGTTTGGGAAAGCAAGGGCTTTCACTTATATCCCTAGTAACAGGACACACTGACTGTGGGGAAGAGTGGCGTGGCTTTATTCTCTGTGATGTAAGTACCTGAGCTCAGAGGTCTCATCTGCTTGTCTCCTCCACAAAGTACATCAAGCACAGAAGCATCTCAACATTTATCCCTTGTATGCATGTCTCTAAGCTACTTTCTGTTTGTGGTGTTGTTAGGTATGGGTGGTAATATTCACTTGATTTTTTTTTCCTACAAGAATAAGGGACAGAAAAATATTCCAAATATTTTGTGACTTGATTCTTCTCTATTACTTACAAGTTTTTAAAGTTTCTGACTCGCTTCGTGGTCATTAGGATGTTCTACCTTTGTGGCTTCTAAATTATTATAATCCAGGGGACTTTTACATTTTGCTATCACTCACTTTCAGTTTGGCTTAAGAATGTAAAGATTTCTGCCCTAAGTAATGAATAAACTGATGGTCTTAGATAAATCCTAATGCCCCTCTACTTCACTTTGCATTGGTAAATCATTCATGGTATGCAAGTATACTTTTATACAAATGTACATACTCAACCAAACTGTTGACTTCTTAAGGACAAAAATAGATCCCTACATTTTCCCAACCTTGTATATAATAAATTGAAAATAAATATCTTTTAATGAGTTAATCAACCAGCAGTCAAGTCAACCAGTTGGTTAGTATTTTTCACATATAAATACTGTCCATCAGATAATTTAACCTTCAAAATCAATGGATTTACCTTGCCTTAGGATTTACGGCTAGTGTAATTTTCTAGTATATGATTTGTATAAATTTATTGTGTGGACCTTAAGAAGCTGAAGGAAAATTATCAATTTAGTGTGCCTAATTTTTCTCAGTTGTATGGCAACATATTATTTTCTTTTCACAAAGGTGCCCTAAATCCTCAGTAGTTACCTGTGATTCTTCCACATCACCATTTCAGACCCAGGCTGTCTTGTAAAGAGGAAGGGGATGGGTTTTTAAAATTTTTTTCTGCTCAAAAGACTCAAGAAGGAAATAACTTGATGTTTGAATATTGACGTCTAAATAGAGTGAGGATGTATTTTGTATGTGTATGAGAGAAGGGCTCTATATGTGATATCTTTTTTACATCAGCAGGTAAATGAACCAACTTATCTGATTGAAAACACTAATCATAATCTATGAGACAAAAACCAGTATTGTGTATGAGTATAATGTTCCCAAATGTCATTCAGATAGGCAGTCTTTCTTTGAAAGACAAGACATTTATTATCAAGGAGTCAAGGCTCTTGACATTGAATGTTCTTGGTTTTGTTTTAAAATGTCTCCATTTCCTTCCTTTTAAAATGCAATGAACTGCCTGTTAAAATAGGCAGTTTATGGTAAGTGGGTGAGATATTGGAAAACTGACTTTCCATTATTTTAAGGCAGAATCTTCATGGTTTGCTTGGTTTTTGTTGTTGTTGTTTACTTATTTACATATTTATGTAATGTATTTATTTTGGCCATTGTTGTTTTGCCTACAGAAGACTATCTCTTTGTAACTTGGTGCTGTAAAGCCCACAGATGCCCATGGCCTAGAACAGAATCCAGTACATAGTATGGGCTCGAAATCTGTTACATAAGTAAATGGAAGAGGATCGTTTATGTAATTTATTTAAAATGACAGATTTATAGTTTTGTCCCCACAATAAGAAGCATTACCATTTTCTTTCTCCTCTCCTTTTCTTCAATGACCTCTTTCTTCCTTTTGGCGGGAGCAGTTTTTACCCCTTGTTGTATTTTATCTAGATCTTCTCAAATTCTGAATATATAGTCCCTTAACCTTCTCTTCCATCTACTTTCTTCTCTTAATTTCAGACAACGATGCGAAAATAATGGTACTTATGTCTTTGTAATGACAGAACTTCCTTTGTCTTTTCCTGAGATGCATTTGAATCCTCAGTGACTCATATTTAAGAAATGAACTGCAGCTGTGGTAGAGCTACGCCCTTAGCAACAACCCGAGGGGCAAACAAGTGGTCTCACAATGGATGGATGGTCCTTATCTGGAATTATTTGTTGTTCAGTTTTAACAATGGAAATGCATCATCAAACAGTGTGCTGGGGTTGTTTTGTTTTTTTCCTAGTTTGACAGGACCTTTAAGATCCATTTCCTTATTTTGCAGACCTTGCTCCAACAATTATCCCTACTTTCTCCCATCTATGTCTTTAACGTATCCCTCTCTGCTGTGGTGGCCAGCTGTCCTGGTCTGCCCAAGACTGTCCTGGTTTCAGCATTCAAAGTCCTTCACAACGTCCTGGCAGAGTAGGACGGTGGCTTGCCCACCTTCTAAGCTTCCATCTTTCGATGTATGTTGAAACCATTTCTAGCCTTAAAAGAATATATCTTCCCTTTACCTGTGATCTTCTTCCTGCCCTACCTTTCTCTTCGCACTTTTGAAAAAAAAAAGATATCACAAAAATAGTTTTTATTTGAAATAACTACTCCTTCTTCTCCCACTCACTGCTCAACTAAACCTACTTCTGAGGTTTAGTTGTACACTTTCCAGTGCTGATGTTCCTTTACCTCTGTGTGCCATGAGCAGACACTCTTGGTTCCTTTTTTCCCTTCAAACTCTCTCTCTTCAATAGCTCTATGCTCCTCATTTCCCCCAATCTTTCAAACTCTCCATTCCTTTGGGGGTCTTTCATGAGATCCAGTTCCACCATCTGCCTGTTAAGTTTTTATAATCTCCAGAATTTTCTTTTCAGCCCATTCTACTGACTGAGCAATTTTATCTACTTACATAATTTTAATTCTTGCCTATATGCATAATGATAGGCACTTGATGGATATTAGCTTAGGGGCTGACTCTTAAATCTCCTCTCTCCTCCCTAACTCCAACTTCTCCAGGATCCAGCTAGCCCCATGTGTCTCAGGTCTTACAACCTAGAAATATCTCCAAGGTCTGGACTTTTAAAAAAAAGAATACATTGCTAAAACCCTGGCTGGTGAGGCTCAGTGGATTGAGTGCTGGTCTGTGAACCAAAGACTCACCGGTTCAATTCCCAGTCAGAGCACATGCCTGGGTTGCAGGCCCAGTCCCCAGTAGGCAACCACACATTGACATTTCCCTCCCTCTCTTTCTCCCTTCCTTCCTATCTCTCTAAAAGTAAATAAACAAAGTTTTAAAAAAAAATACATTCCTAGAGGGATAACCATTCCAACCTTTCTGACAACTTGAAACTCAACCTAGGAACTTACTCCGGGCAATGACCATTTGGCCCTCTTGCATCAGACAAATTACCTAGAAATTAACAGATCTAATTCCCATGGTCTGAGAAGGTTCTCAGGAGGCTGGAACTTTTGATGGGTGTCCTGAGAAATCCAAGAGAGTTTATTCTCCCACATTTCATTTCACTGCACTTAGCACTCACTCCTCTAATCAACCTAGAAACTAGGAGTCATCCTTTCTCCTTCCACTCTGTTATCTCCAGTATCTATGTAGGCACCAAATTCTCACTCATGTCTCTACTCTCTGAATATTTCCCTGCTCTATCTCTGTCTTTTTCTTTCTGGTACCATTGCCCTCAGTCAGAGCTTCATAATCTCTCACTGAATTCCTGCCATTGCCTCCTAACTGGTCTATCTGATTTTCTTTCTGCCTTTCTCAAATGCATACTCTGTATTAATGTCAGGGAAATGTATGGGAAACACACACTCTCATTCCACTCCCCTGCTTAAATCCTCTCAAAGGTTCATGGTTACCTACAACACAACACCTAGGCTCCTTAGCAGGACATATATGGTCATAGCTTGAGCTTCAAATTCTGGCATAAAGGTCTAAGTGAGCTTAAAGGTAGTGTGAGATGACAGAGCCCTGCCTCATCTCTGGACATGTCTTCTCCTTATATTTTATGTTCTAGAAACACTGGCCTACTTGAGATACATAGACTTGAGGAGATATATATATCTCCTCTGTCTTCATACCTGCATTTTTTTTCTTTTTTTTTTCCTCTTCCTCTGGCCTACTCTTTCCTCGCTAGCTCACATTGATGCTTTAGAGTTCTTTGTGAATATTATCTTCTCTAGGAGGCCTTTCCCAGTATCCTTTCCTATACAGTGCAAGCCTATAGCACCTTCCACATTGTATTGAAATCATTCATGGGTTTGTCTGTTCCATTATGTAAATACCATACATCCTTAAATGGGAGGAGCTATTTTGCATTCAACTTAGTATTTCTAGTCTCTTGCACAACCACTGACACACAGTAGTTCAATAAAAGGAGCCATTCCTAATTTTATAATTAGTCATGTCAATATCAGTTGCCTCTCATCAAATCTAAATGGAGAGACTAGTCAAAATAATAATTTTCTTGAAGTTGGGAGAATAATATATGTGAGAAAATTCAGGACTGCAAGAAGTTTACATACGCACCCCCCCACACACACACACATGTACACAGATTTCAAATGAAACATTAGAGGGAGAATCAGACTTACCTGTAAGCAGATTAAATGACCCACCTTCTCTGTATGATTTCAAGGGTGTAAGAATACCCTGCTATATAGAAATTACATCTCCATCCACAGGCTGAGCCCTAATATTCCCCTTATAGAATTTCATTATTTTGGGTCAAACACCTTGTGTCTCTCTACTGAATTGTAAATAACTATGGAAGATGAATCATTTTTCAAAGAATCAGAGTCAGAATTCCTTTGAATGGTGAACAGCAGTAGGATTTTATTTGTCAATGTGTTATACGACACAGTTCTAGAGAACTCCTACAACATATCTGCAGTTTACTTCTTTAAGGGAGCTGATCATTTTTCTCCTAGTAACAGAAAAGGGCTTCAGTTCGGTAGGCAACACCACTAAAATAGGATAGAACTTTTACAAGACATGAATAATGAAGCCTTACATCAGGGCAATTGTTATTACTGTAGTTTTTACAATATTAGCATTTATGTGCTACTTCCCGCTTTCGTTAACATCTTCACTTCTGATATTGCCAAATCTGGGTCAATAACTATCTTCAATGGTTTCAGGGTGTCTGTTAGTATATCCTAGCCCCCATGATATCTCACAACCCTTAGCACTCAATTGCATACGAATGAGATTGTTTTCTAGTGTGTGAGTTTTCTCCCTTCTTTTAGTCCAGAAACTTCTTGAAGGGGGAAAGGATGCATTTCACTTTTCCTTTAAATCCCTATAACAAGGAAGATTACATATTGGAGATAAAAATTGAGAACTAGCCTAGCTGACCTCAAGAAAACTATTCTAAGTCTACCCACTGGTAGAAAATTGCACCCACAATTCCTACCACCAGTATATCTCAAAACATTTCAACCGTTCTCAAAGAAGTCATAATGAGTAATGCAATGGATATGTTTTTAAGTATTGAGTTTTCTCCTTAGTTTACTGTGAATATATTGTTTTATCCATTGTCAGGTACTTTGGCAAAGTTAATGGTGATTATGAATTGGACTGGTTGTATATTCAGTGCAGCCTAAGTTCTTCCAAATTATGTTCTGAATATTAATTCTTTTGGATATGTGTAAGTTTTTATTAGCCCTGTTAGGGTTTTCCAATATATATCTTGTGACTTGAGCTCTAGATTTTAAGTTTGGCAGTCAGGTTATATAAATAAATCACCCCCCTTCTTAATGAAAGGGCATTCATATACCTTGAAAGCTTCTCTAGTCTCTCTAGAATAGTTTACAAACACAGTTGTTTCCTGATTAACAGGAAGATCCATGGAGGCTTTATTTCATTTTCTAACTATCAGTTTATAAATAAAGGATGCAGAAATTGACCTGGGAATTTCATAACCAAGCTCTAAGTACCCAGGATTAGTTCCGAGATGAATGTCACAAGCCAAATAAGCATTTCTTTTCATTTCATTTCACAGGCCTTCAAGAGGGAATTGAAAACAAAAGAACCTGTAATCATGAGTACTCTTGAGACTGTACGAATATTTCTGACAGAGCAGCCTTTGGAAGGACTGGAGAAGCTCTACCAGGAGCCCAGAGGTAATTGAATGTGGAACTGGAATAACATATTAACAGAAGGATCTGTGGCAATGGGGCAGCCCATCCATTCCAGTGGCCAGGGTCTGGGTGGCTCTCATATTTTCTAGGTTAAGTAGGACCAATTCACATCACACATACATGTTGGAAAAGCATCAGGAATTATCAGCCACCGTGCATAAATTGGTTTGCACATTGGTAAATAAGCATTAAGGGAGATTAGTGATCAGCTATTGAAACAGAAAATAATAAACAAAAGAGATTATCTGTAAGGAGGGAGTCTACTGTTACAAAGACCCAAGGTAATTTTCAATGTCAGAGCCTGGCTGAAGTCCAGGAGAGCTTGAGGTGTGCATCCTCACCTTTTTCTCCTCAATAGCTTCATTGGATCTTGGATTATCTGATTCCAAGAAGGTAGAATAAATTCACTCAGGAAGACAGACTTTAGATGTATTGGGTTATATCAAAATTTATGCCAAACTGCGAAAGACCATTAGTCTCTTGTTAAACTGTACTGTCTCTCTTTCTTCTAGTATGACCTTTTCAACAGTGGTGTAAAAAAAAAAAAAAAGAAAGAAAGAAAGAGGGGGCCTTGGCTGCTGTAGCTCAGTGGATTGAGTGCCAGCCTGCAAACCAAAAGGTCATGGGTTCGATTCCCAGTCAGGGCACGTGCCTGGGTTGTGTGCCAGGTCCCCAGTTGGGGGCGTGCAAGAGGCAACTAATAGATGTGTCTCTTGCACATTGCTGTCTTTTCTCCCTCTCTTTCTCCTTCCCTCTCCCTCTCTCTAAATATGAATGAATGGATGAACAAATAAAAATTTTTTAAATGCTAAAAAAAAATGAATGTGGCCTAAAACCTTGCCATATTACCAATTTAGAGCTGCCTCCTGAAGAAAAAGCCCAAAATGTCACACGACTCCTACGAAAGCAGTCTGACGAGGTCAACACTGAGTGGGAAAAATTGAACCTGCACTCTGCAGACTGGCAGAGAAAACTCGATGAGGCCCTGGAAAGACTCCAGGAACTGCAGGAGGCTGCCGATGAGCTGGATCTCAAACTGCGTCAGGCGGAGGTGATCAAGGGCTCCTGGCAGCCCGTGGGGGACCTCCTCATCGACACTCTTCAGGATCACCTCGAAAAAGTCAAGGTACCGTCTACTGTTGTACTTTTGCTTTGGGACCTTTTGAGAAACTTCAGAGAGGTGCTAGTCTGAACTCTAGTGCAGGATTTTCTTCTCAAAAAGTTAAAATAGGGCCCTCGGGTGCTAGAACTCAATCTTTCACAGCATGAGCCTTCTGCATGTGGGATATTGTTCAAGAGAAGATAGGGATTAGATCATCAGTCTGCAATAGTATCATATGAAATATTAAAAAGTTACAGGGCAAAAAATTATTTCAAGTTTGCTATTAGAAAATTAATTTAAGTGTTTGAAATAAAGGTGTGTGTGTGTGCTCGTGCACGCTTTCATTGTGTTGTTTAGTACCAGAGTACGAAAATATACAAAACTTAATCAAGCACCAGGAGGCTCAATTTCGGCCTTTTTGCTAACTACATTATGTGGCTTGGGTGAGTTTATGATATTGTTATGGCCATTAACATTGCCCTTCCTTTAGAAGGCAATGTGTGTAATATAATTTTGAGTTGTATTAGTCCACTGTAGATATTAGGAAATATCACTGTATATTTGGAATACTTTTTAAATTTAAACTTATTGGGGTAACATTGGTTAATGACATTACATTTCAGGTGTACAACTTCGTAATATGACATCTGTATACTCCATCGTGTGACCACCACCCAAAGTCTAGTCCCTTCGTGTCACCATATATCTGACTGCCTTTACCCTCTTCATCTTCCCTCCAGCCCCCATGACCCCTCTGGTCACCACCATACTGGTGTTGGGAATACTGTCATGAGACCAAAGTTGTATTCCCTGTGGCACAAAGTCAACAGATATATTTATAAAGAAAGAATATATATATTTAGGAGTGTCATTGTCAAAACTAACACTTGAAGCATATTCTATTGACTCATCTAGTGTCCAAACCAAGAATTGTTCTCCCTGATTCAAATTCAGAGTAAGTGAATCCCACTGGCACTTGGCATGTCTGCCAGCACCCTCTGTCTGGAAGGTCTTTTCCCCCTTGCCTTTCATGGCACTGCTCCATCCACCTTTCTTCTTTCTTTATTTTCCCTAATTCGGAAACTCTACCTAGCCTTCAAATATTGGTGTGCCCTAACTTCTAACCATAATTCTCTTGTTATTGTATGACCGCCCCCAGTTTGAAATATCATGCATGGTGACAAATCTGAATTTCTAGTCTGGATCTTTTTCTGATCTCCTAACCCATATGCATTAGAATAGAACTACAACCATGCCAAAACCAAGTTCTCCTGTTTGTCCATTTCATTCTCCTGTTTGTCCATTTCATTACTGCTGTCTCCTTTTACCTGTCCTTTCTTCTGTGTTTCTTTGTTTTTGGTCAGGGGTGGGAGAGTCAGCTGATGCTCGGTAACTAGTTTATTTTTTAATTTAATCTTAATTGTATTTTTTCCCATTACCTTTTAGTCCTCTTCTACCCCCCTCCACCCAGCAATCACCACACTGTTTTACATGTCCATGAGTACTTTTTCCTTTTTGCTCAGTCCCTCACCCCCCTAACCTCCCCCCCAGCTGTCATCCTGCTCTCTATGAGTCTGTCTCAATTTTGCTTGTTAGTTAAGTTTGTTCATTAGATTCCATGTCTGAGTGAAATCATATGGTATTTGTCTTTTTCTGACTGGCTTATTTCACTTAGCATCATGTTCTCCAGGTCCATTCATACTGTCACAAATGTAAAAATTTTCTTCTTTTTTACCAACGGGTAGTATTCCATTGTGTAAATGTCCCATAGTTGTTTATCTACTCATCTATTGGTGGGCACTTGGGCCGCTTCCATGTCTTGGAGATTGTAAATAATGCTGCAATGAACATAGGCATGCTTATGTTCTTTCAAATTAATGTTTTAGGTTCCTTTGGATATATTCCCAGATGTGGGATCACTGGGTCGAAAGGCAGATCCATTTTTAATGTTTTGAGGAAACTCCATACTGCTTTCCATAGTGGCTGCACCAGTCTGCATTCCCATACATAGTGCAAAAGGATTCCCCTTTCTCTACATCCTCACCAACACTTGTTGTTTGTTGATTAGTTTATGATGGCCATTCTGACTGGTGTGAAGTGGTATTTATCTCATTGTGGTTTTAATTTGCATCTCTCTGATGATTGGTGACATTGAACATCTTTTCATATGGCTCTGGGCCCTCTGTGATGTGCTCTTTGGAGAAGTATCTATTCAGGTCCTTTGCCCATTTTTTAATTGGGTTGTTTGTGGTTTTTATGTTGAGTTTTATAAGTTCTTTATAAATTTTTGGATATAACCTCTTATCAGATGTAGCAGCGAATATGTTCTCCCATTCTGTGGGTTGTCTTCCTACTTTCTTGAAAATATAGGCTTTAGAGCAGACATCTGGGACTTATTTTTAGCCCTGTCACGCGTGATCATTTGTAGGATATTGAGTATAGATGGAGAATGTATGCAGCGTGATTTAATAACAAAAAACAACTCAACTAGAGCAGCTGAAATACCAGCTGGCCCTTACCCCACCCTATTTGCAGTTTTCCTTTCAGTTTCCCTCTCTTACCTGTTCTTGATCCTAAGACCAAATCTGTTTCCTGTACCTGATTGGCAAGACTCCCATTCATTCTGATTCTAGTCATAATGAAACATGCATGCATTAAATATTCCTTTAAAAAGAGCTTTTATATATAATATATAATGTATAATGTATAACATATATAATATCTGAGCACTTCCATCTTTTTCAGACATAAATATACTTAAGTTATAATACCTCTCAGAATATTTAGGTACTGGTCTTAATAGATGTGATTGTTTGGGTTTCTAAACCAGTAATGTATGAGTATTTCATGCATATTTGAAAGTTATGGATTACATAAATTCATAGATATCCATTTCCCTTCAGTAGCACCTCTTCATTTTACAGTGGAAATAAAAGAAATCAGTTTCCTTTGCTGCATTTCCATGCCACCAGGCTTGGAACTCTGAAGCTTAAGTAGTGGTAGTTTATCAGGGGTCAATTGGATTAAAGCTGACTTTGAAAAGAAGTAGAAGCATATTTAGAACTACCGTTCCTGTTTTTCTACTCAGCAATTTAAGGCCTCAGAGGTTCCACACTGTAGGGAACTCCAAACTAATAGCTAGGCACGCGGCCAGAAGAACATTTTATATACCCATCTCAGTTCATTTTCATCGCCCCCAGTGACTTTATCATAATATCCACCTTCATTCTGATCTCATTTGTTAAAGAACTAACTGTGGAATGTGTGCTTCTACAGGATTTGGCACTATATCATTTCCATTAGCAATCGCACCTTTTGGGGTCAGAGAAGGGATCAAACAACAACAACGAAGTCCTTGGATGCTGGAAAGGGCATTATTGCTAGCTAATCATCTTCAGGATGGTATACATGTAGTAAGTTGAGAGAAAGCACTATAATGTGAATATTGACAAAGAGAATCTCAGCCTTCCAAATATAGCTTCCGTAGGATAACCACTGGAATAAAATTTAAATTTTAAATGCTTCTTTATTTTTAAAATATCTGATTTATACTACTTCTCAGAGATTTTAAGGACAGAATCATGATCTCTCACTCTGCTGGAAATGGTACCGATGCAAATGTGACTACACAAATATTGTTACTCTCCTTGTAATAATGGGGACTCTGAGTAGCTCCTTGAATCACCAGGTGCCCTGTATAGATCTGTCAGTGGCATGTAGGCAGGTTTTGCTAAATTAGACTATCTTTCAAGCCTAAAGTCTACATATGACAGTTCTGTTCTTAAGAATAATTCCTATGTGAAATAATTTGCAGGAGTTGTTGTTTTTCCAATTTTTCTTTTTGTTCTAACCTACCATGGTTTCTTTACACAGAGAGTGGTACATCCTTCTTCAGCCAAGGATATGTCACTGCCTTTATTTGGTCTCTTGACTTGAAAGAGGTTTTCCGCACACCACAGTAGAGCTCTCCTAGGCTGCCATCTTGGAATATGCAAGTTTGTTATACCTATGTGGTTATGAATTTTATGTTTTCTGTCAGATTTTTAACCTACATTCTTCACTGGAAAATGTCAAGGGCCGGGATTCTGTGAGTTTCTCCCTAAAGTTCTTACCATGAAATATTTTGACCTTTTTAGAATTACAACTGAGAATAATGTGATGATGTGTACAGTAGACCAGAGACTCTGATGAAGCCACCATGCTGTCCTGACTTATTTATGTTCAACATTTATGCCTAACAATTTAAGAAGAAACATGGCAAATGTGTCTTTCTAGGCCTACCATCCCGGGTGGCTTGGACTATCTGAGAAATTGATCAAAGCATACCACCTCAGAAATTGACACTGAGAAAACCAGGCATGTTTCCTCCTGACGGATAATATGGAATGAGATGTAACACACAAGGACATGTAACTACATGCCACATGTCATCTTCACTTTGTGTCATCAGACACACAGTTCTGTCTTCCCTCACTGCTTTTGCTGTCGGAGCCCTCATTCTGATATCTGATTATTATTTTATTCATTTTGTCCCATGTGTTATTTATCTGAGTCAGCCTTAAATCTTTTCTTATATACGACTTTTATAAGGAAGTGTGTAATTCTTTCTTATAGAGATAGGGGACGCGTGGTTAGACCGAACCATCACAAACAGGGCAGCGCTAGGAATGATTCAAATTGTGGAAGCTCTCCCAACTCTGCATAAAGGGATGACTTCTCCATACTAACTTACACTGCCTTTGTAAGAAGAGGGAAGCTTACTAATATAGTGTTCATTGTCATTAGCCAGAAATGAATTGCTCTGTGGACACTCCTGTTGTTCTTTATATACAAATGCTGTGTATTATATAAGCCTTTGATCAAGAAGAAATCCAAACAGAAAAGATGCAGTCTTTTGTAAATCTGGATTAAATATGGAAGTAATGCCCATCACATGGAGTAACTCAGGTTTTATCTAGTTTCTAAAGCATGCCATTTTGATGTTTAAATGCCTGTGATTTGGCCCTGGATACCTGGGTAATGAGAAAGCATATTCTAGTAGAGTCTCACTTATATACTTTAAAAGAATGGTATTTATTTTTTAAAAAACAGAATGGTCATTGTTGGCTTTAATAGAACTTAGCAACTAAAATAGGAATTAGTCATCTTAAAATTCCTGAGCAAATTATTTATTCAGTGTAAAATTAATTGTAAGTTAGTGTTGCCAGGAGAGCTTATTACTGAGTTCCCATGTACTCTCTAATTTTCTTCTTTGTTTATAAAGCGAAGAGCAAATTCCTGAGGACAGGAATGGCAACTCGCTCCTTCCCCAAGGCATCTGATTTTAGATAATGCTGTGTTTGTTTTAAAAGCTCCCACCTCAACTTAGGCAAATAGAACCTGCGTTTACCCTGCTATTCCCCTCCTGCCTTTGAAACTTCTGCAAAGACACTGTGCAGTAATTGTTTCAGACATCTGCTTAGCATACTTTGAAGTGCATATAAGTTCTTTTTCAGTTTCATTTGAACCCCAGCTGTCTTCACCGAAGTCTGTAATCAATCTGAATTAAGTTGTCCTACTTCTCCTAATAAGTCTCTTATTAAGTTTTGCATCAGCCTCTTAGGAAGACTTAAAAGTTAATTCATGTAGAATTGCCATTTTCTACTAATTCATTTGTCAGCTCTCCAAATTCCAACAAAAACAATCACAGAGACTATTAATTTGGCTCTTCATAAACAACTTATGTAAGTGCAGTATACATTGGAACCAAGCAAACAATTTCAAACAGTGGGTGGGAGGAAATAAGTTAATGACATCCTGCACCCATTCTTTTTGCCTGTTTCAAGGCACCTTCCACATTCAAAGCCTAAAGCCATTTCTTCAATAAGAGAATCATCCCTTTGCTTTTACTTTCATAAATAAGGTAATTTCTAAGTGAACTTTGCTTAAAGATAGGAGAAAAAAGCTTTTGAACGGTTGGAAAAGGACCATGCTCTTTTTCTTATTGAATTTATTTTAATTTGGACTTTTCTGTATTCCTTTGATGGACTGTGATAAAAGAAGGAGCTAGAATTGGCCACCATTGTCACTGCATTAAGTCAGATGTGTACATCTATCCTTCTGGTCACAGGATAGTTAGAAGGACATGGCTAATCAGAATGTGCAACTAATGAGTTCATCTGACATGATTCTACTATAGAAGTATTTAATTAGATAATTAAAACTTCTCCAAAGAATAGCATTCTTCCTACTATTTGAAAGCAACCATATCAAAAACTGATCCTTTAATATGCCAATCATGTTTACTGAGAATTTATTTATTCCAGAAGCTTTGTTTGTGACTGGTAGTAATTATAATACTATTCCTAAAGAGTCCTATGTAATAAAAGGCTATTCAAAACAAAACAAAAAAACCCATAGGTAATGTATTATCAGCATTAACAGATCTAACATCTCAATTATTCATTCATTTATGATAAGGTTAAAACCTATGCCTAAAACAGTCTGATCTCATTATAGAGTGTGAATGTTTAACTTATTTCATGAATAAAATTGTACTGGGAATTGTATGAATGGCATCTTCTGAAGGAAAAAGAATTTTTATTAGCTTGTGTGTATGTGTGCATGCACCTTATTAACTAGAAACATCTCTAACTATGTGAGTCACTTATGTAACCCAAATTCCCTAGAAAATGGAAGTACATGGCCAATATATATATTTTTTCCTTTGATATCAACCAAATTTGTGACAAGTTTCTAGGCCATGGTGACCTTCCTCTCCTTCAATAAGCACAAGAAGGAATGATTTCAAAACAGATAACCCAAGCAAGGAGTGGGCTTCTGCCATGTCCCTGTCATGCTTGGCAATTATAATCTTCCAAAGGACACAGTTCCCATTGGCACCAAATTATGTGATGCGGACACCAGCTAGCAGTGTCCTTGTCATTATGGATGAAATAAAACATACACACAGACTACTGAGTCTGTTGGAGGAAAAAGGACAACAGCGTGGCTTTTCTCTCAAGGAGAGCAAAAATTGAGGCCTCCGCCATGACAGGTCTTTATTTTATTTCTCCTCACATTACAAGATGGTCCTCACTCACTATGCACAAGTTACAACAATGGAGCCAATGCCCCTCATCACATCACAGAAGAAGGATATTAGCAAATGAAAAGGCAAAAGTGGTTGAGCCAGTTACACGGGTCCCTACAAGGTTTAGCACTTGCAGGGTGAGGGAGTTTTAGCAAAAAGCAAGCTTCAGAGTAGCTTAGGTATATTGCAAATCTGATTACCCATGAGAGAACCTATCTGTGGGCGTGGGTCCTATGCATCTCCAAGTGTGAGTGGGCCCACACCATGCAGAAGGGTCTGCCACAATTATGCCTCATGCAACCTTACCTTAACCAAGTTAAGTGATGGCATTGAACGATTGGTAAACCAGTTTTCTGGTGTTCCAGGGACAGATCTGCCTATGATACTAACATAGCCCTCGCATTGTAAGGGGGCTGAAGACTAAACTTTTGCATAACATTTTAGTTGTATTTAACATTTACTATGGATTTTTCTATCAATTGCTTTTACCCAAACCAGTGCTCCTCAAACTTTTGAGCATCAGTTGTTTTAATGGCCAAGGAGATGAAGCCTGGTTAATCTTCCCCTTACACCTGTTTGCCCCATTTTTCCAGGAGCCTGAAATATCTTTGATGTTGTTAGGTTGGAGTCGCTTAAGAAACCAGATGGACGCAGCGAGCCAAGGAGTGAGGTTTATGAGCAGGGAATAAGAGGGAAAGTGGGGCCAACCTAGGGAGGCTGGGGAGCTGACCACGGGAGGTTAAGACTCATTCGGTTGTTCTTAGTGTTACAGAACACCAGTCCAAGGGGGGCAATTATTGGCCCACCCAGGGATGCCAAAAACTGTTACAGAACAGACACAGGTTCATTATGTCCACCACCTTAAGAAAGACGTATCTCAATGCCAGAGATTTGTGAAAAGGAAAGGAAATATTTATTTAATGCTCTACAGACTTAAAGTAGCGACCTAATATCTTCATGAAGATATCAAAGTCCTTTTGGATACCCACAGACGCCCACAGTGCTTCCTTTTCCCCCTGCCCTAATTCAGGGTACCGTTATCTCAGGAAAAGATGCAAACCTCTGGGATCCAGGCTCCTGACACTGTCAGCTGTGTTGCCATCCAGGCAGGATCTCTAATTAATCCAAAGCCATGTGGCACCTTCTCATGGCCTATTGGCAAGAGTCCTTTCCCCCTTCTTCTAAGCAAAATCTCTCCTGCTTCCCAGGCCACGCAGCCAAAGGGAGCACCCCAAAGCCACATGGTCCTCTTCTACCAAAGTTGCAGGGAAGGGGTCCCCACTCTGGCAAAACCTCATGGTTCTCTCCCACATGGCTGCAGGAGTCTCTACTCTAGCCAAAACCGCATGGCTCTCTCTCTACAATGGCTGCCACATCTGGGTTTAAATCCCCACACCAATCTTCCTCTGCAGCCCCATTTCCAACTCCTCCTACAATCAGCTACACCTGCCAGCACTCCTGTATCCTTCCAGCTTTACTGGGCTGCCATAGTGAGTCTGGGCAGGTATGGCCCCATGGCATGGAGCCAACCATCTCCAACCTCTCACACAGCTGCTGTAAACAGGGGGAGTTGTCTCCTAGTTACATCTTGGGTGGAAGTCACTCCCTTCTCCCTGGCTCAAAGCATGGCCACAACTATTCAACATATCTATGAAACCAGTTAAAGGTTATAGATATGTTAAATGACCATTCCAGAGGATTTGCTGCAAAGCTATTGCTACACAAAATCACTCTGAATGGCCCTGCTCCATTCGTCCCTTCCCCCAACTCATACCTGCGGGGGAAGGGGTGAGGACATCTTATATGCCTTTCTAATATTTCCTGGACATCTGAATTCTGGACCCCATTCCAAATCCCTTTTTGGGGCCCCGCTCTTGGCTGCACCCTGTTACATTAGGGCAGGGCTTTTAAGCACAAAACCCCGCAAAAGGTAACTGGTTGGGGTGTCAGAGTCTGACTGGCTAGAGCTGGATGCTGGGTGCTGTTTCTGCTGACCGTTGTTCTTGATACATCTTGTCAGGCTCAAGTTAGAGCTGTATCCTGTTATGCTGGCTAGGCTGAACCCAGACCCCAATCTTAGCCAGGCATCTGTTTGTCCTGGGTAGGGTCAGCAGGCAGTGTCCCAAGCAGGCATTTTCCCAGGCTACAGTTTCCCACGGTACAGTTTTCCCACCTGGTGATTTTCCATTTCTCTGAGGCCCGCCTAGGTCTGTTACAATATTCCTTGTTTTATTTTTTAAATGTCACATCAATGTTATGACCTTCTTCATAGTGTATTTGTCATGCTTTAATATGAAGACCTTTTTCTCTAACATGTGAAGTGAGATGAGGCCTCCAGGACATTCCGCCGGAGATCTGAAAGCATAATTTGTGAAGCACGATGTGAAGAACTACCTAATTTACACAGGCCTGAGCTCTTTCCATCACCTTCTTTCTTTTATGACCACACACACAAAGAGGAGATCCTTGCCATTTCAAATTCACCTTTGGCAGTTTCATCTGATCCTTGAGACCCAAAAGGCCCATGAGTTGGAGCTCTTTGTAATTTTAAACATGCCTCCTTTGAGGCTTCTGTGCAGCCGTCATTTAATTAAGGGCTCCACTGGTGTTACAGGTCAAGTTCCCAGGAAGCAGACCCTATGAACAGGGGTCCGGGTGATTTATAGATGGCCCACTTCAGGAGCAGCCTTCGGGAACATAACAATGTAGAAGAAAGAGCCAAGCAAGAGGCAAAATCTTGTTTTGTGTCCGGATCCATAAGGAAAGAGCTCTGGAGTATAAACCATGGGGCAGAGTTCTCTTTTCACACCCCAGCCAATCACTGGCCATAGCCAGCAGTTTGTCAATAAGTATCAATTAGCTCTGAAAAGGGGTAAACATTGACCTGTATCATTTTCCGCTTGTGGCATAAATACTCCTACCATGGCTGATTCTAGCTACCAACCAGATCTCACTGAATGCACAATGGGAAGGGACACACATAACTTACTCTTGGGCTCTGCACCAGCACCCCAGGGCCATGGCCCACCCCTGGGGACATGAATTACCTCCTAGGCCAAGGGGATGTGTGCCTCCTAGGCCAGGGGACTCCCGTCAGCAGAGGTCACCTTTCTAAAGAAGAGAGGCAACTGTGAGACACTAATAGCCAGCCCACAATCACAGCAGCTGGAGGATAGATGCCAGGCCAGCAAATGTGCCCACTACAGCTGGCGAGAAAAACCAGTAATCCACTCAGCCTCCATATCCCCGAACGCCTTTTTCAGTGCTGTTTTCTTCCTGTACATGCAGTAATTCTTTACAAGAGATGAGAATTTTGTTTCTTTAGGAAAATCCACCCTCCCCTGACCCTACCTCCTATGCACATATTGGAATTGGTAATAGAACAGTTCATGAAAAGGTCTCAGAAAGTGATAATTATTGGTAAGAAAAAGGCTTTATAAGCTATTTGGGCTTTATAAGCATATAATATGTAAGTGTCTGAATTGATTATATACTTTTGCTCTGAAATTTTGGCATCAATAATGGCCTACTCTTTCTGAATATCTCTTGTGGAAGGCATTCAGTGACTTATTCCAACTTCCCTATTGGCATGTTAATGCTACCATTTGGCGCTTGCCTCAGATGACTTTGAGTTCAACTTGCCTTCCCACTGTTAATACTTTAAAATTAAGGTATTTGGTCACATAATCTGTATGCCATTTGAGTGTTACCACATTTACCAATTACAGAAATTAAATTGACAAATTCTCTTCATAATCTCCTGCTAAACAGACTGATTATATGCAAGTGCCTTGAAGAGTTTTCTGAAACCAGGACATTTAGAATACTTAAGATTGATCAACCGTTTAAAATGGAAACTGCTTGCTAGTTGTGAATACTGGATAGCTTATCTAGGAGTTCCTATATTGTATAACTTCTCATGTCGGCCCACTGCAGATCTGTGTCCTGGGTGGAGGGGTATGTGTTTGTGTGTAGAAATGCAGAGTGATGTGGGGTAAAACTGGAAGAGCAAGTAGGAGAAAGCAGGAAATAGTTGTAACTGCATTAATTGGAGAAAGGGGGCGTTTTTCCCCAAGTATGGAGCAAAATTACTGTGTTTCAGTGCCTATGGAAAAGTTCAGAGTTGTGTATGTAATGAGAATTATGGGATAAATATAATAGAAACAAAAATGTCTTAAAATGTACTGGAATGTTAAACAAGAAACATTCAAAACAAATTTTCCCCCTCTTTCTGGAATCCTGGGGATGGGGGCAGGGGATGGAAAGAAAGGAAATTTTACCTTAAAAGTAATTGGATTCATGTTCAATGTAAAATTGAAATACCTATGTATAAACCCACTCAACTCGAGTATATACTAAATAATTGAGTTTACTGAATTAGGTAGAGTAAGGGGACATTGATTTTCAATGTTTCCAGAAATTGGTCCACATATCATTGTTACGTTTTTGTTTGTAAACTTCAATATTTATTAAGCTTCCACAGTGTGTTCAGCCCTGAAATATTAAACTCTCTTAACCAGAAGGAGCCTGGAGAATCTAACACTAAGATAAATTTCTATTTCCTTTTAAATAATTGATTTTTATGATGAACTTTTTTTCCTTCACATAGTTAAGAGCTTGCCAGTCCTGCTTAAAAGCACACTTGTTTTTACAGGTCGTGTTCCCTAGGATTCCACAGTATTATAGACGCAGTGGGCTCATTCAGAGCTTTCCCCTATCAAATATTTAACTCCTGTTGTTGATCTTCACATGGCAAGTTAGCAAAGAGAATAAAGTCAGTTTATCAGCAATATATGCCAAGGTATAATAACTAAACAGAAACTAATGTGAAAAAGGAAAATAAGCCCTGGCTGGCATAGCTCAGTGGATTGAGTGCAGGCCTGTGAACCAAAGGGTCCTGGTTCGATTCCCAGTCAGGGCACATGCCTGGATTGCAGGCTGGGTCCCCAATAGGGGGTGTGGAAGAGGCAACCGCACATTGGTGTTTCTCTCCCTTTCTCCCTCCCGTCCCCATTCTCTAAAGATAAATAAATAAAATCTTTTTAGAAAAAGGAAAATAAGCAATAATATTGGTTTATTTTTTTAATTTTTTCATTGTTGGTCAACTACAGTTGTCCCCATTTTGCCTCCACCACTCTCCCCCCATTTACTCCCACCTCCCACACTCAATGCTACCCCACCCCCTGTTGTCTTTGTCCATGGCTCCTTTATACATGGTTTATTGTTTTTGTAGAACCAGTGACAAACCACCACCAAGTTTCATTTCATTTACTTATTTTCCTACTTTAAAACATTTTAACCCAATTTGGAGTCTGTACAATTGCTGTGAACCTAAATCCTATTAGATCACATTACGTAATACCCATTTAATTGCTCTGCAGATCAAGGCTTTTGTCTGTCCCAAGGACAGACAGGCCGCACGCAACAATGTCTCACTTTACTTACTACTTGTCAGCTGGCCATTGGTCTCCTCATATTTCTAGCAGGGACAGAGAATGGCTTCTTGTTTTCATTCTACACAGATCCCATACTAGAATCAGCACAAAAGTTAGCCAATATCATGACTTTTGTGCATCCAATATAGTATAAGATTAGAAGAAATATAAGCTAAATAAATGAGCATGAGTTCTACTGATCCTTTGGCTCACAGCAGGGAATAAAGTATTACTGCTGGAACCACCCTGCATTTTGTTATAAAGGTGGGAGGAAGATGTTTTCTGGGTTGTCTCATTGTTACAATAGCCTGGGGTTTGAACTTGAATGTCACATGCGAGATGGATCTTAGTGAAGTTGGACCCACTTTGACTTTCAAAAAAATAATCTTGAATTCGTAGTGAAAAGATTATTTCTTAAGTTGTTAAACCCTTTCTTCAACTGAAATGTTATTCTTCTATAGGTAACCAATACAGAATCACTCCCACAGATCTTTGAGGATACTGTCATACTCCCTTCTTGAAAAAGAAAAAAAATCTATTGCTGTTAAAGTCTGATATCTTTGTTAGTTGAATAATCATCACTTTTTTAAAGGGTAGATTTGGCCAGTGACTTTGAATTCTTTTGAAATAATATTTGAGAATACTGATTAGACAGCATGAAACACAGATACATATGTGGAAGGAGTAATGTATTCATCATTTGCATGTACTAAGTGGACATTATCATGATAGCAGTTGTCATAACAGAACATAATAGGACATGAAGTTAGGTCTTACCTTAAGATGTGATCAGAAAGATTTGAGGAATATTTCAAAGTAAAAGTCCTCAGTAGATGATGGCAAAAATGAAAACCTGAGTAAACTCTTGATGCTGCTTAAGAAGCTAGATTTATCTCACACATACACACATCAAGGTAAAAATAATAACCACTGACATTGGTTGGAAGCAATATATAAGACTTTGTTTCCAGGCTAGGAATATGATGAAAGGAAGATGAGCCATTAGTTTAAAATTACCAGTCTAAGTTCTAAACATGCCGTTGCCTAGATTTTACTGAAGAAAATCCAGTTTATGCTCATTTCATTTGACTTTAAGTAGATGAGTATATTGTTCTTCTGTTTTTCCATTTGCAAGGTAGAAAGGCTTTTTTGGAAAGACTAAATAAAAACATGCATTAAATTCAAGAGCTACAATAATGTGAAAGGAAAAGTGGATATTGAAGTGCGTTCTACAATCCTTTTCAGCCCTCTTCCATTTAATTATCTTTATCTCAGCTCTTAGAAAATTTATATGCATCTCTGATTCAGTTTTGCTTCAGTATGTCTAAATTGATAACAGTATATTAAATGAAAAATCAAGTCAGCAAAGATCCATTTTGTTTTTATAATGAGCACCTTCCCCATAGAACTCAAATTCAATAAATGTGCCTAGTATAAAGCAAACTTAATCTAGCATATTGCACAGGAAACTCACAACCCTAGGCTCCTGTGCTCATCATGAGTTAGACATGCAAAGGTAGCCTAATTTGTCTTAATGGAAAAAAGAATCTGTTGGTAACTACTATTACAATACCACACTTTATCCTGCATTTTCTTGGTCAGAATGTTGCATTTTATAACTATGGAATTTGTAAGCCTCTAAAAGCCTATGTAATAACAATAATCATTTAAATAAAATTATATCCATTAGAGTTAAGCTACACAATCATGGGGACTTGGTCTACTTAGTGCACTGTTAATGTCCCTAACACCTGGAACATTCCTAGCATATAATAGTTGCTCAATAAGAGTTTTTTGGAATGATGAATGAATAAGCATGCATAAAAGCACAAGGAAAAATGCTCTCTTTCACATGCACAAGACCTTTAAAAATTATTTGACAGACAATATTCTGCCATGTGCTCCCACCCTGTTTTTGGCCAGTGTTACTCCTTGACAGAATTTCCAAACACTCGTCACTTCTTTATGAAATGACCACCAGCTTACACTGATCTCCTGGAGATGTTGCAGATGAACATTCCACACCCAGATGCTTATGTGTTTCCTGTTGTTGCCCTGTGTGGATGACCTCAGTCACCTTACCCCCTCAGGTGTCTCTCCTGACCTGCATCAGCATCCTTCTTTTCACTTTCCAAACCCCATGACACAACTTCTCACAGCAAGATTGCTCTGAGGTTTTTTTTTAATAGCCCACTGAATTGTGCATGCCTGCCAATGACTCTCAGTCTGTTCAAAGTTCCATTTTCCCAGTGCATAATAGACATATGCATACTATATATATGCATAGTACATAATTGATATAAAGTAAGTGTTTTCAAGTGAGTAGTAATTACATCTAACTGAAAGAGTTTCTGAGAGACTGCCATAACCCCACAGAAACTTTCATCATCTGCATCACACAAGCCAGCTCATTGAAATCTACCGCAATCTTGCTCCAAGAAATGCTTGCAATTTGGCTCCCACGACTGCCCTGTCTTTTATGCTTCAACTTATTAAAGACTGTTTGCTTTTTCCCAAACACATTAAGCTTTCCTACCTCTTACCCTGTGTTCAAGCTCTGGACAAATATCTTTCTTGCGAGAGGCTTATCTCATTGCTAACATTGTGGAGCTATCAGGTAGATTCTCAACAAAATGGAGATGTACTCTCTCTCCATAAGATCGAGTCCTTGATTCTGCCAAATACGGAGGGACTATTATGTGGAGCTGAAACACAAGGTGCAGTCTGCAGGTTGAATGACTACATCCCTCTGCCTTTAGTATTACTTTTTGTCTCTGGAGGAGACATTCTTGACAATAAATTATGTCATTGAAACATGCACTCTTTTTTAATAGAGATGCGGCTGCATTCTATTCCAGCATCAGTTTTCATTGTGATAGCCTGAAGGCAAAATATTATGCTGTTTCTTTCCATTGTCTTCCTTACATTCAGGGTTCAGGGCAATTCTTGTACATTTTCCTATTGGGGCCTGATTACTTTTGACGAGCAAACCGAATAAGAACATAAGTCATGAAACAGATATGGAACTAATGACCTACATGTAGGATAATCAGGATGACTTAGGGTAGCTTAAATGAAAAAAAAAAAAAGATTTTAGGAAAACAGTGTGATCTTTGAAGACATGAAGCCATTCAGTGCTTTTCTTTGCCAAGCAATTATCAGTAATTATATTCTAACGGAGGTTTCCCCTCCGAGTCACCAGTTCCAAATCTGTGGCACCAAAAGAATAGCAATTAACTACTGTGTGTTTTCCTTAAAGAATGCTCATATTTTCATGAAAAATCATCTTGTTTCTGTTCCCATTATTGAAAAAGAGCGCACACCCAAACCCAAACAGCCTCCATTTTTAGAAATCCTTTTCTATTTGCACTCATCATAATTCTTCATCTTTTAGATCATGGCTTCACCATGAAGCTTATAAACCCCAACATTCTTAAAATAAAAGCTGAATGATAGCTTCACCACACTAACAGTGGCTGGCTTCTTTCTTTTTTTATTCACATTGTTTGTGTTGCCAGAGGGCAGCTGGTAGCCAATAACTTAATGACATTGGGGTAGGAAAGGGTGATCCCCTTGTCTCAGGACGGGGCTGACTAGGGTGTAACTTGTGCTCCAGAGCTTCCTGTGGGCCCAGGCTGGTGCTGGTGCCCAGCCAAGACCACATCCTTACTTAGCTTTCTTACCCTGTCCTCCCACTCCCCTCGCTGCCTCCCCTTCTCTTAAGAGCACTCAGATGCTGCTTCTCAGAAACCAGCCTAAGGCAGTAACTGTCAGAGACAAAAGCTGAACCTACATCCTGGTCACCAACCTGGGCATGGAAACAACTAGAATAAAGCGCCAAGAGTTACAGACAACCAGTGGACGTATCCAGGCATGATGCATTTCATGAAAAGCTTGCCTATGTCTTATCTTGTGTTTCTTTGTTGTGGGTCCAACCACAGTTGAGCAGCTCATTTCCCCCCTGTGGGTATTTCAGAGGCTCCAAGAGGCCTCTGGTTCTCTGGGCAAAGCAGAATAGGGTCTGTGACCATCTTGGCCCCAGTGGCAGGCACTCAGTTTCATCAGGATGATATACCCATCCAGAAATGCAGAAGCTGCAAAACCTGCCCCCAAATCCCAGGCACCTGGGCTCTGTGAGACCTTTGCTGAGCCACATGTAGGAGTGCCAGTGCCAGCACTAATAGCTGTATTTGTGGGCATGATTTCTACTTCCTCCCCCTCATCTTCATGAAGAATGCCGAGAATTTTTCGTAGCACCTCCTCTTTTTAGGCTCTTTTTCAGTTCACAAACATTCATTCAGTAGAGTTTCATTGTGTAGAGAGAAGCGCAGTGAGTCACTACTTCAGTTTTTGAGGAGCACGCATGGTGTAAATTTCTCTGCCCAGTGCCTGGAGCCCTAGAATGACCTTTCATCCTCAGACCCTACTCATTTTGCATTCCTAGCAGGTGAGATAGGACCATGAGGTATTACTCGGTTGAGGTTTCTGCAAGAATGTTTACTACTGCTAAGAAGGGAAGTTGGTGAGACTTTCGGTAGCACCATTAATAGATGAATAAAGCACTATGTATGTGTGTGTGTGTGTGTGTGTGTGTGTGTGTGTGTGTGTGTGAGAGAGAGAGAGAGAGAGAGAGATGTATCTATCACAATTTATAAATAAACTCTAAAATGACAGAGCTCATTCAAGCCTCGCAGAATCCCCTCTCCTTGTCACGTGCGTGCGCCCCTGTGGTGGTCTTTCTTGGGTTGTCTGGCCACTCCACCATTGAACCCTCACCTTTTCTCTCCATCCCTAAGCCTTCTCTTGCTTCACTTTCTCTCTTCCTAATCCAATTTAGACTCCACCGTCTGTTTTTCAATTACATTGCAGTTCAAAGTTAAACTGCCTTGTCCCTAAGTGTTGGTGCCACAACCCCTTGACAAAACCCCCCTGGACCAACTGTTTTCTCCAGGCTTGCATGGGACACTATTGAGGGAAGAGAAAATTGGGCAGATTGGTTCTGCAAAAATGCATGAGTCCTCAGCCTCAAATGGGCCCTCAACCCTGACTGCCAACCTCAGAAGTTTCTTCGATCACCTCCGTCTCAGAGTCTCTATTACAACTAATTCCACTGTTCCCATATGTACCTTAAATCCTGCTTACATTTGGCAGGTATAGCTTACACACTAATGCTACACCAAGTCTGTTGCTTCTGTGGGGACTAAAAAAAATATTAATACTTTTTTCTCTCACCTTCTACGTTCTTCTAGCTGAGCTAACTATCAAATTGAAAAACAGATGAACAGGAGAAAATCAGACTTTAATATGTGCACATGGGGAATTCATATAAGCGTGAAAATTCCAAAGACAGTGAGGCAAAGCTGGATATGTAACACATTGGGCAAAGCAGAAAAGCGGGGTCGGTGGGGAATGGAGGTCTTAGATTTCAGAAATGAGAATGGGCAATGTACTGGTAGTTGACAAAGAGGGGAACACACCCAGCAGGCAAAATCCCTGCTAGGAAACTCAGAAACAATGGGACATGGTGGATATCTAGCTAACAGGCCCCTGCCCAAAGCCCTCCTGTTTTCCATATTTAATTTAAAAGAGGCTAAGGTGGCATCCTAAATTCTCCTTCCTGAGACAGGTTTCTCTGTCTGAATCTCTCGATTGGTAAAGAGGGAAAGATCAAAAGTTCTTTCTGACTCTTCTGTTTCGTTTTTTATTATATTTATTGATTATACTATTACAGTTGTCCTGATTTTTCCCCTTTTGCACCCTGAACCGCCACTCCCTCAGGCCATCCCCCCACCATTCTTCATGTCCATGGGTCATGCATATAAGTTCTTTGGCTACTCCACTTCCTATATTGTACTTTACATCCCCATGGCTATTCTGTAACTACCTATTTCTACTCATTAATCCCCTCACCTGTTCACCCATTCCCCCACAACCCCCTCCTATCTGGCAGCCATCAAAATGCTCTCTGCATCCATATTTCTGTCTCTGTTCTTCTTGTTTGCTTAGTTTGATTTTGAGATTCAATTGTTGAGAGATATGTATTTGTTGCCATTGTTCATAGTTTTGATCTTCTCTTTTTCCTAAATAAGTCCCTTTAACATTGCATATAATAATGGTTTGGTGATGATGAACTCCTTTAGTTTTTTTCTTGTCTGGGAAGCCCTTTATCTGCACTTAGATTCTAAATGATAGCTTTGCTGGATAGAGTAATCTTGGCTGTAGGACCCACTTTTCATGACTTTGAATATTTCTTGCAAACCCCTTCTAGCCTACAAAGTTTCTTTTGAGAAATTAGCTGACAGTCTTGTGGGAATTCCCCTGTAGGTAACTAACTTCTCTTGCTGCTTTTAAGATTCACTCTTTATCTTTAACCTTTGGCATTTTAATTATGTGTCTTGGAGTGGGTCTCTTTGCATGCATTCTTGTTTGGGACTTTCTGTGCTTCCTGGGTTTGCATGTCTATTTCCTTCAACAAATTAGGGAATTTTTCTTTCACTATTTTTTCAAATAGATTTTCAATTTCTCATTCTTTCTCTTCTCCTTCTGGCACTCCTATGATGCGAATGTTAGAATGCTTGAAGTTGTTCCAGAGGCTGCTTACACTATACTCATTTTTTTTCTGGACTATTTTTTCTTCTTGTTCTGATTGGTTGCTTTTTGCTTTTCTTTGTTACCATTGTTGATTTGATTCTTGGCTTCATCCAGTCTACTGTTCTTTCCCTGTGAATTGTCCTTTATTTCCATTACGGAATCCTTTGTTTCTGACTGGGTCTTTTTTATGCTGTTGAGGTCCTCACTAAGTTCTTTGAGCATCCTTATAACCAGTGTTTTGAATTTTCTTTCTGATAGATTGGTTATCTCCATTTCATTTAGCTCTTTTTCTGGAGTTTTTATCTGTTCTTTCATTTCGGACATGTTTCTTTGTTCACTTGTTTTGGCAGCCTCCCTGTTTTTCTTTCTATGCATTAGGTAGAGCTGCTTTGACTCTGTGTCTTGGTCATGTGGCCTAATGTAGTAGGTGTCCTGTAGGGTCCAGTGGCACAGCCGCCCCTATCACCCAAGCTGGGTACTAGAGGTACGCCCCTCATGCAGGCTGAGTACACCTTCCTCTTGTAGTTGAGACTTGATTGCTGTTGGCAGATCAATGGGAGAGATTTACACAGGCCAGTCAGCTGCAAGGACTGGCTGTGAGTGCTGATCACCAACCTCCACCCTCCGTGGAGAATCAGCTGTGCAGGGGCAGGGTGGTGGGGCTCCATCGTGGTCTGTAGCTGTCCACTGGGTGCACAGGCCCTGGGGTTTCCTGGATGGTGCAAGCCAAGGTCAGCCCCACCTGTGTTTTGCCCAGGGCCACCCTGCCTGAGCTATAAAGCAATCTGAGATGGCTGCTACTTGTGCTGGGCTTGGAGATTCCCAGGTGAATCCAAGCTGTGAATCTAGGCTGGCTGCTGCCACTGCTGGGCCTGGGGCCACTTAGCAAGAGGTACGGGGGCTAGGGGCTTACTGATGCTGGCTGTTGCTTATTTGATAGGATGTAGAAAGTTGTAAAGTATGAGCCAAGACCAGCCATTTATATGGAAAAGTCTCTGTTAACAGCTTGGATGAGTTCATAAGTTAGGTGGACAGAGCCTCAAAGGATCTCCAGGGCAAGACACAGAATGTTAGCCAGGTTGATGGAGTTTCAGATATGGCACCTGCCTGCTGGCTCTGTGGCTATATGGAAGGAGGGTTCAGAAGAGAGCCCTGGCTGGTGTAGCTCAGTGGATTCAGCACAGACCTGCAAACCAAAGGGTTGCCAGTTCAATTCCCAGTCAGGGCATATGCCTGGGTTGTGGGCCAGGTCCCCAGTTGGAGGCACGTGAGGGGCAACCACACATTGATGTTTCTCTCCCTCTCTTTCTCCCTCGCTTCCCCCTCTCTAAAAAATAAATAAATAAAATCTTTTAACAAAAAGGAGGGAGAGAGAGAGACAATGGCCTCTGCCCACCTTTCTGTCTGGGAGAAAGCTGTCTCCCACCTCTCACCTTTATGCCAGACACTTCATTTCCTCCCTGTAAGCCACTGGGGCCTTTCAAGCTGCTATCATGGTGCTGGAGCTCAGAGGGAATGATTCTGAGTCAGTGAGTTGTATGTGGGCTTTTTAAGAGGAACTGCATGGGACTCCAGAATTTTCTTCCACTAACTCAGTCCCCACTGGTTTTTGCAGCCAGAAGTTATAGGGACTTATCTTCCTGCCACTGGAATCCTGGACTGGGGGGCCTGGTATGGGGCTGGGATGCCTCACTCCTGAGATACCCCTCCCGAATTTTTATCCACCACACATGGGTGCAGGATCAGCCATTCTGCACCCTTCCTACCAATCTGGATAGATGTGGTTTCTTTAATTCAGTTGTTGTCAGACTTCTATTCAACTTGATTTCATAGTTGTCAGATTTCCATTCCACTCAGTTTCTGATGGTTCTGAGTGATGGTTGCTCTATATCTTAGTTGTAATTTCAATGTAGTTGTGCAAAGAGGTGAACCATGTCTTCCTACACCACCATCTTGACTGGAAGTCAGTCTTTTGTTCTTAATAAACAGCTTAAATCAATATCCCAAAAAGCACCTTCAGTGTGGCAGAATTTTGATTCCTTTTCTTCATGCTTCACAGAGGAATTGGAGGCCCTCAAAGTTGAAGTTAATTAACTTACTCTCTCCAGTCCTCCAAACTGACCTTCTTCTGTGCCTTGTGGAATTGTCCATTGCCTATCTCCTTAAAACTGCTCCCTTAAAAATAATGTTCCCTTGTTAATAGACCATTCCTTTCTTTTGCTGCAAAGTGGATGATTACAAAAATTCTAAATCTGTATTTGAACAAATCTTTGACTACACAAGGATAAGCAAAGATCTGATGAGCAATTTAATTTCATAAAAAGAAGAAAAACTTGACACATCAGACTAATATATCATTCTAAATCAGTACTTTTATATCTATAATCAGAGAACATTTAATGAAGTGAAAATTCTGCCTGCATGAAACTAGTCATAATAAAATTAGACTTGGTTTGCTCTTTCATGAAGAACATATTCCAGATGTTTAAGTGATTCAAAGAAAACCCACAGTATAATGGCTCCTTCAATGTTTTCTCATGCTTTCAAACTAGAATAAAATCTACTGAAATGCTGGCAGTATTTAAACAGCCCATCACAATGTTCAGAGTTAACTGTACTTTTTGACATTTTGTACTTAGTGCTTAATAATTTAAAGATAAATTTATATGTGCAATATTACAAGTTCTAATATTTGAAACATAGCCAAATGCAATGTTGCACCTCTGAAAGAGTACCTGTGTTCACTGTTTACATTATGTGTCCTGAGATTCAGTGTTGAGGGGGACATACTTCTTGTTATATACACTTCTGGGTGCTGACAACCCACATCAGTGAGCCAGCCCCACATGCTGTGGAGTTGCCAGCAGACCAAACTCAAGTGCCATAATGACCGCTGGCTGGAACACTCTCCAGTCTCCTCTTTCCTTTTTTTTTCTCTTTCTATCATCAGTGTTGTCTCCTTCCCTCCACCCTCATGTGCTTAGCGCCCTGATGATGACTTTTTGCTGGTTATAGTTTTTCAATCTGCTCGGGCCCATCACCATGTCTGACCAAACTGAACCTTCACACCAAGTTATCTCTTTCTCAACTAACCTTCCCCCAAAGCTCCATTTATCTTAACAGAAATTTAGGCATTCAAATTACACTAGACAGATGGTTCATTTTATCCTTAATTGATGATAATACTAGTCGCAGTGGCAATGGTAGTAAAATAGTTGTAGTAAAAGTTTCTAATAGGTGCTCACTCTTCCAATTCAATTAGGACCTAGAGTCCAACCACTAATTGAAAAAGACTATTAAGTCAGGGAATCATAAAAATGGTGTCTTAAACATTTCATTCCATCTTAAAGCAGTCATCAACATTTTAATATTGTATGAAGGGTTTTTTTCTTTGAGTGTAGATTCACTGATTAGAGTTCTCCATATATCACACTGATGATGCAAACTTTTTGATTTCCACTTTCTTTAATGTAGAGAGTCCATTATGCAACATGAGAAACATCCTCAATACGGAATCCTTCAAAATTGTTTGGATTATTTTCCCAATCCTTTATGGTGTTATGTACATCTAATTCAACAGTACTTCTTTTTCTTTTAAAATTGAGTATCCATCAGAGTTAATAATAACTCAGAAATAGTAACTCATTTTTAGACTTGTATTTCTTTGGTTAGGGAAATCTTTAATGAAATTATGGAATTGCAACACTAACTTCCAAAAATGGGTTTGAGAGCACAACGGACTATTGTAACATACACGTAACTGACAACTCAGGTAATGAAAGCTGAAGATCATGCATACTGACAGATACCTCTAACATTTTATTTAGAGGTTGTTAGAGGTTCCAGAGAGTATGTTTCACAGAGAAATGAAGACTCTGGCTAATCTGGTGAGTCTTAAGTGGAGATGAGTTAAAAGAACTTCTATTACAATTGCTAGATCTAAGTGCAAAGAAGAAGCCACCAGATCCCATGACAGTGGAGAGAGAAGAAGAGAGAAGGAAAAAGAAGGAGGAGGAGGAGGAAAAAGGAGGAATAGAGGAGAGGCACAGGGAGAGTGAGTGTCATGATGAATTATGAGTACTGCAACTTGGTTTTGAATCCCCTTTGTCCTCCAAATCATTGATGCAGAATAAAAATTCATGTCCATGAGACAAAATATAATAAAAGAAAAGAAAAGAAAAATCTGGGTCCAGGGCTGTGAGGGAGAAAGTGAAAATCAAAATATTCTAACAAGAGACATTTGAATGTGTAGGTTATAAAATCCAAAGAGAGCTGAAATCTAGATATGATTTAAGTGAGATGGATACTCAACTTCATGGCTGAGTGGCCCACTAGTGAATGCAGATGATTAGCATGGAGGGCTAGTCCCCAACACTGTCAGATTCTGCCTGGCTCTCCTGTGGTGTCCACAGTGGCTTCCCATTTGTAGTTCCCACTCATCAGATATTTACTTGTAGTTGCTAGAAGCTGGATGTTATTATCCAGAAGAGAGTGGTTCCATTTTGTAATCATTGTCCTTGTCTGGGTTGCCCCATTGTCATTTCATAAATGTTTTCCAACTTCTCTATTATGTAAAACAAAGTGATTGTGCATCATATGCTTATAAGGAAATTAAGTCACAATATCTACTATCAATCCCTGTAAAAAACCTTGAGTTTCAGACTCATTCCCATGACATTCCACTGATATAAAGATGAATACATCAGAGAGGATTTTTCTGCATGTGTATGTTCAGTCAAAAGAGTGTCTTTTGTTTTTATTTGTTTTAATTTTTGTAGATATACAGTTTATATAGCATCAAATTGATGCTTCGAAAGTATACGATTCAGCAGTTTTCAGCATATGCACAAGTTGTGCCCTCATCACCACGGTCTAATTCTACAATATTTCCATCAGTCCCAAAGGGAACCCCGTGATTCTTTAATACTTTAATGACCACTTCAAAGAACTGTAAGTTCAATGCAGTGCTTATCACAATGGCTAGTGTTACTTAAGAACTATATAAGAGTCTTCTACTCCATATAATACCACATTTTAGTGGTGAGATAGTTGGGTTGATTTGAGAGGATTAGACAATCTCTTTTTTTTTTTTTCAAAAGAAATTTTTTATTGTTGTTCAAGTACAGTTTTCTGATTTTCCCCCATCCCTCCCCATCACCCAGCCTTCCCCACCTCCCTCCCCTGTTTCCACCCCCGCTTGTTTTTGTCCATGTGTCCTTTATATTTGTTCCTGTAAACCCTTCCCCTTTCCCCCCCATTATCCCCTCCCCTCTCCCCTCTGGTCACTGTCAGCCTGTTCTCAATTTCAATGTCGTTGGTTCTATTTTGCTTGCTCATTTGTTTTATTGATTAGGTTCCAGTTAAAGGTGAGACCATGTGGTATTTGTCCCCCACTGCCTGGCTTATTTCACTTAGCATAATGCTCTCCAGTTCCATGCATGCTGTTGCAAAGGGTAGGAGCTCCTTCTTTTTCTCTGCTGTGTAGAATTCCATTGTGTAAATGCATCATAGTTTTTTGATCCACTCATTTACTAATGGGCACTTAGGTTGCTTCCAGCACTTGGCTGTTGTAAATTGTGCTGCTATGAACATTGGGGTGCATAGGTTCTTTTGGACTAGTGTTTCAGGATCCTTAGGGTATAATCCCAGCAGTGGAATTGCTGGGTCAAAAGGCAGATCCATTTTCAGTTTTCTGAGGAAATCCCATACTGTTTTCCACAGTGGCTGCACCAACGTGCAATCCCACCAACAGTGCACTAGGATCCCCTTTTCTCCACAACCTCTCCAGCACTTGTTGTTTGTTGCTTTGTTTATGATGGCCATTCTGACCGGTGTGAGGTGGTATCTCATTAGACAATCTCTGTTAGAACATACACACTAGTTCCTTCCATTGGGAGTGGGAGGGAACCGGAATTATAGATGAGGTCAGTGTAAACTGTTTTCTACCAACTCAGTGAACCAGAGAAATAGCACCTGCCCAGATCAAGCAAGTCAAAACAGCACTACAGCCAAGTCAGTGATGCTATCCTTGTGCAGACATTACATTACGCACATCGTTCTCCTAAGTGAGGGAGTTTGTCCCTTAGAAATTGCTCATTGGGACATTTGGCCATCATGCATCATGTTAAAGATCCATAAATGTCTTCTCAGTAGCGTAGATATGATGCATGGTAATCTCTTCCCCATATCTGCATAGGGTTCTTCTGCTCAACAGATCGTCATGATGGATGGCGTCAGAGAATCCCAATCTAGTGCTTTAGTGACAGCTGAGAAGCCCCATGGGAGCCTCTTCAGTCATTGCTACAAGGACTGAAGTACCAGGAGACCAGGAAGTCATTCTTAGAACTTGACAAAATACCCTAATCTCTAAGTGAATCTATTTATTATGTAGTTGGGGCAACATATGAATGTAATATTGTATGACTGAACATATCTTTTTATTGTAAAAAAAAGAGATCCATTTCTGGATGTGGGATGAGTAGAATTTAGATCTAGGTGCACTGTGTTTTTCCCTGTTCCTTTGCCAATCCAGAATTTCTTTGCAGAGATATATAATGTATTTGTTAAGAATTGGCACTCTGGAGACAGGCAAACCTGGGTATGGGCCAGGTTTTGACCCATCTGGTCTTGGGCAGTGTTTAACCTCTGCAAGTTTGTTTTCTCATGGGTAAGATGAGAATTCACCAACTATTAACCTCATAGGGCTATTGTGTATGAATAGAAGCAAATTCAGTGTGGGCAAAGTCCATCACAGGACCAAAGAAGCACTCCATACCTCTCATTATTTGCTATTAAAAATGTCTGTTGTTGCACTACCACTCTGACAGAGCACACATCGCTGACTCTGCAGCCCACATAGGGTAAGGTAGCTCATAGCTCCCATGTGTCTATCCCTGTGATTTAAATATGCTCATTCTCCAATTTGCCCTTGACTATTTCACACAGGCACTTCGAGGAGAAATCGCGCCTCTGAAAGAGAATGTGAGCCATGTCAATGACCTTGCCCGTCAGCTCACCACGTCAGGCATTCAGCTGTCACCATATAACCTCAGCACTCTGGAAGACCTGAGCACCAGATGGAAGCTTCTGCAGGTAGGCGAGTCATGAGCATTGTGGTTCCTTGTTACAATCAGAGAATATACAGATAAGGCTTGTTTTTTAAGGAAGCAAAATGTAATTTTTTCACATCACAGTCATAGTAATATTTTGTGAATGTAGGATATCTTATGTTATTTGATAAGTCCCTATATAAACGTTTGCAATCCTATTAAAGTTAACTTTTATAAATGGCTTAAAGTTAGGCTTTACTATAATCTTGCAATAAATGTGAGAGATAATGCTTAATCATGATTCAAAAACTAAATTACTGGCATGCAATTACTTTGTACTATTATTGCTTGGATTCTTAAAATAGCTTTCCCTTTGGAATCCTAATTCATACAAAAGTCAAAGGTGAGACATTCTAAAATCTTTTAAAGAAAGAGCATTCTACTACAAATGTACACATGGAGATTTTCCTAGGTTTCCATAATAAATTCAAGGAATATGAGTATGTTCAAGGTTATCAAAACTCTCTATGCCTCACTCTGTCATGGGGATATTAAATGATTCTAAAATATTGGTTAATTACTAGGACAAGCAAGTCAAAACACATGGAAAGTACTTGGAATAGTACTCATCCCATGCAATACTGCATAAATTCCAACTCTTGGCACTTATTGCAGTTATAATTATTGCTACTATAGCATACAGGTTTGGGAATCAGTCTGAATGTGACTTTGAAGATACTCGGCCTCTCCAATTGTTAGTTTCTCATCTCTAACATTCTTGCTCTAATATTAAAGGAAGTAATTCATCTAGAGTGGTTGGGACAGTATGTGGCTCATAGTAAGAACTCAGAAAACCTAATGGTGGAGGAGGTGTGTCTCTATGTTCCGTGTGTGAAGAACACTGCGTTAAACCCTAAAACCCTAAGACCCATTGAGCCACACAATTGGAGAGTTGTTTTATCTCCTTTTTCCAGTTGCGTAGGATGCAGAGGGTATGATGCTAGGGACAGAGAGGCAACTGGGTTTCCAAATAATTTCTTTCAATGTTTTAATGAGAAAGAAAATCTGCTAAACCAGATTACTTTTCCAAATGGCAGTCCATTTACGAGTGATTGAAAGTCCTGTAAAGGAATTGCTAAATCTTTAATAAAAACAAGTTCCAAATTCAAGACCTCTTGAGATTTCATATAATTTCATTCTTGTTGTGATAGATATTGTTGAAATATTTGTGTGATAGAATGTTAGAACTGGCATTGACTAAAGCAATGCAGTATACTGAAGCAATGTGTTCCTATGTCTATTTGCTCCATGGTGGTTAAGTACTATGAAAAGCTTATCAGCTTCATCTTAGTATGTTTTCCATTTTAAGCATAAATAAGGAAAGTAATAAATGTCCATGGAAAAGCAATAGCTATACTTGTTCCATGCAAGCAAACTTGAGCTATATCTTTAAATTTCTTTGAGAGGGCTGAATTCCACGTTTGCTTTCCAAATGTACTACAAGATTGATAACACTAGCATTGAAATTTACCGATGAGGTCAAAAGATTGACTGATAGGAAAAGTTTTTAAGATCTAATGCTAAGGGATCCATTATAGCTTGTGCTATTTAGATGGAAAGTGGAAGGAAATGTGAATCACTTCATTTCTACCATCCTTTCAAATAAATAAGGACTTGGATGTAGATATAAGGAAGTACATGAAAGGAGACAGTGTGATACAGTAAGAAGAGCACAGGAGTGAATATTGGAAGGCCTAACTTCAAATTGAAACGCTGCTATTATTCGACCATGTTATCTCAGGAAAGCCATGTAACCTCTCTCAGCTTCAATTCCTTCATTTATAAAATGAGACAGCCCATTCTGCCTAAGGTCACATCTAGTTCAGTCACATGATTCTGTATCTGGGTACCAGGGGGGTGGGCAGGGGGGATACCATATAATAAAATTTAGTTTAGAATCAGTGGAGTTGCTCCTTCTCTTCATAATACAGATGGGGCTTGTTGGAATTATGTTCCTCCTTCTGTAAATTCTCACTTTTAAACCCTCCAACCCCCAAACCCACATGCGCACAGCCTTTTCATGTTAAACAGTTTGGTTGATTTGTGGTATATGCTCTTATTGTGGCAAATTTCACTTGTTGCTATTTTTGAACATGACCTTCAGGATATGCTTTCAAAGTGTTTTTAGCAGAAAGCTGATAAATCCACGGTTTGGGTTTGCATAGAAGTGAGTCAAGATGATTCTCTTCTTTTCTTTTTCTTTTTTTTTTTTTTTTTTGACCATAATTCTAACCACTTGGCTGTATTATAAATGTGAGTCCTTGTTCAGAGAGTGGACAAAGCAGGAAATGAGGCTCACGTCAAACAGCTTTATCCCCATCACGAGAAGAGCAGCTCATGCTGAGAACAGTTCACATTTAGAAGAATGTACATGAGAAAAGCATTACCCGGCTTCTATGGAGGGAAGTTGGAGCACACCGTCATTATGATATTGTATTTCTGAAAAATAAAGAATGTAGTCACAGTGCTACGTCAGTTACTAAAATCATGATGAAAGATAAGTACAAATTCATCTTTGCTTCTTTGTCTGCTAAAACAACAAAATCAGGAATATAAACCTAAGAAAAGCACTGTTAGAGTTGGGCAAAATAGTGTAGTAAAAGAAGTAGAGTTACATACTACCAGGCTATGTCTACTATCAGAACATCCTGGGTTTAGTTACATAATCCATTACTTTTTATTTTAAAAGAAATCCATGCCTTTTTTTTTCAGCTGTATGCAATAATAGTCAAAACGTTAGAAACAGACAAACCATGTAGATGTGAACATGAACAACAGATAAGAGCCAAGTACAATTGATCAGTACTTATAAATAGAGTGTGTGGAGAGTTCTGTGTGTATTTTGAAACCACAAGTAGAAGCATAGAGACATTGGTTTGTCCATTTGAAACTGTCTGTGAAAATCAGATCATATTTTCTCCGTGGACACATTGGTGTGGATGTTACTACTAGACCACCTGACAATGTGTTTTTGATGTAGGAAACCATCGTTCCCTGTAGCTACAAATTTTCGTGTACGTTATCTCATTTAATCCTCAGAACATGATGCTGGGTCATGATGATGTATCATCATAGTGCCATTAACAAATAAGAAAACTGAGACTTAGAAACATTAAGTGACACAATGACCATCACACAACGTGTAAGGATCAGTTGGGACCTAAATCAGCTCTTCTGAACTGCAGCATCCACGCCCTTTTGGTTTCTTTTCAAAATCTTCTGAAGTTTGAACTTAACAGTCATCCTTTAAAGCTATTTTGGGCCACACAGGTATGAAATGCTTCGCTGTTTTCACGCTTCCCTTCTTTTTAAAATGATTCTCAGGGATATTAACTTGGAAATCTTCCTTTCACAAACCAATGGATTCATGAGCCCAGTTCAGTGTACCCCTTAAAATCACACCTGATGTTTCAAATATAAAACTATAAAGCGTTATATTTCTCCTCATTGTCTCTAGAACTCAGCAATTGTAGTAAAATCAGCCAGAAGTCATTTTAATGAGTTATCTCTGAAAGCAACACCAACGCTAATATTTGATCCATTAGAAATGAGTATCAAAACCAAATGGGAGGAAATGTTAAACTAGTGATAAACCTTTCTAATTTTAAAGCAATCCACACACATTTTGTGGTGCAGGCATGCTGTTGATTCACCAAGTGCAGGGAAGGTTTTTCCCTAAGGATGTTTTGCTAGGGAATACCCTAACCATTTCTCTGCATCGCAAGTTAATCCACGAATAGCGACAGAAGCTGCAAATATGCTTTAATTTAAAGGGTATGTGCTTTATAGCCTGAAGGACTCTATAGCATATCATCACTTGAAAAATATTGAATATGAAGATATTTCCAGATATGACATTCTTTAAATACATTTAACAATGGTGTCATGAATTATGTATGTTTTTTAAATGTTTCGTAAGAGTCTGCCAAAGTCACGCAGACAGTTATACAGGGTGGGGCAAAAGGAGGTTTACAGTTTGGAGTACAGGGTTCATTCTACAAATATGTTTTTGCATCGAGCATTGTCTCTGACTTGAATACAAAACTGTCTTGCCCTTATACCACTGTTCTTCATAAATAAGTAAATGGCATTGTGTTACCACACTCATGCCGATTTTCATCAGCAGGTCACTTTTTAAGTAGTACTTCTATTGGGTAGAGATCCTCCAATTCTTGGACTGTTAAGGTGGGATCCTTAGGCTTGAAAGGATTGGAAGCCACTATCCAAAAATACTGCAGTGATGAAGGAAAACCTACACTAACACATTCTGAACTGTAGGCAGCTCTTATAAAAAGATTTTAAGTATAACATCTAGTGTGATGTGGCCACTGGCAGGACTTTGTAAGAAGCTGAAGGTAAGGGAATTGAAAAGAACAGAGAGGAAAGAACATGTTTGTTTTTTTTCTAGTAAATGTTAGGTCACAGAAGGATTTGTTGATATTAGAAATAGAATGACCTGTGATAAAAGGGCAATTAAGTTCTAGGAAAACATCTTTTCAGTAAGGAGAGAACAATCATTTATGCTTAACCTTGGCTCTGTTTAAAAAAAAAAAAAAGAAAATGAACAAGGCCCTTTAAGATTTGAAGGAATGTGTAAATCTAAATGCCCAGGATATTTACAGCCCTTAGAACACGCTGAGGTCATAGTATCCTGTCAAGCCTAGGAACATCTTCTTCAGTCAGTGTGGTTTTCAGTGTTTTCACAGCTAATTTCACTTTATTCAAAAGGAATGATACTGCCCTGGTCGGTTGTCTCAGTTGGTTGGAGCGTCGTGAGTAAACCAAAAGGTCGCAGGTTTGATTCCCAGTCAGGGCACATGCTTAGGTTGTGGGTTTGATCCTTGATCAGGGTGCTTATGATCGATGTTTCTCTCTCTCCCTCTCTCTCTCTCTCAAATCAATTAACATACCCTCATACCCTTGAGTGAGGGTTTAAAAAAAAACAAGGAATGATACTGAAATTGCCTAGATAAACTTAAAAGTAACATGGCCCAAATGTTCCAGTGTCTCTGCCTGTCCTCCTCACCCCAAGGAAGAATAGTCTAGTTTTCAAGGGCATTCTCTATTTTCTAAAAAAGGTATCAGGATGTGTGGGACTATAGGGAGAAACTTTAATGATGTAGGGAGTGTGACTGGAACAAATATATGAGGTACAAAAGGAGAGCAGAGCTAGGCAGAGCCAAAGAAATAATAGTTGAAGAGAATGAAAGGTATATTAATTTTTTCAAGGATTTTATAAAGTGAACAACAATCATTATAAAGTAGGAGTTCGAAGGCCTGATTGCTTGATCTTTATGCACTGCTTGGTTTCTGACTTGTTTTAATCAGAAACTATTTTTGCTAGTTCTGACACTAGCTACTATGGCAATCCGTTGAAGTGTTTCATTATTGTTTTTGTTAAGATGTAATGTGTTCCTGTTAAATATGTTTAAACAGAAATTTCATATATTTACAGATGCATCTCCTTTACTTTCTTGATCTCTCTAGTTCCTTTTTAGAAATACACGTAGAATTCTATCTAAAGTTGCCATAACGTTAATCACTCATGTTTAAATGCTCACATTTCATGTTTTTTTTTCCTTCTCCCTTATTCCTCAGCTGACCTTTGCCCTCCCCTCAAATTTCTCACTGCTTCATTCTTTGTTCTTTTAAGTGTTCCTCCTTCTCTATGTGTCTCTCTGACCTCTCCCCTTCCCAGCAGCCTAACCCCACCCCACCCTTCTCCCACTTTTGTTTGCCCTGCTTGTTTTCAGCTCTGCTTTTCCCACTGTCCCGCTGCATGTGAAACACCCCGCCAGCAGCTGCTCACACTTCCCATGCTACGTCATGCACAGCATTCAAAGAGCTGCTGTTCTCACACTTCCCCCAGAAAGACTCCTTGCTCCTCCTTCCCTGCACATTCCTCTGGAAATAACCCCTTTTCAGACCATATGAAAAGCTGAATGTTAAAGGCAACTCTGCAAGTAGGCCTGAGAGCTAGCTTATGAAAGTCAGAAATGCCATCTTTAAAGGTCAATACCACAGAGCAAATTTTAAATTGCTGTAGTTTATCTTAATATTTCTTAATTCTTACAAATTCTATAATGGCCTTAAAACAATTCTCATTATGATATAGATTCTCCCCTCAATTAATAGATTTATTCCAAAGATTGATGATATGTGGATAGATAATATAATAAATGAGAAAATGACTATAATATTAGAAATACAGTTGTTGTTTTTTTAGCACAGAGACAAACTTTTTGGAGGCACAATATAGATTTGAGAAGAATCTGTTTTAATGAGTATTCTGCATTACTGAAATTAACAATGAGCACTTATCTAGCACTTATTGCATGCCATTCACTGTTGTCTGATTTTTACATACACCAATACTTTGAAGCCCTCACTATCACCCTGTGAGGTAGATACAATTTTTATCTTCATTTTGCAGGTGAGACAATTGAGGAACCAAGGGTTAGGTGGCTTGACTGAGTACACATAGCTGGTAAGTGAGACAGCCAGGATTGGAACCCAAGCAGTTTAGCTGGGGAATGTGTCAGAACTGCTAACTACAGAATACCACCTCTGATATAAAGTTAGATTGGCCCAACAATATTTCCTCTTTATTTACAATTCCGTTCTTTAAACAAAAAATAATTTGCCATGAATGACCTGCGTAAGAGTTAAGAAAGGCATATTTAGATTAGAATGATTTATACGAATCTCAGACCACAATGTCGGGAATAGCCTATTTAACCCAGAGCCTGGGTCATTCACAGGTTAAAAATGAGAATCTCACCCTCCTGAAATGAGCAAAAATACTCTTTCACTCAATAAATATTGTTTTCTGGTACCTATCATCTGCCAAACTCAGTGTTAGAAAATAGGGATGTAGTTGTGGAAAAAAACAGACACAGTCTCTGCCCTCATGGAGGTTATAGTTTCTTAAGAAAACAGACATAAATACAAAAAAAACTTCTCATATATTAATAACAAATGTTGTTAAGTGCAATAAAGGAAATTGTAGGACATATAGAGAGGACCTGAGGGAGGGAGGGAGGGAGGGAGAGAGAGAGAGAGAGAGAGAGAGAGAGAGAGAGAGAGAGAGAGAGAGAGAATGAGAATGCTCTAGTGCAGGTAAGAGACAGGGAAGGCTGACCCAGAAATCTTTCCATAGAAAGTGGCCTTCCAGCTAAATCCTAAAGGATGAGGACAAGTTAACTAAGTGATTTTTCTATTTATATGTAGCTTTTATTTTAAATGACCTGAAGCTGGGGACTATCAAACTAAACAGAGTAGTAATGTTCCAGTACGTAAATTTAGTAAGTAGAAATCACTGGAAGTAATGACTTGCAGAATTGACATGTAATTAAGTCATATCAAAAAGATTTTCTAGCCCTGACCAGTGTGGCTCAGTGGATTGGGCGTCATCTTGCAAAGTAAAAGGTTACTGGTAACCAGTTCGATTCCCAGTCAGACATATGCCTGGGTTGCAGACCAGATCCCCAGTTGGGAACATGTGAGAGGCAAGCAATAGATAGTTCTCTCTCACGTTGATGTTTCTCCCCCTCTTTCTCTATTCCTTTCCCTCCAAAATAAATAGACTTGTCCTCAGGTGAAGTTTGAAAGAAAAGATTTTTCTATCATTCTTGATCATGGACAGCATCCATTTGCTTTCTTCATGGCACCTCTGAAAATCTCTAGCTGTGTGTTTGTTGGCTTATTTATTAAAAGTCTGTCTCCCCAACCTAAATGTCCGCTGCATGAGGGTAGAGTCCCCAGACACCATCACTACGGACACTTGGCAGGATCTTTGACATAGCAGCCATTCCATAAAAATTTCTCAAATTGCTGAATGCATGAAATTAAGCAAAAATGTTATTAGAAACTATACAATACACAGAACGTTATACCATAGTGGGGAAATTCAGAAACAAAATTCCCATTTCTGAAGAAACAGTATTCATGCCTTGATCTGTGAATTCATAAAGTTCACCAATGCTTAAATCATCTTCCCAAAACTCTAAAAAGAAAAATAACTTCAGAAATTGGATGTGCATCCTTTACTCTGTGGTGAACATGGTATACTTATATTCTAGACTTTTATCAATAAATAATGATCTGTGTGGTCTGACAACATGCAGTATACTTAATGTTACCTGTGAAAGAACCTGAGAAAATAGCTTCTCTTTCCCCACTTTTTATTGATGTGTAATTGACCTATAACATTATCATCATTTCAGCTGTACACTATAATGATTTGATATGTGTATATATTGTGAGGTGATCACCACAATAAGTCTAGTTATCATCCATCACTGTACCTACTTATGACTCTTTTTCTTGTGATGACAGCTTTTGAGATCTACTGTTTTAGCAACTGTTAAAAATAAAATACAGTGCTACTAACAATGGTCACCACAGTGTACATTCCATACCGATGACATGACATATTTATTTTATACCTGGAACTTTGTACCTTTTGATCTCCTTCATCCTTTCACCCACCCACCCCACCCCCACTTTTGGCAACTGCCAATCGTCTCTATCTGTAAGCTCATTTGGCGGGGGGAGTTTTTCTTTTTAGATTCCACGTAGAAGTGAAATCATATGGTGTTTGCCTTTCTGTCTGATTTATTTTGCTTAGCATAATGCCCTCTAGGTCCAACCATGTTTTTGCAAATGGCAAGGTTTTGCTCTTTTTATGGCTGAATAATATTCCATTATACACAGACCACATTTTGTTTATCCACTCATCCGTTTGTGGACACTTAGGTTGCTTCCGTATCTTGACTATTATCAATAATGTTGCAATGAGCATAGGGGGGTGCATGTGTTTTTTTAATTAAGGTGTTTGTACCTTCCCTTTTCCTTTTTAAAAAAAATATTTAATTGGGGTGATATTGGTTAATAAAATTATATGAGTTTCAGGTGTACAATTGTATAACACATCATCTATATATTGTATTGTGTGTTCACCACCCCAAATCAAGTCTCCTTCCATCACCATTTATCCCTCCCTTACCCTCTTCTACCTCCCCCAGGGCCTTTCCCTCTGGCCATCACCGTACTGTTGTCTGTGTGCATGAGTTGGGGTTTGGGTTTTTTTTTTTTTTGCTTGATCCCTTCACCTTTTTCACCCAGTCCCCCAACCCCCTCCTCTGACAGCTGTCGGTCTGTTCTCTCTATCTGCGTATCTGTTTCAATTAAATATTTTCTTTATTTATTTTGTTCATTAGATTCCACATATAAGTGAAATCATATGGTATTTGTCTCTCTCTGACTGGCTTATTTCACTTAGTATAATACCACATTTTTTGAACCATAAGGCATACCTAGGTTTTAGAGGAGGAAAATGGGAAAAAAAATTGAAGCAAAAAATGTGGTAAAATATTTAATAACATAAATAACAATATTTCACCAATGTAAATGTAAACAGAACTGAACAGCAGCATTAACAACATTATTCCTCCCAAAATGGTGGGGGGGGTATGTCTTATAGTCTGAAAAATACAGTGCTCTCCAGGTCCATCCATGTTCTTGCAAAGGATAAGAGTTCCTTCTTTTTTACAGCTGAGTAGTATTCCATTGTGTAAATATAGCACAGCTTTTTTATCCAAACTATGTGCTATCGTTTGATCTTTTGCCATCTTTTAAGATGAGGTAGGAATAGACTGACACTGAATCTAGGGCTAATTATTCCACACCACTAAAGCAAGCTCCTGCTATACGCAATGCCCCATGAATCATGAGGTTTCTGTGATGGCTGGTAGGGAATAGATGCTTCTCTGTGCCACATGTGAGTGCTGGACACTGTTACCTCTAATCCTTCCTGCTGATTCTTTCCCAGCCCCCAGTGGTTTCCTCACATGCACTCATTAGTACTCAGCTGAATACTTGAGGGAGACCCTGTACGTAGATCATCAGGGTTCTCTCTCTGTGTTTCTCTCCACTCTAGGCTTCTGTCCTCACTACCTTATTCTTTCCCAGACTTTTGGGGCTGTGTCCTCGACTCAGGGAGTCTGCCAGGCACTTCCACATTCTTCTTCACCACGCTGAGGATCGAAAACCCTCAAGGTTGAAACTAGGATAACCCTAGGGCTCGCCTTATATGTTTTCCATCTCTCAAGGGTCACTGTCCTTCCTTACCTGATGTTCTTCACCAGCTCACAGTCCATCATTACATATAGCTTGTCCATCTTTTAATTATTTCAGTATAGAAGGCAAATGTGGTCCTTATTACTCCATCTTGTTTGGTAGTGGAGTTATTGAAATAGCTTTTAAAGCACTGGGTTGTTTTTTTTTCTCCTTGATTTGGAGATCATATACAAAAATACTGCAGGTAGATAGGTAATTGGCTGATAATGTGCAATCCTCCCTAAAGAGGGTTCCTGTCAGTCACTTAACCTACATTGCACTTACTTTGTTCTACTTTCACAATAGCAGTAATTGCCTCGCACTCTTCCCATCATATTTTTGCCCATTTGCATTTTAGGGCCTTGTCTTTGCAACCCACCTGGCTAAGCCTGAGGAGTGAGCCTATATCTAAGGAATCTGGTCAGGTCCTAAAGCCAAGGCTATGTAGCAAGGAGCTCTGACTATGAATTAGCAATAGTACAGCTGCTGCATCAACTTCTGAAACAGCTGACTATGTAGATGTGTTTTGTTGCTTTAAAAATATCTACGTTGCATGACTGCATATTTTAATTTCTTAACTTTACCCTTCAGCAGTCATTCTTTAAAAGGTTCCATTTAATTATTTTTAATATTGCATCATTTAATGATCAATGTGCTACCATGCAAAAGTTTATTTTAGGAAAGATGGACTATTTACATTGTTACTGCCTGTCAATTCAGAGGATTTTAGTTCTTAAACTCCAGAAGTCCAACCCTTGATTTTACATAGGCATCACACGATATGTCATAGTTCACATAGCTCATTAATAATGGAACCAGAACCAAAAACTTGCTCTATATTCTTCTCACACACTCTTTAGTTTTACTCTAGAAAAGGCATACTTCACTCTAAATGTTTTATATTCTTTTTTAAAGATTGCATTTATTTATTTTTAGAGAATGGGGGAAGGAGGGAGAAAGGGAGAGAAACATCAGTGTATGGTTGCCTCTCATGTGCCCCCTTCTGGGGACCTGACAACAACCAAGGCATGTGCCCTGACTGGGAATTGAACCAGCAACCCTTTGGTTCACAGGTCAGCACTCAATCCACTGAGCCACACCAGCGAGGGCTAAATGTTCTATATTTTTTTAAATAAATTTTTAAGGAATTAAATATCTAAACCCCACCAGTCTTGCAAGGTCCATGTGAAACAATGAGATAAAGACTGTGAAAGCTTTCCAGAAACTATGAAATGCTATAAAATGTTAAATTGTATTTTTAGGACTGCAGTTCATTTCTGTGAAACTTTTCTAAACTTTTGCACTTTTCTGAACTTGATCATGCAGTATCTTTTCTGATACATTCATCCTTCCATTGTAAGAATTTGCTCCTTTCTTCCCTGTTGCATTGGAAAAGGGAGGGGCTCTGTTGTTTTCTAGAACCTATTGATATTTAATAGTATTACATATGTAGTGGGTTCCTACTACATACCTGTCAGATAAGGTAGACCCAAATTTCTTTCTAAAGCTGCGGAGGGAGGTGGTTCAGAACTAATCTTATCCTTAAAAAGAAAAGGTACTTACAGAGGTTAGATGGGGTAACTCTTGCTCTTCTGTATTTGCAATGAAATTGTTTTAATATGTCTTATATTCAATTGATGCATCACATAGGCTCCCCTTTGTTAAAATGGAACAGATTTCCAGGTTAATATAATAGTTTCTAACACAGCTGCCTCTACTGTCAGGAAAGATAAAAGCTATGACAGCATAGTTGTGAACTTCAGATTTTTCCACCCTGCTCTTGGTGTTCCTTCCCTCTGAATTAGCTTATATTTCTTTGTTATCTCATTTTTTGACTTTGTCTTTTTAAATAGTCTTTTCTGTTTTCCATCAATAGATGGTTACTGAACTACCTTCCTATTAATATGCTTTGTTTTTGCAACACAGAAAACTCAAAAGCGGGCGGATTGCTATGCGTGGCACTTAGGGAACATGAAAAGATTTTGAATTGCTACACACCAGTCAGGACCTTTAGTTCTCAGCCATGGCTTTTCCATTAGATGCAAACTTTAGAGGCAATCATATTATCCACAGGCCCACAGCTGTGGCGCTGCACTTAACAATTCCAACACTAGCCACTTTGAATGAAGTCCATCATTCAGTGTGTATCTCAGTCTATTTCTGTGCTATACACAGAATTGTCCTTTCAGAGTCACCTCTCCTCTTTCTGAATGTTCCCTGTCTGCTGAGTATACTCTGTTCAACCCTCTCCTTCTCCACGGGGAGTGGCCCCTCTCCTGCCAGGCAAATTAGATGCTGACCCTTGTCCTTACAGCTTCCTCCCTCGCCTTCTCTGCTCCTACACCAAGCATGACTGTTCTCTGCTGGAAGTCAGGATCTATGTCTGGGAAATGGGCTGAGTTGTGAGTTGTCCCATTTTACACAGGTGCCCAAAAAGTATTTACTCTCCAGGATGTGCTGTTGTTCCCCATTGTCCAAATCTCCTCCCTCTATTCTGTACGCATGCTCCCCTTTCCCTTGCTGGAGGAGACCTGACTTGTCGGGATCTAGCCTTCTCTAGGTGACCATGCACACTGAGGAAGGCCTCAGCCCCAGGGAATGAGTAATGATAGAGCTGAGCTGTTTCATGGTGATCTGGTGGGCCCGGTCGGCTTGCCAAGGATTGGTCGTGGGCATCTGATGCAATTGCAGGCAATAAAATATGAACAGAAGTCTGCTAGAGGAGCATCTAAGAAAGATTGTCCTCACCCTGAGAACTGTGATAGATTGGCATTCTTTTTCTCTGGGACACTGTGCCTACTTCTTCTCTGTACCTGGAATGCTCTTCTCCCACATAGCTATGTGAGTAACTGTCACCTTCTCCAAGTCTTGCTCTAAAGTAACCTCTTAAAGTAACCTCCTTGAAAATGAACCACCCTATTTAAACAGCAACCTTCTCTACCTCTCCCTTCCCAGCCCTCTCAATTCAATCGCCCTCCCCCTGTTCTGGTAGTTCTTCTACAAAGAGGTCACCCCACCATTGTGAATCATGCCTCAGTACACCTTGTGGAGCCCCCTCCCACACTGAATCCAGGCTGGCTCTGTAGAACAGATGGAAGTCAGCAGATGGGACACTGTAAGATCCAAGACAAGATTGGAGGAAATCTTACAGCCTCTCTCTTGGTCAACTCAGAGCACTCACTGTGGGGGAAGTGAGCTGCTATGAAAGAAATCTGTCTACTGTAAAGCCACACTATACTGTGAGGAACTCTAACTTAGCCACATGGAGAAGCTGCATGAAAAGAGCGCTACTTGGCCACCCCATGTGAAGGCACCAGATAAGCAAGCAAAAACAAATCCTCTGGGACGTCCATCCCAGTGGGGCCTTCAGATCACTCCAGTTCCAGCTGCCATCTAAATGCAAACACATGAAAGACCCCAAACCAAAAACACCTAGCTGAGCAGAGCCAACTCACAAAACCAGGAATGACAGCAATAAATTTGGGTTCAAAGCCACTAAGTTCTAGGGTGGTATGTTATGCAGCCATAGGAACACCTGACCTGCATGTCCTTTTCTTCATCTTTCATTCACACTCATAACGCACTCCAGAATTAACATATTTAATGTCTTTTTATTTTCTGTCACCCACCATGAGAAAGAAAGCTTCATGGATCCAGGGGTCTTGTCTATTTTGTTTGCTACTGTATCCAAAGCACCTAAGAAGAGTTAGTCCTAGGAAGGTAAATATTTGTTTTACCAGACGGATGGACGGACACATGAACAAACCAACCAGAACTTGAGTAGCCATTTGGTGAATGCACAATGAGTTCACCTCAGGATGGCAGAGTGGAAAGACAGGAGTAACCTGAATTCTGGGATGCCACTGTGCTTCTGAACTACCCGGTTCTAGAACAGCCTTTCTTCCACACTCCTTGAGTATTTGAGCCATCTTGTGCTGGGTTTTCTATGAGCTGCAGCAGAAAGTATTCCACCTGGCATGTGTTCCTTCACGTCATTCCAATCTGTAGCTGTAGGACTCAGACATGACTGAACCAGAGGATGAATCCAAGTGGCAGACACCATGACATTCACAAAACCACTCTTCTTGCTGACTGAGGCTGTCCCACTGAGTAAACCATGTAGTTTATAATACATTGTTTCTTTAGGCCTTCTCCCAAGAGACCTCCTTGGTTTCCCCACAATAGATGCCTGGAGAGCTGGCAGTCTCTTAAAGATGACTGTAATATGCTTCTGGACATGTGCTGTATTTTGCCATATATAATGCGCACCCATGTTTTTGGCCCAAACTTTCAGGGAAAAAGTCTTTTGTTTTAATTTTTAATTAATTAATTAATTAATTAATTTCTATTTAAAGATTTTATTTATTTATTTTTAGAGAGGAGAAGGGAGAGAGGGAGAGAAACATCAATGTGTGGTTTCCTCTCAAGCGCCCCCTACTGGGACCTGGCCTGCAACCCAGGCATGTGCCCTGACTGGGAAACGAACCAGCGACCCTTTGGTTTGCAGGCTGGCCCTCCATCCACTGAGCCACAGCAGCCAGGGCTAGTTATTTATTTTTAGATACCCATTTTTCTATTAGAAAGTAATTTTAGCATTTATTTTTTTAATATACAGGTATCATGATTGCTTTCTAGAGTTACACTTTTAACACATAAGCATAAATAAAAGAATTAGAAACACTTATATAGATATAAATTAGTACTACCTGTGTATAACACGCATCCTAATTCTTCCCTCAAAAAAATTGTGCATTATACATGGCAAAATACAGTAATTCCAGAAGTGGTGCAGCTTTCTCTCAATCCCCATGAGGTATACCGCCCACCCCACTAATTTGCCACACTTAACTGAATTTCTCAGATTGAAGCTGGGACCTCCACCACATAGCAAAAACCAAACATTATTCATGACCCTCCTACTTGCAATGAATTATATAAAACTGGTAAAACAACCAAGAAAATTAAGTCTCCGCTTGGTTAATGTTTATGTCAAGACATCACTTTTGCCTGAAATTCAGTATCTGTTAAGTGACTATGTCATGCTAGAGACTCTATTTGGCAGAAGGGACAAAGATGTTCATGACACAAACCACCCTCAAGAATGATTGATACATGAGCTACAATCAACACTGTAAGGGCCTCACTAGAGATTTCAGGGGGAGAAGTCATATTAACATGCAGAACAGTGAGCAATGAATTTTGCCCCTGGGATGATGTTTGAGCTCAGACTCGGGCAATGAGTAGGGTTTCAAAAGGTAGAGAAACAAAAATGGAAGGGTTTTCTAAAAAGAAGGGAGATCATTTCCCCAAAAACAGAGTCTTAGCTGAGGTGTGGGGAAATCTGAGTTAACCTAAGGTAATTGGAAGTCTGAATTGGATGAAGTCTGGCGTATGTGGTGGGGAAGGTAGCTAAAGGCAAGATATGTACTATCTAAACAAATGAACTCTGTGTAATTACGGAAGAGGAGATGTAATTAAATATTTTCCTCAAATCTCTTTTTGATTTGTCACATTTGTCACTCATAACAAACCTTTATTATGCTAGGATGAGTTTTGCCTTTTCAGTTAATTTGGCCCAAGCAAACAAGGGACAGAAAGTTTTTCATGTAAAGTAGTCACTCAACCTGAAAGAATATTGATGATTTCAGACCATTTAATGTTAAATATTTTAGAGTCCCAGATTATTTCTCTTTGGATGAGCAGAAATATTTTCTTCAGACTTTGAAATGTATGTTTAGTTTTTCACAGGCTAATTGCTGCTGCTTTCATGCCAGTCTCATGGGCATCAGCAAGTTCAAGTTCAGCAGGTAGGAACCTGGCCTCTGAGAATGTAGCCGAAGAGTCAAGGAATGCATGATTACACCTGTAATTACTTGAGAGGGGTTCTGAAACCCTGGTGGGGTTGACGGGGCCACCAGCTAGCAGGGGTCAAGAATGTACAAGGGGTGAGCAACTCAGGCTGGAGCTGAGCTGCGTGGGCAGTTAAGGGAAACGTGTTCTGAATATAAAAGATTGGGAATTCAAGTTGACAGTTAAGAAACCAACATCTTAGAAATGTAAACTTCACTTGAAGTCAAAGGCTCTCCAAACTAGGACTTTATAATATACTTGCCAAGGCAACAGCTAGTGTCTATTTACCTATGCGGTTCTGGAGCACAGGGGTTGCAGGTGGTGTGTTGGTTAGAATGATTTCAGCAGCACAACACCTGGCTTCAAGGGCCTTCTGTTTATTTTTCCCAAAGTTCTCTGTTCATAAGACTCAACAGGGGCACTTGATCAAATTGCAAATTCCCCATCCCCTTCACTGGCAAGTCTCATTCAATACATTTGGAAATCTATGTGTTTTACATGAACCCCAGTGGAAGCAGGCAAGGTTTGAAAATGGCATTTTAAATAATGGAGACGTCTGATCATCTCACACAGCGGCTCCCAAACTTGAGCATGTGCCAGAATCATCTGTAGGGCTTGTTCAAGTACAGGCTGATGGGTTCCACTCAGGTTTTCTTATTCATGGGTCTGGAGTGAGGAAGGTCTGAGATTCTGTAGTTCTAGTAAGTTCCCAGGTGACACTGCTATTCTTGTGGTTGAGCACCAGATGTTAATAACCATAGGGCTGACACAACCGGAAGTTCAAAAGCCATCAGACCTGGGGCTGCTTAACTCATTGGCTGAACTATGTTAAGACTCCAGTTCAGCTTCTCTGGGGTTTCTTGGTTTTCTCCTCATGATCTAGGTGGCTTCCCACTGTACCAAGGAATGTACCCTCAGACAACAATATCCAAGGCAAGAAGGGAGGAAGGAAAATACAAGGGTAACTGTGTGTGTGTGTGTGTGTGTGTGTGTGTGTGTGTGTGTGTGTGTGTATCAGAGAAGAAAGAATTTTTCAGAAGCTCCCTAGTAGATTTCCCCTTGTGTGTCAGCCAGAACTGAGTCTCCCTGTTCCCCTTTAAACCACGCACTGGTTATAAGGTGTGAGATTACTGTGATTAGTTTAGACCACATTTTAATTCTTCCCCCAGTGCTGGGTCCATTGATGCCCAATATGTAATAATAATTGAGATTCTTTACCAAGGAATAAGAAGGGGAAAGCTGTTAGGTAGGCAGATAACAGAGAATGTCACAAATGTTTTGGTTTTTTTTTCAAAATATTTTATTCATTTGTTTTTAGAGAGAGGGGAAGGGAGGGAGAAAGAGAGGTAGAGAAACATCAGTGTGTGGTTGCCTCTTGCGTACCCCCTACTAGAGACCTGGCCTGCAGCCCAGGTATCTGCCCTGACTAGGAATGGAACCTGTGACTCCTTCATTCTCAGGCTGGCACCCAATCCGCTGAGCCACACCAGCCAGGGCACAAATGGGTTCTTTTTTTAAAAATGTATTTTATTGATTATTCTATTACAGTTGTCCCATTTTTTTCTCCCCTTTATTCCCCTCTGCCCTGCACCCCCCTCCCTCCAGCGTTCCCACCCCCCTTAGTTCATGTCCATGGGTCGCACACAGAAGTTCTTTGGCTTCTCCATTTCCTATACTATTCTTAACCTCCCACTGTCTACTTTATACCTACCATTTATGCTTCTTATTCCCTTTACCTTTTCCCCCATTCTCCCCCCTTACCTTCCCTTCCCTGCTGATAACCCTCCACGTGATCTCCATTTCTGTGAATCTGTCCCTGTTCTAGTTGTTCTGATACTAGTGTGATTATAAGTAGGTTTGGGGTTGAAAATGTTAATACATATGCTAGTAAATAATATGTTATTAGTTTTGTCATCACTATTTGTGACAGATTGATGGACTCATTTAGAGTTTGGCCCCACATACTGGGGGAAAGGTACCCTGTATACATGTGCTCACCTTGCTTTTATTATACCTGTGTATGGAACTGCAAGCTGCTCCTTCAGGTAATGAAATTTAGACAAGTTGGGACCTTATAACAGCAAATCAATACTGAAGTTATAGGCAAAGCCTGTGCTTGTGGAAACTAGCACATAGGATGGAAAGACTTCGTGACCAAAATTGAACAAATTCCACATTTATAGGTATCCAGCCTAGAGAGAAAACAGTGTATAGTGGTGTGTCTTTTCATGTGTTCATTTTCTTCCTCATTTGTTCCTGAACGTGTATTTTTTAAACAAACACATAACTCAGCTGTGCCCCCATGCCCACGGCCATCGTAAAGTGGAAAATTGAGTCGTTTATTTGGGCCTCACATCATCCATATACTTCATTAAAGAATGCATAAAAGATCTCCCCTGAATTATAAGGATGTTTTCCTAAGTTTTCTGTACTCTTTTCATAGTGGGAGGTAGTGACTGATGGAGACTTATCTCCTGTTTTAGTTTTGGTTCCTTTCCAGAGTTAGCTTTTGTTAAGCAAATTGATAACTTTGAAAGAGAAGCTAAAGTGACAAATATATTTCCTGCTGTTTGATATCCAAAACCATTTATTAGTTTTTTTTTTTTTTTTTACTACAACTTACAGTGGCAACTTTGTACTTCGCATAGCGAAACTGGTGTTTGCCATGTTTGTAAGCCCCATCCAGGCTGACCATGTCATTGGTTTTAATGCCAGAGGCTCATATCCAGAGACCGTAGAGCTGGATTTCAACAGCTCTGTGGCTATTTAGCTGAACACCCTAGTCCATAATGACTAAATTATGGTTAGGATATAGTATCTAGCCCCTGCTCCCCCAACTTTGTCCAAGAGAAGTCCGTGCTAAAGCCATACAAGTCCACTAAAATGCAGGTCCACAGGCCTGGCTGGGTAGCTCAGTTAGTTAGATCACTGACTCCATACACCAAGGCTGCAGGTTCCATCCCTGGTCAGGGCACATTCAAGAATCAACCAATGAATGCATAAATAAATGGGACTATAAATTGATGTTTCTCTCTAGCACCCTCTCTTTCTCTCTCCCTTAAAAATCAGTTTCTCTCTCTCTAAAAATCAGTTTTTTAAAAAATCTAGATCCACAGAGACAATTTCCTTCCCTGGGACAGGTGGGAATTGTGCATGGGGCAAAAACGTGTATAATAAGCAAAAACATGGAAGCTTCCACAATGCTGTAGAATCACTAGTAATTTTAGTGCACTTAAACATACAGCAAGTTTAATGACAGCATTTTCCCCACCGTTTCCTTTAGTTATGAAGATTTTGTTGTTTCTTCTGGGTTCTTTGCCTGGAAAAGAGCAAAAGATGTTTTAGAGCCTCCGCCAGCAGAGGGTGCATTTACCATTTGTGCAGAAGTTCTCGGGCGCTTGGCCCTGGGGCTGTGTTCTCTATAGGTTTCTCAGCCTCCAGCACAGCACACAACGGCAGCGGCAGCGAGACTGGTTTGCCAGCAACTTTTGGTTGTTGTTGTTTTTGAAGGCCCTGCAACTAACAGATGTTTGCTGTTGGCTCCATATCTACATTCTTTCAAAGCTGGTGAATCAAATTGCTGACATTCAGACAACACTAATTCCCATATCCAGGGAGCCTAATTTGCCGTCCCTGAGATCCTGATTCCTGGTGTTCATGGGTTTAAAAAGCATTTCAGTGACACAATGTACGAATGGGCTTGGGAGATGCAGTGCTGTCTCCACTAAAGATAATCACATTTTACAAACATCTGCGTCATTACTTGGATGATTCAGCTCTAAGCCGTATACAGCTGTGTTTCCAGTTTCAATTAACAATCCCTTAATTGCATATCCATCTCATGTTACTAATTTAGTTAATTTATTCATAATTAAGAGTATTCTGTTTTCTACTAAGGTTTGTCGAGCTCAGAACATTATAAAGAGAAATATTTTAAGGCAGCATCTCCGAGGGATTTTGTTGCTTATAATCACATCACAGTAAAATGTCATTCATGGGCCCAAAGGAAGATGAATTGCTCAGGGATTTTTTTTCCAATAAAATAAGAAATCATGGGAAGCTGCAATGTGTTGTGGTTTTAAACCAAGTGAAATGTTCTGTGTATTTTGGTTCTTTTCTTTCTCCTTTCCTGACATCCTCTCAAAGAAATTATCGTTTGATTTCGATTATTATTTAAGTATCACAGCAAATACTGTCAGCCATGCAGATAAAACCGTCATCACCCTGCCAGGTAATGACGTCTCTTCAAATCCAAGCTATAAAATCCGTACATTTCAGGGGACATCAAGATCACGAATTTTAATTGTTCAAGTCTGAGCAAATGGAAATATAATCTTGTGGAAAATGGAAGGCAGATGATACCATGATATGAAGCAGTTAATTCAGTTTAGTTTAACCTTTTCTAGAAACATGCATGTACCCTTGCAGCAAGAGTCTTACCTGTGTTAGTCTAGGTGTCTGTGTGTCATCAAAAGTAGCAATACAAAAAAAAATAAAATAAAATTACCCACTTTTTTAGTGTCCAGGAATTGCCACTTGTAGCCTTGACCTATCTTTAAGGTTAACAAAAAATCTCATAAATGCCCAGTAGTCTGCAAATTCTACATAACAGAAATAGCAAGTGATCTTCTGCCTTGCATAAGTTTAGCTAAAATTAAAAATCCATTACCTCTACCCACCCCCTTCCCACTCTGGCAGTTTCCAAATATATTATTCACATATTCTTCCATGAATTCAATCATGTATTACCTATTTTATTGACCTCCTACTACATATTTAATCACTTATTTACCCACAAATTCAGTCATTTATTACCTACTTTATTGAATCCCCACTGCATGTCTAGCATTGTGCTAGATACTGGGGGTTAACTGATCGTCAGAAACAGTCAGGATTTCTACTGTCATGGAGCTTTCAGTGTGGGAGAGGAATCAGGCATAACTCAAGCAATCAGAAGTGAATGTAAAACTTCATTGCCTAGCAAAGCCAAGATGACATACATGATTAACAATGCAGAATACCTTTGTAGCCACCTAACAAGACATGTATGATCCTCTGTTAATGGCAATGTAGGCTTTGAAGCTATGTTTCTATTTCTCCTTTACTAGTTTCAATTTGTGAGAAAGTTTAACTACTTCCACCCTCGCTGGTGTGGTTCAGTGGATTGAGTGCTGGTCTGTGAGCCAAAGAGTCGCTGGTTCAATTCCCACTCAGGGTATATGCCTGGGCTGTGGGCCAGGTCCCCGGTAGGGGGCGCATGTGAGAGGCAAGTATACATTGATGTTTCTCTCCCTCTCTTTCTCCCTGCCTTCCCCTCTCTAAAAAGAAATAAATAAAATCTTGTAAAAAATAAAGATGAGCTATAAAAAATTATGCATCTGAAACCTATCAAATTTTATCAACCAAAGTGACCACAATAAATTCAGTAAATACATTTTTAAAACAAAGCACTGAAACAATAGTATATTTTTATTCAACCTTCTAAAAAATAACAGTTTTTTAAAGTTTTGTCATTCTTTTACAGACAAGTTGTTGAAAAGGAAATGAATAGACTAGGCTAACTTGTTCATGACAGAATAAAGGAAGAAATAAGAGAGAGAAAGAGAGGCAATAAATATGAGTGAATAGCAACCATAAAGACTACCTAGCTCTCAGAAAGTAAAAGGGAGAAAAGATGGGCCTTTTAACAACATAACCGTCTCCCATACCTCACCTCCACTTCCCCTGTGCGTTGTCCTGGCTCCGGTGGTATCGCTATTGTGTAGGAGCCACGCCAGGGAACACATCGGGCATTTACTCAGCCTACACCTCGAGGTTTTAACGGAGAACCCAGGGATCTGCCCCACTCTGGGGCCTTTATCCATTTAAGCAGGTCATGACCATTATTAAACAGCTCTATGTGTATACTGTTGCTCCAGATCCGCTTTCCCTCCACTGCTGTTCTGTCTGACAGAAAAAGGAGGTTCCTGCCTTCATGGAGCCTTGGAATCCAGCTCTAGATGTGTTCAACATCTTTATTACATAATAATTTTGTTCCAATTGTAATAAGGAGAGAGACGGAGTGCTAACAGGAAGTATAATGCAGGGACCTGATCCAATCTTCCAATCTGGTAGGTTGGGAAGGTTTCTGGGAAAAGTGATTTAAAATATATATATATATATATATATGTATGTATGTATGTATGTATATGTATGTATGTGTGTGTATGTGTGTGTGTGTGTGTATATATATGAGTGTGTGTGTGTGTATTTTTTTGCCCTGGCTGGTGTAGCTCAGTGGATTGAGCATGAACCTACAAACCAAAGGGTTGTTGGTTTGATTCCCAGTCAGGGCACATGCCCTTGTTGTGGGCCAGGTCTCTAGTAGGCGATAGGTGAGACACAACCACACATTGATGTTTCTCTCCCTCTTTCCTTTCCTTCCCCTCTCTATAAAAATAAATAAAAATTAAATATATATATATTTTAAAGATTTTATTTATTTTCAGAGAGAAGGGAAAGGAAGGAGAAAGAGAGGGAGAGAAACATCAATGTACAAGAGAAATATTGATTGGTTGCTTCTCACACACCCCCAACTGGGGCACCTGGTCCACAACCCAGGCATGTGCCCTAACTGGTAATCAAACAGTGACCTTTTACTTTGTGGGACAAGGCACAACCAACTGAGCCACACTGGTCAGGGTGGAAAGTGCTGTTTTAGACACACACACACACAGAATATATTCCAGATGGCTATGATAAATGCATTTCTTACAATACATCATGGTCCGGATTTGAAAACCATTCTCATAGTTCCAGGGAGAGTAGGGATCATGTGACATTTTTCGTAACATGCCTCCCCCAGTAGTGTCTAGTAAAAACATCACTGGTGAGAAGCTATCTGAGAACTGCCACCACAACTTCCACCACGTCAGTCATCAGTCGTTGCTGAAGGCAGAAGGCCTTGCATTCACTGGGGAAGAGCTAAGGGTTGGAGACATTTGCAGGACAATGTGCAGAGGGCCTGCACCTGATATTCAAAGCATATTACCACACCTCTCTTTGGATAAGCTAGGGTTACAACTCAATGGAATCACTTGCAGATCAAGTCCTCGTGCTTTTGTAAATGAAGAGAAGAGGGGCAGTAGTGAGTGGAATTGGGAACATGTAAGGATAGGAACTTTGTATTTACAGACCATGCTTTGTTTATCCATCCATTAGTCCAAGGACATGTGGATCGCTTCCAGGTTTTAACTATTATGAGTAATGATACAATGAACATGGAGAGGGTAAATATGTCTTCAAGACCCTAGTTTCAATCCTTTTGGGTATCTACCCAGAAATGGAATTGCTTGATGATATGGTAATTTTATTTTTAAATTTTTGAGGATGTGCTATACTATTTTTCATAGCAACTGTACCATTTTGTATCCCACCAACAAACAATGCACAAGAGATTCCTTTTTGTTTTTCATGTCTTGTTTCAAAAGATTTTGTTTATTTATTTTTAGAGAGAGGGGAAGGGAGGAGAAAAAGAGGGAAAGAAACATCAATCTATGGTTGCCTCTCACATGCGTCCCCTACTGGAGACCCAGCCCACAACCCTGGCATGTGCCCTGACTGGGAATCGAACCAGCAACCCTTTGGTTCACAGACCAGCACTCAATCCACTGAGCCACACCAGCCAGGGCTAATGCACAAGAAATTCCCACATCCCCACTGACAGTTGTTATATTCAGGGTTTTGGGGTTTTTTTATGTTAACCACTTAAGCAGGAAGGAAATACTGACAAATGCTACAACATGGATGGAACTTGATGACACTATGCTAAGTGACATAAGTCAGTCACAAAAAGACAAATGCTGAATGATCTCACTTATATGAGGTGCTTGAAGTAGTGAAATTTGTAGAAACAGAAAGTTGAATGGTGCTTGCCAGGGGCTAGGGGAATTGTCATTCAATAGCCGAAGAGTTTCAGTCTTACCAGGCAAAATAAGTTACAGAGACAGTGGCAGTAATGGTTGCAGGACACATTAATGCATTTAATACCACAGAACTGCATGTAAAGGGGTGAGGATGGCAAAGTTTATGTTATGTGTATCTTTCCACAATTCACAAAATTTTTTTTAAAAAAGTATAAAAGCCTTTTATTTTTTTTAACCAGTAAAGCACTGAAAGTTCTTGCTACTGGTACACATGAAGTCACATGGCCCTGGAACAGTTAAATAACTTCTCTAAAATTGATGACACAACTCTCCCATCCTATAATTCCACCCTCACATTATTCTTAAATCTAATTGCCCTGTATTGTGTTTGCTCTTAAATCTAATTGCCCTGTATTGTGTTTGCTATATTTACAACCTGCATCAGGTCCTCAAATGACATTGCGTTGTTCAGCTCCATTTTGCCATAATGTGAATGTGATTTCCAGCTGAGGCTGCTGTCTGTGGAATTTGCAGTCTCCCCATGTCTGCATGGGTTTTCTCTAGGTACTCTGGCTGCCTCCCACATCCCAAAAGTGTGCATGTGTGGTGAACTGGTGTGTCTGCCTAGTCCCAGTGTGAGTGAGTGTGGGTGTGGGTGTGAGAGGCCCTGCGATGGAAAGGTGTCCTGTCCAGGATGGGTGCCCACCTTGTGCCCTGAGCCACTGGGATAGGCCCCAGCCACCTGTGACCCTGAACTGGAATAAACAGATTGAAAAGGAATTCTCTGGCTTGTTTTTATTTATCTTTCCTGTGTGTATAGTTCACATGTACTGCAGTGTTTAATATTAGAACTATTTAGGATAGTTAGAAGTGTGTTTATGTTTTTGTGCCTGGAAATATGCTGTAGAAACATAACTGTTGTTTATATCAATTAGCCTGTGCAAAAATCCTTTTTGATATATGTTGTTTCATTTATAGCCGCAGTTTCCAAGAACCTGTCTACAACATTAAGCGAGGACTTCCTTTACTTTATTCTCAAACCAGGCTTCTTTTGTCCAGAGAGGTCTCTGCAGAAACATAAGATGTGATCATATAATTTGCTGTATAAGTTAGCTATAGATAGTTACATTGTAGTACTGTCAGGAACTGTTCCAAATATTATTTACCTGTTTTAAGGAATACCAGACATTCCTCCATGGCAGTCTTTAGTGCTTTTGCATTCCAACTGTGAATGAAGCAGGACTTTAGAAATTATAACCTTGTTAATTTCTCAGGGATTAACTCAAGAAGACAGGCTTTATACCAATCACCGACACTTACCCAGAACTTACCCCATTAGTTTCTAATGTTGCCTAGAACAAATGAACACTCCTGGAATGCAAGCCAACTGAAAGAGGCCTGGAGAAGAACAAGATATTTATTTCCTGGCTCCTGATATTGACAAATTTGAAAGCCTGAGCTGTGGTATGGACTTCTATTTCCGCTCAGTAGGTCTTTGAATAAATGGATAGTAGCTGAAAGCAGAGTATTAGTTGAAAGCTTAAAAGAACACCTTTTATTTCAGTCTCTATTTTTGCTGGGTCCACTCATAAATGGGAAGATTAGGAAACCACCTAGAGGTATTTAATCATTGTACCCTGGCCCAAAATGTTTATCTGTTTACCACTCTGTGCTGGCGCAGTGCCTCAAATTCCACATGCTGTGAACTGACCTAAGTCAGTTTGGTCACAGGCAATTTTAGGGGTTTTTGGTAAGTAATGCAGAGCTATGGAAAAGTTTGACATGCGTGAGGGGTGTTTACCTCCTCACAACCTCAGACAGAAATCTTCTGTAGAGGAAGAAAAATAATTTCTCTCTACTCTTCTAGGTTCTTAGCTGAGACTCCTTGTAATAGAAAACAGATTACCACCAGAAAAGCAGATGAGTGGGTGGAAGGATTGAGCAAAGTGGAAAAAGGACTCAGGGTCATAGACAACAGTGTGGTAATTGCTGGAGGGGAGGGGATATAAGAGGACTAAATGGTAGTGGGGGAAAAAAGACACACAGAAAATTAATACCATGTATTCTGTTGTATACATGGGAGAGACCCAAGAAAACTGAGTAACTCCGAAATGGCCCCAGCCAGCACCTTCAACACTATCTCCCACTAAACACAAAAGAAGGCTTTGGAGGGAGGGGTTGTTATGGATGTTACCAGGTTGCCCAAAAAGCACATTAAACAAGGGTATGGTTGTTAGGCAGACTTATGTCCTTGCCTTCTCCGTGATCAGAATTTCTAACAATCTAGACACTCTTCTGTTTGTGGCACAGAGGGAGACAGCCTTACAAATGGAGATTTCCCTTACAAATACAAATGTCTCTTCCAAAGAGGTAACTTCTACTGTGTTTTCAGAGCTCCTATGTGGACTCTTTCTTGAAAATAACCAGATCAAGATAATGCTATGCCAAAGAGGCAAGTGTGGAGTTGGCATCTTCTGCTTCCCCGAAGAGTCCATACAGAACTTTCACTTCAGGCTCCTGTGTTTGAGAGCACATGCACATTTGCGATGTTCACTATGTGCATTACAAAAACCTCCAAGATTTGTAGAGATATACGGTCATGGCAGGCTTTCAACTTTCCCCTTTTTTAGAAAATGTTGGCTATACTCTCCTGGGGTTGAATTCTTGATTAAGGTAGCCAGATGTCTCTGAAGTTGAAGCTTACACCTACTGCATGTACAAGCTATCATACTATCTATGTGGATATATTGTTTATTTTTATTGTATTTTTTCCACTACCATTTATCCCCCTTACACCCCTCTACACCCCCACCATCACCACGCTGTTTGTCCATGAGTCTTTTTTCCTTTTTGCTCAATCCCTCCACTCTCTCCCCTCCCACAGCTGTCATCTGCTCTCCATCTCTGGATCTGTCCATTTTGCTTGTTAGTTCAGTTTGTTCATTAGATTCCACATATGAGTGAAATCATATGGTGCTTGTCTTTCTCTGACTGGCTTATTTCACTTAGTGTAATGTTCTCCAGGTCCATCCGTTCTGTCACAAAGGTAAAAATTTTCTTCTTTTACCAATGAGTAGTGTTCCATTGTGTAAATGTCCCATAGCTGTTTACCCACTCATCTGTTGATGGACGGTTGGGCTCCTTCCATATCTTGGCGATTGTAAATAATGCTACAGTGAACATAGGAGTGCTTATGTTCTTCCAAATTAGTATTTTGTGTTCCTTTAGATATTTTCCCAGAAGTGGGATCACTGGGTTGAAAGGCAGGTCCATTTCTAAAATTTTGAGGTATCTCCATACTGCTTTCCACAGTAGCTGTATTCCCAGCAATATTGCAAAAGGGTTCCCCTTTCTCCACTCTTTTAAACTGATTGCAGGCATTTTAGCATCATCATTTAACTTAAATTCTACCAGTGGCCCTTTAAGCATACAAAACATCCCTTTGAGATGTGGTAACCTATTTGTTATTTTTTTTTAAGATTTTACTTATTTATTTTTACAGGGAGGGAGAGAAATATCAATGTGTAGTTGCCTCTGACATGCCTGCTACTGGGGACCTGTCCTGCAACCCAGGCATGTGCCCTGATCTGGGAATCCAACTGGTGACCCTTTGATTCACAGGCCCATACTCAATCCACTGAGCCACACCAGCCAGGGCAGAGATATGATAGCCCCTTTAACTGATCAGTCAATAAACCTTTATTATCAAGTTGCTTTACCACCCTGACAGGTCTGAAGCACAGGCTGCACATCAGCATCACCTGGAGAGTTTAGAAATCTCCCAATGCCCAGGCTGTACCCAGACCAAGTTCATCTCAGGGAGTGAGCTCTAAGCAGCAGTGTTTGTTACAGCTCCCCACGCATTACAAAGTCCTGCAGTCAGGTTTGAGAATCCCCAAAGTATGGAAATTGGAGGAGAGTTGTCTCTATGCAAAGCAAAACTGGGAATAAGAAGGCTATTCCTAAACAAAATGTATCAGTACAAGGAACTTTTCCTGAATCATAGTTCTGAGACCCAGATTATGGCTATGATGGTGAGTTAGAAAAAGTTTTCTCCCAACTTGCCAGTCTGTTGACTAGAAATAAAAGGAATTTGCGGGAAGAGATCAGTCACTTTGAAAAGACTCCAGCCTCACCTCTTGACTCCAAAGGAGTCATTTCTAAAAAAAAAAAAATACACACTTTTGCATAATGAACCTTAAGTGCTCTGGGGGACAGACTAGGGGTAAATACAGAATGAATAGGTTTCAGATGGCTGAATACTATCCACTGCAGAACAATTAGAATGATAACTATCAAAATCAAATAATATTCTGAGAGAAAGGAAGTGAAAGAAATTGATGTTGGCAGACCAGTTTTAATCAAAGAGTTCCCATCTTGCATACGCAAAATAAAATAAGTTTGGGAGTTAGGATGAACCTTGGTTCTGTCCCTGGAGAATAATTTGCTGGAAGGACCCAGCTAGGATGGTCTGAGTTGGCTCTTTTTCTCCTAGGAGTTTGGCCCCAGTACCAGGAAGCCTGGATTCTGAATTGTTTCTATGAAAGAATGCCTTTAGGAGATGCCATTAGGGAATCTTTATTGTTTAGAAAATGGTAGCACAGAACTGTTATAACTAGAGTACACCTTGTTCCTGAAATTAATTACCCAGAGTCTTAAAAATTCTCATCTTTTGCTGGTAGGAAACCTTTGAAACTATATTTGTCTGTGGTATTCACTGCAGCACCTTCAATATAAAGAAATTTATTTTCAGAGGTATTTTGAGACAGGTTTTGTGTGTGGTGTGTGTATGCGTATGCGTACTTAACAGCTATTGGTTTTTCCCAAGGATTATGGAAATCCCATTAAAATACCAGCTTCTTAAGTAGTTACTGTACTCCAGTTTTTCATAATTTCTTTTATAATATTTGGATGCAGTGAGGTAAACTTGCAGCATTTTAATTATATCTGTATCAGATGAGCAGAAGAAATGTAAAAGGGTTTGGGGAGAGATTTAATTTTAGATAGCAGTATAATTAACAGCATTTGGAGAAACTAGTGGAACTTTAATTAAATGTCTCTACATTAATTTAGTCATTTAATTGAAAATGTATTGGGACAGTCCTTATAATTTATCACTCTTCCTCTTTGAAGGAAAAGGGTTTTAAAAAACATAGCATACGTATAACTGCTTTTTTATTATTTAGCTAGATGTCTACCACTTGGCAGCTTGTTGAATTTTTCCCCTATTGTTTCAAGTTCCTGAAAACATAAATTTGGTGTGTCACTTTTATTTAAAGAGCTATAAATCCAGGAGAAATTATAATTGGAACTTTGAACTGGTATTTCTTTTCCTTTATTTTAGACTTTAGTAGTCACTACAGCCATGGTGTAAAGTTTTCATTTTAATATTGTGGATTTTTTGGAACTCGGCCAGCTTCCTCTTTTTTAGCAGCATGATGCTGCAGCAGTGTATCTGAATTGCAGCAATGCATTCGGCATGCACCCTCACAATACCACCTCAAATTGCATGAGGAATTATACTGAGAGCAGTGCAGTGAGGTAGATTTGGAGGTGTTTCAATAACCCTGTTTAAGGAGGACCATTGTTTTAAACCAGGGGTGTCAACCTCATTTTCACCAGGGGCCACATGAGCCTCGTGGTTGCCTTCAAAGGGCTGAATGTAATTTAGGACTATATACAGGTAGCCACTCCTTAACTAGGAGCAAGGAGCTCCACACTGCGGCCGGGTAGAAACAAGGTGCCGGGCCAGATAAAACAAGGGGGAGGGCCTTGTGTTTGCCACCTGTGTCTTAAACTATCAGTCTTGGAGGTTAGTAGTAGTGTCAACTACACTCTGGATTCAGGTCTCCTGCATTGTAGAACTCCCCATCATATCTACATTAAATGGTGCTCCCCAAAAATTGTGCAGCGTGTAACCTGCACAGCCATACACAGGCTTTCTGCCAACACTGTTACAGAACACAGAGGCCACAGGGGCCAAGGTTCGTTATGTCCGCCGCCTTATGGAAAAATGTCTCTCAAAGCCAGAGATTTGTGAAAACGGAAGGAAATGTTTATTTATTGCTATACAGAGTTCAAGTAGCAACCTAACATCTTCATTAAAATATCAACGTCCTTTAGGATACCCACAGATGCCCACAGTGCTTCCTTCTCCCTCTGCCCTAAGTCAGGGTACCGTGATTCAGGAAGACAGGCACACATCCAGGATCCAGGCTCCTGACACCATCAGCTGTGTCGTTGTCCAGGCAGGATCTCTAATTAATCCAAAGCCATGTGGCCCCTTCTCATGGCCTACTGGCAAGAGTTCATTCACCCTTCTTCCAGGCAAAGTCTCTCTTGCTTCCCAGGCCACGCAGCCAAAGGGAGCACCCCAAAGCCATGTGGTCCTCTTCTACCGAAGTTGCAGGGAAGGGGTCCCCACTCTGGCCAAACCTCATGGCTCTCCCTGGCAAAGCTGTGAGAGGGTCTCCACTCTGCCAAAGCCACGTGGCTCCCCCTTCCCCTAAGTTGCGGGGAGGGGGTTGCCACTCGGGCAAAGCCGAGTGGTGATCCTCTGCTAAAGCTACATAGTCATTCTCCCTCACGGGACTGTGGGGGTCCTGACTCTGGTGAAACTGCGTGGATCTTCCCTCCAATGGCTGCTGCATCTCAGTTTAAATCCTTGCGCCAATCCTGCTCTGTACCCCCACTTCTGACTCCTCCTACAATCAGTTACACCTGCTAGCATCCCTGTATTATTCCAAGTTTACTGGGCTGCCATCATGAGTCTGGGCAGGTGTGTCCCCATGTTCTGGAGCCAATCTTCTCCAAGCTCCCATGCAGGCACTGTAACTCGGGGGTCCTCCCCAGTCACATCTTGGGGGGAGTCCTTTCTACCCCCCTGGCTCAGAGCATGGCCACAGCTATTTAACACATCTAAGCCACCAGCCAAAGGCTATAGATATGTTAAATGACCATGCCAGGGATTAGCTGCAAAGCTGTGGCTATACAAACAGCTCTGCATGTCCCTGCTCCATGTGTCCCTTCCCCTACCTCACACCTGTGGGGGAAGGGGTGAGGACATCTTATATGTCCCTCTAATATTTCCTGGACACCCTGAGCTCTGGGCCCCATTCCAAATCCCTTTTTGGGGCCCCCTTCTTGGCTGCACCCTGTTACAATACTCTACCCAGATTTTTGTCGATGATCAAGACAAGAACATAGACTGAGTAGTTATTAACCTTATAAATGACACAGGTGAGAATGGTAGTTCACACACTGAAAGATCATAATCAAAAGTCAAAATAAGGTTATAACAGATTAGGATGCTGGACCCACATTAAAAAACAATAAAATTTAACAAAAGCAAGTAAAATGTCCTGCTATTAAGATTTTTTTTAATATTCTAGACAAATATAATGTAAGGGATATGTAACTTCATGGCAGTTCAAATTGTTAAAAAACAAATTTTAACTGAGTAAATTTTAAAGATCCTACTGGCTTTATTCAACAATTTATGAATTGGGCAGTATCCAGTCTAACAGATATAATGGACCTCTGAGGAGCTCTTCAAAAATGAAAGACTTACAGGCAGAAGGGAATGGGCACAGGGAAGTTCTACCAGGCAAAAAGCAGATGGGCTATTACAAAGGTTGCTTCCCTTTTGGGGATGGTAGGGGCCTATCAGGCAGCTGAGCTAACTCGTGCTGACCAGGTGATTCCTGATCGGCTGGTGTACGATTCTATTTCTGGGAGAGCCAATCCTGTAACTGAGTCTTATTTTGGTGATGTGGGGCCTAGCATAAGTGACTCCATTTGGGGCCTATTGTCTTATTTTCAATAATATGAGAACGAATTGGGGTTTAAGGTAAACACAGGGCAATACACTATTAGACTGCATTCATGGGGTTACCAAAGGTTTCAGTATACCAGTCACTGGTTAAATCCCATCTGTGGTGTCACTCTGGCCTATGAGCCTCACATTTAATACCTCTGTGAAGGGTATGCAGCTGGTTATATGAGGCATATTGGAAAGAATATAGAATGCTCGGTAAGAAGATAACTTGACAATGCAGGACAGTTTCTTCATGTCTTTGGGGAGGAAGAGAAAGGGAGATAGCACACAGTAAAATTGTGGAAGGGCCCCCTGGACAACTGTAAGAGCAGGGCTCAGTAAGAGGAAGGAAAACCCAAACATTAGCATTGTCATTTGGTGGCACGGGCCATTTCACAAACCCCCATCAGTTTTCAGTCTTATCAGATAATAGGCATTGTACATTGCACACAGTTACAATTGACAGAGAGGCCCTATAACAACAGCTTAAGCAATGTAGAAATGTATTTCTCTGTCGTGCAGAAGTAGACAGGTCAGGGCTCGTTAGGCTGTTCTGCTTCACATCCTCCATCCCTCCTGATCTTGTTGTTCTGCCATGGTGGCCTCAATTGTCATTGTCACTACCTGGCCTGACATGTCTGCTCCAACTCCAGCCGTCAGATCTGAGTTCCAGCCCCCAGCATGATGAAGGCAGAAAGCATGGAAGGCATGTGCCATCGTGGTTTTAAGGAAAAGTCTCGGGAACTGCCATGAAGTATAAAGTGTCCAGTTGTATTTCCTTGGCCAGAAATTTGTCACATGATTATATATCCACCTGCATAGCAGGCTAAGAAATATATTCTGTACTTTGGGCATCCACATACCAAACTAAGACCAGGGCTTATACTGCTGTGAAAGAAGGGAAGAGAACGCATCTGAGGCAATCAGCAGACTCTGCTATGAGAATGTTTCAGAGAAAATTACTCTCAATAAACAAGGTAAACATTAAGATCCTATGGACTCTTCAGACTCCATGATCGTTTAATGTATCGACTATAAAGAGTCACTTCTCTCTACAAACAGAATTGCTTCTCAAGGGCTATTTGGAAGTTCATTCACTTCTATGGCCAAAATGACATACACAAATGACCAATGTACAATGTACAGCTTTCTACAAAAGACAAGTTTCTGTCTCAATTGCCATAATAATTGTATGTCCTAACATAACACTCACACTATTTTTTTTACTTTTGAACACAGTAGTGTTAATAATGTTTATGAAATGCTACAGAAATATGCACACAGAACATACCACAGACTTCAGCAAGTAATGGTGGCATAGACTAAAATAAGTGCAAATGTCTTCCATTGGTGGTGTTCTTCATCGCCATGCTTCTATGCTGGGGAGCTGTAGGGCTGTCTATGGGATGTCATACACAGAAAACTTTCTTGGCTTCAGGGAGGTGAACGAGCATTGTAAGTGAGGAAAAATGAATTCACATAAGTCAAGGGAGCATTGTTTCTTCCCTTGTGATGCCCTGTTTCTCAATTTGCACTTAAAGCACCTCCATAGAAAAAGTTATAAAATTATTAAAATTTTAAATGACCCCTATGACTCTAAACTCTCAAAATGTAGGTCAAAATCAGAAGAAGGCCATACTGTTCACTCCTTTGTTCCACGAAAACTCTGAGAGAAGGAAACAGACCAAAGCAAAGATAGCAAAAGGCCAAGATCCACAACCTCGAATTTGTGGGAGCTGTTGTCCAACATGTAAATAAGTAATAGTATAAGGAGAATTCTACTCCAAAATTAAACTTCAGCATTTTGAAATGGAGAAAATTTTTACGTCCAGCTCCATTGCGTCTCCCTGCAGAGCTGTGCTCTAAGCACTAAGTTCCCATTACATAATGAACAACTCCTTAAATACTGTGCAACTCTGTATCTTGCTAAAAGCACAGTGCAGCAAACCGCTTCTCAGTCACCATTTATATTATACCTACTGGTGCTGAGTTCTATAGGAAAAGGGTGATGTGTGTGCACCTGGGGGTCATTGGAGAGCACAAGGTTGAAATTCACAAGTAAAGCATGACATGAATCCAGTCACAATTTAAATACTTTTGGATGATCATGTTATTTATATTGCAGGTTAAAGATACATACCACTTTAAAAAAATTGTGCCTGACTGGTGTAGCTGAGTGGATTGAGCACAGGCTGTGAACCAAAGGGTCACCAGTTCGATTCCTGTTTAAGGCACATGCTTGGGTTGTGGGCCAGGTCCCCAGTAGTGGGTACTTGAGCGGCAACCACATATTGATATTTCTCTCCCTCTCTTTTTCCTTCTCTTCCCCTCTATCTAAAAATGAGTAAATAAAATCTTTAAAAATAAAAATAATTAAAAATGGTTTAAGAACATGAAATCTAGTGTTCCAAGAAATACCTAAATTGAGTCAAAAATTGGGAAATTTAATTTCTCTTCTTATACTCAGAGACTTTGGTCCCACCCTAAGTCTTTGGGAGAGGCTGTTTTCTATGTGGCTGTGTAGAAGATGGCCAGTTTTATCATGGCTGTTTTAAGACTCAAGGATATATAAAATATTTCAGTATTTATTCATAATACTTCACATCTGCATTGCACTTTAGAGTTAGGACTGAGCACTTTTAAATAATTTTTTATGTATTTGCCATTATTTTGTTGATTTATTGTGGCGAATTGCCACAATAGTAGTAAGGGACTAGTAAGTTGCAAGAAGAACCTCCAACCCACACCAGAGAGAGTAGAGGAAACCCCCAGTGTGGTAAAGGAGGGTCATTCCAGAGCTCACGTGGCTGTACTGGGGAGGAAGCATAAATGCTGGCAGTTGTGACTTCTTGAGGAACTAAGCCGATTTGCTCAGGCAAAAATGCTGTGACCCCACATCCCACATGAGCACTTCAAGGATGGAGATCCCTAGCATCTAGAAGTAGACATTAGATCACCCAGGAAAAGTCAAGAAAACTGGGTTAGATGTTTTTCCTTGGATGGAAATTGATAGCATGAAGACATACCAAGGTCAAGAAGGACAAAGAAAAATCATTTATTTCTCCAGGCTTCAGGAAGCATTATTTGTGGTAGAGAGGAAAGCTTAACAGAGAAAATCAGCTCCCATAAATATTTGTGGTTTTTAAAACTGCCTGATCGGTTCCTAAGTAGCTAGTGTGAGCATGATATCATTGTAGGATTCTTGTGCAACACGTGGTTTTACTCTGACCCACACCTGCTAACTCTGGCCAGACTTACGAACACCTATCCCTGATAACAAGGGTGTTAGGTGAGAGAGCAGGCTTGTACTGATGCTCTGTTTCCTTTCCTGAAGAAACTATTCCCAAGCTCATAGCCTGGGAATGGCTTCTCTCATATATTAAAGGATGGCAAGTTATGTTATTATTGTTAAAGAGAAAGATGTTGGACCACTTTGGAGGGGTTTTTCTTTTTTAGCATTTGGCTCATTATTTCTAGTTTTATGCTGTTTTAAAATTTAATAACTTTTTATTGGCTCTATCTTCTGGTTAAATGTTTTATGCATAAGAAATAAAGTCAAGAGAAAAATAGCAGTGATGGAACTAATGGCAAATCCCTTCTTCAATTCAATCAAATGATGCTATAAAAGATGACCTGTGCATGGAGTGATAAGAAAAAAATAAGATAAAGTATCACAAGTAAGATATAGTTGAAACTTGAAAACATTTCTTTTCTATTATATATATGGTATTCTAAGGATAACTTTCATTTCATCAGCACAGTTTCAGAATTTCCAAGTAGAGTTCACCCCTGAGCAACGCAGGTTTGAACTGCACAAGTTCATTTATACCTGGATTTTTTAAAGGAAATGTATGCACTATTTTTGGTTCATGGTTGGTAGTCCATGCATGAAGAGGACCAGCTGTATCCATACAAACCATACTCAAACTAAGCCACACCCACCGCCACCTCTGCTCTTGCTCAGCCAATGGAAAGACAGTCTAGGAACTGAGGTTCTTTACTCACACTGGTCAAGTTTTAATCCCAGTCTACCCCTTTATAGATATATGACCTTGAATCCTTGCTGTGCCTCAGATTCCTCATCTGTAAAATGGAATTAATAAAAACTGTCTTTATGAGGCTTTTGGAGGATTAAAATTGCATACCTCATAAAAAAAGAATCTTGTGTATCGCAAACAACGTGTTATCTATTTTTGGCAGCATTACTAGTATAAATATTTTTTTAAGATTTTATTTATCTATTTTTAGAGAGAGGGGAAGGGAGAAAGAGAGGGAGAGAAACATCAATGTGTGGTTGACTTTCACGCACCCCCTACTGGGGACCTGGCCCACAACCCAGGCGTGTGCCCTGACTGGGAATTGAACTGGCAACCCTTTGGTTCGCAGGCCAGTGCTCAAGGCACTGAGCCACACCAGCCAGGGTTATTAGTATAAATATTATTTGCCCCACCTAAAACACCAGTTCCATAAATTCTGCATGTCAAGACTCTACTCCAAAAAGAGGTAACTATGTGAGGTGATGAATATGTTAATTAGCTGGATTATAGTGATCATTTCACAGTATATCCATATATTAAATCATCAGGTTGTGCACCTTAAATAAACACAATTTTTGTCAATTGCACCTCAATAAAACCGGAGTAAAAACCCTGCTCCATCATGAAACCTTCCCTGCTTCTTCTGGATGAAAATAACTAATTCTCATTTTTTGCACTTCTTACTTTCCTACTTGTATTTTATTCCCATGTATACTCTATATTTGTTAAAACTAAAATATGCCTTGGACATTTTATGGATGAAAGTTTGTACCCTTTTACCAACCAACCTCTCCCTTTTTTAAATGGTGAGTAGAGTGGACAACCCCGTATTATATAATTGAACTATGCTAAGAGAGGAGACTTAAATGTTATCACCAAAAAAAACAATATGTCAGGTGATGGATGTATTATCTAAATATCTTACAAGTTCCATGTCAGTTATACCTTGATAAAGCTGAAATGTAAAACAATATATGTGCTGAACACACATTGGTATGTTCTGGACTTTGCACTTGGTCAATGTTCAGTAAATCTCTATTGAATGAATGGGTATAATCTGTGTTCTTTAGTTAGTCTCTAATTTGGTATTAATATTGTTTGAAGCCTCAACGGCTCATATTGATGATGGTTTACCTCTATCTCACACCTTTTGTAAGTTGGAAAGCTGAAATCCATGTGCTTTTTTGAGTGGAGTAATTTATGATAACTTCCAGCAGTTAAATGTTCCCTAGGTATTGAACCTCTAAGTCTTTCACCCATTCCCTTGTTCACAGCATGACATCTATTGTGGGAACTTCCCGTTGTGAATAGTACTTTTGCATAGAATGATTGCAGAGTTTTTAGGAACTTGTCATGGGTTGCTTTTAGTGTAAGGTTTAACTTCGTGGCCTCTTAACTTTTCAAAAAATGTTTCAAAAAAGGCACTTTAAACCATGGATGGAATCCTATTCACATGCATTATTGCTAATAATTCGCTGTTCTGAATTTTGGTTAAGCAAATACTGGGGGCGGGGAATTTTGTAATGTTAGAATCTTTCCTACTGATTTTTTTTTGTAGCTCTTAGCAATTTGAGTCAACATCATCTCTCATTTCTTGGCAATTATAGATAATTGTCAGTAAAATGCACTGCTGTTTAGCAAATGTCATGTGAAGGGGACTTTAGGAAAGTTGAGATTTTTTAAAACTATTTGTCCTCCTTTTGATTTTTCTGGAACTTAAAATTCTAATATAGGGCAGTGGGATGCTCAAAAATATGCATTGAAAAGTCTATTCATCATTGCTCTCAGGCCCTGATATTCAGCCAATACATACTAGGACACTCCTACCTCCCCTTTTCATTTCAAAGCTTCTCACTCTGTTCTGCTCAGTCATACAACTCATGCCGAATTGTTCTGCGTCCACCCCATACTAATGCCTCTCTACAACATTTTGAATATCACTCCTGCATGTACATACCATTTTTCTTGTCATAGGATATAATTGTAATCATCACGTGCTTCATAAACACAACCAAAGTGTTCATTTTAATCAATAAGTCTTGTTTCTGTGGTCATCCTTTCCCAGAACTCTCAGGGTTTCTAAGCGTGGTGGTTATTCTTCCAGGAAAAGTGCTAAGAGTCTCCAGGAACAGGCATTTTTCTGTAATTGACGTGATTTCACACCCTCTGTTTTCCTGACTATTGGAAAGTACAGTTTTGGGTGTGTTGGCAAGAATCCTGCTCTGTTTCATAATAATCCCCTGTTTGCACTCTCTGCACTGAAAAATACTATCCTGTGCATCAATTGCGTAAGTGGCCATTTGAAAGCATTTTACCACAGATGGATATTTTTCATTGATTCCTTTCTTTTGAATATCATTCACTAGAATTCTCCCTCTTCTTCCTTTTATACCTATATCTCCTTTCCTCTTGTATACATGATGCCTTTTACATTTTCTACATTTAAATGTAAATTGCTGGCTACTGTTCTTGAACTTCATCCCGTTGACCAAAGTGAAATCACAGATTACAAATCTGATTACTTTTTAAAACTGCTTTCTGACTTGTCCATCCAGATGCATATTATAATTCTTAGACATTCAACCTCCTGATGAATGGTTTCTACAAATCTCTTCAGGACATCTGTGCAGTGTTTTAGATGATAATGTTGCATTTTGTCCATATTTGAATTTGCAAAAGATAACCTACAAAATATATATATGTGTATATTGACTAATAAAGAAATGCACCCACGTGATAAATAGTTGTAGAGAGAGGAAATATATGTCAGTATGTAGCAGGAACCCACAAAAAATAAAATGTAGAAAACAGCAGCTTGCCGTGTCAGAGTTGCCAATGAAGATTGTAGCTAGAAAACACAGAATGTGTAGAATGTATCAAAGGTTTTTCTTCCAAATTTATTCACATATAAGGCCTAAAAAATTGAAATAGCACATCGGTAAGCCTTAATTTTTACATGACATTGGTGTGTTGCTGTGCTTAGGTATACAACTGTGAGATTTCCAGATCCTAGACTTTTTCATGCAACCACCTGAGCATTTCTCCCCTTGGAGTTACTTTGAAAGGAGAAGGTGGGGTAGAGAGAAAGGGAGAGGGGAAGAGAGGGAGAGAGGGTGCTCTACTTATATATGTGAAGGAAACATTGAAGAAATAAAAGAGGAAAGAAAGAAGGAAGGGCCCTGACCAGTGTGCCTCAGTTGGTTGGGCATTGTTCCACAAAGCAAAAGGTAACTGATTTGATTCCCGGTGAGGGCACAAGACTGGATTGCAGGATTGGTACCCAGTCAGGTCCCATGCAAGGTGCTACTAATCAAGGTGCTACTGATGTTTCTCTCTCCTGTGGATGTTTGTCTCCTTCTCTTTTTCCCTCCCTTCCCCTCTCTAAAAATAAATAAATAAATAAAATCTTTTTAAAAAATAAGGAAGGAGGGGAGGAAGAGAGGAAGAAATCAAGTGATACATTATTCATCATCCTAAACTGGCATATGAAATAATGTTTAAATCAGTCTAAAATTTTCATTGTATGATCTCTGAGAGAACTAGTCTCCCCACCCCCAAACTGTTTGGGCTAAATATTTATCCTTATCTAATCAGTTCTCTGCAAAACATCTTTATACATATTTTCATTTTCACAATATCATCAAAGAATCAAAGGAAAAGCTACTTTAGGCAGTGATTCCAAAATAACAATTTTGGATGTGCAAGAATAGATGGAATCACAAAAGATGATCTCATTCATAGTATTTTATACCCTACAAATAGATTTCTATTTAATTGATGTCATTTTAATAGCTTCCCATTTTCTTTGAAGTGTATTTGATTTGTCTTTTTCTAACAGTCTTTGTTTCCTTTTTGTAACCAGTATTAACAAACATAGCATTTTATGTCTCCCCAATAAATGATGATTGAAAGGAAGCTCTTTGCTATCCAACTTGGAGTATTTGTTTCTTGAATGAATTCAAATAGGTAGATTTTATTCATATACATAAAATTAGGGTTTTTAAAATATTATTGGTGTTGCTATAGATTTGACAGGTATATCTTTTCCTTAAAATTCTTGAAAACGAATCAAGCAACCTGAGAACATGGCCTGAGGACCACCTGCCGTCATCAGCAATGATGTTCTTCCCTTGTCAAGTTCAGTTTCGGTACCACATAAACAAAGCATGTGAAAGTAACAAGGTCCTTGTTCTCTGACACTTTACAAAAGATACAGATTACAAAACTGCTGTGTTTCTCATAATTCTGGTTTCATTTGCTCCCAAACATTCACATGTGTGCTTAATGTGACAGCTTTTACACACTTATTTTTTTTTACAATCCTAAAATGTATTCTTTTGCTTTTTTCTCCAGGGATATTAATGTTCATTTTTGTTCCAAATTTTACCAGGTAGTTGGATGGGTTCTTGATACCCTCTCTTCCCTCCTACATATACAAGCCCACGTAATCACACTGACCTGTTCATTCATATTCTCTTCGATTCTGGCCCTCATTCTTCTGCATTTTTTCATTTCCCATTTTTTCTTGTTCTTTGGAACCAAAAATATCACAGTGTCATGTTCATTGCTTTTTCCACTGGTTTGTCTCCCATGCACTTTCTGATCTTTCTCTGCACCACTAAAGGGTCATTCAGCCCTCTGATGATGGACACTAATGCACTTTAATCTTGCAAACACAAGCATTCTTTTTTATTGTTATTTGCCTAGAGGAATCTGGTAGATGCATCACAACCTACTTGGTAGCATCCTTCTGTTCTATTCCTTTTCTGAAATCTTTCTCCCAAGAAGCCCATTTTAAGTTCTTTCTGTGGGCAATTTCCTATAACTTTTCCTCTGCTCCTCACCAACTCAAAATGTTATTACTAGAAGGAAACTTAGGGCTCTTCTAATTCCACACCCTCATTTTATACTTTGGGAAATTGAAGGCAAGGGATGGTAAATTGTTTGCCTGTCATAACACAGGCAGTTCATACAGCCAAGGCTCCGTAAGATCTTGCCACTACTCTCCATTGCTTTCTCAACCTGTGTGTTTATTCCCTCATACCAGCCCTGGCTTCCTTATTTCTGTTCCCTGTGTCATCCAAGCTCAGTGCTTAGAGCCATCTCCCACCAATCCATCCGTCCTGGCTGCCAATGAGTTGGTAAGCCCACCCAGTTGATTAGGAAGCCATCCTTGCAGACCAATGCCCCGATTACCCAGGCTGTAGCTAATTCTTGCACTGTTCTTCTCACGCTGCGCCTGGCCTCTCCAGTCCCTGCTCACACCACTCTGGCTCCGCTACAATGAATACAAGCATCAAGGCTGGGTCCACGAAGCTCTGATGCTTGCCAGCCTTACAACTATGAACGTGCTACTGCAGCCCTCTGAGCCTATCATCCCATCTATACAATGAGGGTATAAAAAGAGCCCCAAGGTCATTTAGGAGGAATCTGAGAGATAGTACATGCGAAGTATTAATATTTAGCAAGGTGCCTGGTCCATAATCAGTTCTCAATAAATTTTATTTGGGGCAGGAGGAAGCAATAGAGCATCACAGTAAGAAAGCAAGCCAGAGGTCTGCATACTATAGGTCGCAGTTCACATTTAACATGGGGCCAAGGTGTGTTATGGCAGGGAAACTAAAAGTAGTCTTTACTTTTTTTTTCAAGGTTCTATAAAAAGCAGAATAGAACATGTGTTGGGGATCTATCTAGCCTTCAAAATCTATTTACTTTCTGGCCCTTTACAGAAAAAGGTTGTCAGTCTCTGTTCTAGATTCAGACTGCCACGGTATTTCTACTGCTGATAAGCTCTATGACCTGAAGCAAATTACTTAACCCCTCCCAGTCTTAGCTGTCCTGTGGATAGTACCTATATTCTGCAGTTGTTAGAAGAGTTAAATGAGGTCATTTACATAAAGTCCTTAGCGCAGTTGCTAGAACAGTATTTAATAAATGTTAGTTGACATTATTATGTCTACTCATGGTTGCCAGGTAATCTAATGGTGACTTCCAAACACTTTTAGAGCACCCTGGCTGATGTGGCTCAGTGGATTGAGTACTGGCCTGAGAACTGAAAGGTACCCAGTTTGATTCCCAATCAGGGCACAGGCCTAGATTGCGGCGCCTGTTCACCAGACGTGGGCACACGAGAGCTGATTATGTTTCTCTCATACATTGATGTTTCTCTCACTCCCTTCCCCTCTCTCAAAACTGAGGGCCAGAGAAATCATGACTTCTAATTCCTAAAATCAGATCCTCTGTTTTTCAGGTAGTATGATCTTCATCGTGCTTCTGCTATCTAATCTTAGATTTGAAGGAGTTTCAGAATCATTCATGTCCCTCCTGAATCAGGACTCCTCTCTGTAAAATTCCTATCTTCTAAAACCAGTTCAGGTACAGATACTGATGATAAAAATCACCTCCTTCTCAGAGAACAGCTCCAGTTGTTTCAGTCTTTATATTAAATGCAAATTGGCTTTCCTGAAGTTTCTACATATTGATCCATGATTCAGAGACAGAATCATGGATATGGAGAGCATTTTGATGGTTGCCAAATGGGAGCGAGGTGTGGGGGAATGGGTAAAGAGGTGAAGGGATTAAGAAGTACAAATAGGTAGTTACGGAACAGCCATGGGGACATAAAGTACAGTATCAGAAATGGAGTAGCCAAAGAATTTATATGCATGGACATGAAGAATGGGAGGGGGGGGTTGCCTGAGGGAGTGGGGGGTGCTGGGTGGAGAGTGGCAAATGGGGAAAAATCAGTACAACTCTAATAGCATCATCAATAAAATATCGTTTTTAAATTTTTTTTCAATTTAACTTCATGTCTCCAGTCCCTCTATAATTCCTCATAATACCTGCTATAGATTTTTATGATCCTCTTGGTCTTTCTCTGCAAGAATTAGCAGTGGTCCCTTTTAATATCAGCTGCCTAGAACAGATATATTATTCCACTTGTGGCCTGATGGGCATTATATTGTTTCCTACCTACTACATCACAATCAAACCAGTTTTCCATTTTGCATTTACATTTGCACTTTATATGTCTTACTAATAATGTCATATTAGAAAACTTGGGGTCATATTTGATTCCTTTTTTCCATCACCTTCCATTTTTATATGGTCATCAAATCCTGTTGATTGACTCACATGTTTTAAAAAATCTCTCAAATCCAGATCCAGATCTTCCTCTTTAATGACTCTGCCCCTTTCTCAGTGATTATTGACTATTAGGCCTTTTAATGATTAGATTCTCTGCCCCCAAACTTCTATTCATATTTACATTATGACTAGTTATCTTGCTAAACCACAGATCTATTTCTGGTACTTCCTTGGCGGGGGGAACTCTATTGCAGTAACTGTGCTTCCTCTTCAGATCAGTCTCCACAGCCTGTCAAGATGTGGCTCCAATGCACCTAGCTAGCCCCATATTACAGTCCTTCCTCCTCCACCCCCAGCCCTTGTCTGCTCTTCAAACTCCGACCCTCTCGCCATTTCCTTCTGCTGCCTTGTACCTTTCACATGCTCTTCCTATACCTGGAAGTTCCTCCTAAACCATGGAAATTTCTATTCTTCATTCAGATATCTGAGGCAGTCACTTTCAGTGACTGAACTTGTGGGATCTGGGTTCAAATACCACTTCTGTCCTTTACTAGCCTTGTGACCTCAAGCAAATTATATTCTATGACTCAGTTTCCTTGTCAGTAAAATGGGCATAATAATGCAATGATATTTTTCTCTCAGGGTTGCAGTAAGAACCGAGATAAAACATTTAACACTCATGTGCATAGTACAGCACATCCTGTGTTCATTGCACATAGTAAGTGCTTGGTATTAGCTGTGTTTTTCATTATTCTTAGTGTATAATTCAAATTACACTTCCTCTCCCCCAGGCAAAGTCAATGCCTCATTTTTGTGTGTTTCTGCATCACTTTGTTCATACATTTGTGAAGACAGCTGCCATCACAAGGGGGGCTGCTATCTGCATTTGTAAAATGAATCCCAGATCCCTGAGCCTGAAAGGGGAGCAGGAAATTTTACTCAGGTAGGGTGCATAGCCAGACCTGGTTGTCCCTATGTATAGCCCCAAATTTCACATTTCCCTTAAGGATCTCTCACTAATTATCCTTGCCATCCCCCTAGGTCAGCTTCATGATTTTGCATAATCTATGTTATGATTCTAGAATGAGCCATCCTGCTCTTGGTCTTTCCATCCCAGGCTTTTGCAGATAGCTACTAAGACAGAATCCACCTGAGAGAATTCCATTTGCATTTTGCTTAGGCTACATTTTTCAATTTTACAGCATTTACGAAGGAGACAATGGAATCTAGGAAAGATGCAACAGTTAAAGAGATTAACTGGCTAATTTTTGAGAGCACCATCCATAAAGGCCACAGGCGAGTGAGGCTTCCTTGTCAAAAAGCAATTCAATCACCATAAATGTTCATTCATGCCTAATCTCATTCTCCCCGGAGACTGAGAACGGTAAGCACGTGCCTCTGACAATTTTGTTATCAGTAGGTATGCCCACTGTGCAAAAAGGACTGGGCACAGGGCGAAGGCAGACATATCCCATCTGAAATTTTGAGTCATCCCTGAGACAGATTTGGGTCTGTCATCTAATGAGACTAAATTAAAATATGACTGATGGAGCCCACTCCCTCCCGCCAACTCATCTTTCTAGCATCAGCAAGGAAATCAAATGCTAATAGCCAGTGACCTCCTAATTCTAGTCAACTGCCCTCAGCTATGAGGAAAGTCATTAACTTAGTCTAGATGCTGCAAATAAAGTAGCCCCATAGGAGCTGAAGGCCTGAAATTATGCAAGTGAGTTAACTGGGGGGAAATTATAATTTTCATAGGACAAGCCCTAAATCGAGTTTATCCTTTCAGAAAGACTTTCTCTCATCAAGAGAGAGCCACATAAACATGCATTACCTGCCTCTCCCAGGGACTGCACCCCTTGGCTGTGTTGTTACTCACCCCACAACTCTCAGAGTGCCTAACACAGATTCTTTTTGGTATTGGCTACGTTAGACTTTACATTTTCTGACTTTTCAGCACCCTGGGGGTGTGCCCGGGAAATCATGCAACCCTTGAATGATTTTCTTTAGAAATGCATGTGTAAGCTATAGGTATACCCATGAGTTATTTAATCAGTTAGCAAAAGGAGGCAAACAACATTTCTGCTATTGACCTTTTGCCATCTCTGAGGAGAATTTGTAGGTCTTGCCTGCAATCCAGGACTGGAAGCCAAAGAAAAAGGCACTGAGGAAATAGCATTTTCTTATAATATCACATTAGTGGACAGACAAAAGAAAACCATGGGATTTCCTTTGTCTAAGTAAAATTGACTTCTGGGTGAGATTAATCTTGATCCTCCTCAGGACAAGCGTACACATATTTATGTATGCACACAAAATCCCCATCTTCAGAAGCCAAGAGCCCTGGATCAGAGCGTGCCTGCATCCAAGAGACAACGTCCTTCATTTCAGCGTTAATATCAACTCCAAAGTTCACTGCAGCCCACAGTAACTAACCAACAGTAACAGGAAGAGAACAGAGGTCAGGTGCTACGAGAGATGGCTAAATTCATCTGGCTGTATCTTGTCTTCCTCCCAAATGCCTTTCCCTTAACTTCTCAATGTTTCAAATGTTTTGTTTGTTTTTCATATCCCCATTGTATGATGTGGGGTTTGTATCCATTAAGATTGCAGGGGCCTCAAGAAACATAAAATCTATCTATAGTGGCTGAAATAGACAGAGCTCTATTTGTCCCCAGTATTGAGAAACTTGGAAGGGAACTGCTGTAGGCTCCACGTGTCAGGACTGGCATCTTTACAGTTCTTCCTGTCTTTTCTGTGTGCTTGTCACCACATGATTATGAGATGGCTGCGGTGCCTCCAGTCACCATTTCCAAGGGGTAAAAACGGAAGACAAAAAAGGTATATCGTGAAGCTTTATATCATGAAGCCAAGGATTTCCAGAAAACTTTCCCAGAATACTTCCACTCATATGTCCTTGGAACTGTATCACATGACAGTGGCCAATGGACAGATGGCTAAGGAGAAATGGTTGTAGGTGGGGACTGAGGTAGTTAAGCAGCGGTGTCTGCCACGCTTTGGTTGCAGGCATCAGCAACTAACTGGCTAATCCAAGTCAGGGAAAACAGAGGGGATGGCGGTTGGGGGTATTTATTGAAAAGACATTCATAGCTCTGGCTGGTATGACTCAGTTGGTGGAGCATTGCCCTGTAAACCAAAAGGTTACATGTTCGATTCCTGGTCAGGGCACATCACTGGATTGCAGGTTCAGTCCCTGATCCATGTACAAGAGGCAACTAATCGATGTTTCTCTCTCTTCTTCCGTTCCCCTTTGTCTCAAATCAGTAAGTATGTCCTCAGGTGAGGATTTTTTTAAAAAAAGACATTCATAGAAATAAAGGAAGTGATTTAAGAACCAGGTCTTGGAAGAGCATATGAATTAGCACAATTCCAAGAACCAAGAACACATGTATCTTGTTTTTATTTTTATTTTTATTTTTATTTTTATTTTTATTTTTATTTTTATTTTTTTTGAAAGAGAGCAAACTTTTTATTGTGGTAACATATACATGGTCTGTCCAGAAGGTATCCAGGCATATAATGTGAAAAGTTTTATTTTTTGTACATTTATTGAAGAAGGTACAAGATACAAGAACCATTGTACCTAGGACAATGACGCCTCAGTCCCCTTCAAAATAGGCACCTTGGGATCTCACACAGTTCTCCCAGTCTCCACCAGCTGCCCCCTTGTATTTTCCTCAATCTCATAGATGGTCTGAAATCTCTTCCCTTTCAAAGGTGATTTTAGTTTTGGGAAAAGCCAGAAGTGTCAGGGTGCCAAATCTGGGCTGTCGAGGACTAAGTTACCCGAGTGATTTGATGTTTTGCAAAAAAACTGCACGAGATGTGAAGCATGAGCAGTTGTGTTGTCGTGATGAAGCTGCCAATCACTACTTGCCCATAGGTTGGCCTTCTAAATCATCTGAATACTTTCCATGGAGGAATGCTCAAGCTTCACACAAAATTTGATGCAGATTTGTTGCTCTACTCACTCAGTCATTTTGAATGCGATGGCCACACAGCACACATGCTCACTCAATGGTGTCCACTGCCCCCACTGACTAGCACAGTGAAGCCATCATTGTTCACACATGCACATTCCAGTCTGCTCTCCTTGGCTGCCAGGTTACATCAATGTTATATAAATCATTCTTATATTAACGATGGCTGGACTTTTTCCGCGCAGACCTTGTATATAACAGAATTTGCCATTTTAACCTTTTGTGAGTGTACAATTAGGTGGCATTAATTACATTTACAATGTACATGCATCTTGTTTTTCAGTGTTGTCTGTACAATAATACTCATCTCAAAACTCTCTCCAACCTTATATTGTTTCCTCTTGTCAGCCTCCCTGGTGGCAAAGGGTGAGTAGTCAGGTTTGTGTCCTTGAACACACCCCTTGGGGAATTGAGGGAGGTAAAGGGGCACTATGACCGCAGCTCTACTAGAACCACAAGGAATGTGGGGGGAGCAATTCTCCAAAGGAAAGAAAATCTAGCAGTTAGAAGGAGAATGAGATCCTGGATGTGTAAAGATGGCATATGTTTGCCTCACCAAGGTTAGGTGTGCACTTGTGCCCTCTGTCGCTTTCTCTCTGTCACTGTTTGTTGCATTTGATGATAAAACACTAAGTCATAGACATTCACTGTGACCCTTTTGAGGTCATCAAAAATCTACATTTCAATTGCAAGAAAAGAAAGGGAACACCACTTTAATTTTACAAAAAAAAATGTACTCGTTTACAAAATGTGTCTTGTTTATCCCCAGGTTTTTAAATGAAAAATAGGTAGTGTTTTTAAAAGCCTGAATCAATAATTTGATAAATGAATTTCAAATGCTGTCAGTTATGTAAGAGTGAATGTTAGCTGTCTTACTAACCAGAATCATATTTTTACAAGTCTTTTTCTCCAAAGAGATCTCAATCCTAAAGGGCCGATTTGAGCGCGCAGAAACCTTTTTGCAAGTGTTCTTGTAATAGAGCAATTCTTCTGTCATCTTGTTATCTCAAGCCTTTTTCAAATAACTTCCTCTCTTTCAAGTTGCATGCAAATGTGATCATCTTATCTTTTTAAAATAGATATCATGTATCATAAAAAAGAAGAGCATTGTAATATTACCAGTAGCAAGAATTAGCAAACATTAGTGTAGCTTTAGAAATTTTTTTAAGAGGGAGGTCAGGTTCTGGTGCTGCCATAAATAGCTGGATTTACCTTAACACCTCAGTTTCTTTGTAAGCAAACTAATATCATCCTCTACTCAGAAGGCTTTGTGTAAAGAGGAATTTGGGTAACAGTGACAGCACTTGGAAATCAAGGGCTTCTTTAGAGCCAGGTAAAGACCCTAGTGTATTCATTTGTTTCTTTCTCTTTTTAAGCTTCTTCTGAAAGTTTTTGCAGAGCTTGGGAATCATTGTGTTGGGCTTAAGTTGAGACTCCACCGCTTATGGACTTTTTCTCTGTGCTTTGATTTCTACATCTGTTCAATGGGAATAATAGCAGCGTTCACTCAGTTGTCTGAGAATCAGATGAGATAATGAATGTAAATTACATAGTAGAGCACCTGGTGTATAATCAGTGTTCAATAAATTATACTTGTTAGTAGTAGTAGTAGTAGTAGTAGTAGTAATAATAATAATTATAATAATAATATGATGTAGTCTCCTGATAAGTGAATGCTTTGCTTACCATACCACCCTATGGAATATTTGATTTTTTTAAAAAGTGAAGATTTTATTTTTAAGCAAAAAAAAGTCTTCGAAATAGAATCATTTAGCTCTGGCTGGTGTGGCTCAGTGGATTAAGTGCCGACCTATGAACCAAAAGGTCACTGGTTTGATTCCCAGTCAGGGCACGTGCCTGGATTGTGAGCCAGGTCCACAGTAGGGGGTGTTTGAGAGGCAACCACACATTGCTGTTTCTCTCCCTCTCTTTCTCCTTCCCTTCCCCTCTCTATAAATAAATAAGCAAGCATGTAAGTAAATAAATAAATAGAATCATTTAGATATATTGATTTTAAATGCCATCTAGTTTTTTGAAGGAATGTACTTGCTTTTCCATATTAAAATTTCAAAACAATAATATGTGGGAATGACAATAGGATAGGGCTGAATGAGATCTCAGCTTGTTATCATCAGTCTTTTGGCTCACTGACCTCTTCCTTGCAGAAAACTTTGCTAATATTTTTGTAATTTCTTAACATTTTCCACCATCCCTTTCCACCATTCATTAATGAGTACTTCACTGCACATTTTTTCCTTTGCTTTTTATTGTTCTACTCGTGGTGTGACATCCATTCTCTATCTGTTTCTATGGAGGCTTTTGTGATGCCTCTGAGGAAAAGAAGTCTGAGTCTTTGAAATAATGAAAACGTCACTAAACCACAAAACTAGATTTCAGGAGCCTAATAGTGGATTACTGCTTTATTACATACCACCATCTTATAGGTTAGTCTTCAAGTTACAATTGAGGACTGATTTTTTTTTGGTCTCTTTTCTCCAGCAAACACAATTCACACTTCTGCCCTAGGAAAGATTGCTAGACAACCCAGATGTTGGATTAAGAGACTTAGTGTTGACCCCAGGTTGAAGGGTATCTGTAGTTTTAGAGGACTTGTACTGGCTATATTATTGTAACAGCAGGAATACTTTTGTCAGTTTGGAGGCTTTTAATTTCTAGTTACAAAATATATAATGAAAACATAAATCATAGATGTTCATTTACATATTGTAAGAGTTTGAGAGAAAGATGTTTCCAGAGTTGGTCCAGCAGCTCAACAGTATCATTAAGGACCCAGTTTCTATTCATTTTTCCATTCAGCTACTTTAGCCTTTGATTTTGATGCTAGAGCTTGCCACCTCATGGTCATAAAATGGCTGCCACGCTCCAGAAATCACCTCATGACAGAAAGGGGAGAGTGGCAGCTCTCTTAATATTTCTCTAACATATCTTTGTCCAGAACTGGATCACATGGCTATAGGCTAAAAAAAAGGAGTATCTGGCATTTTTTTTAACTTTTTTTTTTTAGGTATACTCTATCCCTTCAAAGGAAGCTAAGAAATTGAGTATCTGGCATTTTTTAACTTTTTTTAATGTATAATCTATCTCTAGGGAAAAGAGGGAGTGGAAAGGCTGTTGAGGAGGCAACCAACAGTGTTTATCACTCTGTAAACATTTTCTTGATCTTTCTTACTAAATGTGTAGTCTTACTTTGGGGAATGTTCTTTATATTTTTATAGTTCCAGCACCTAGCACATTGCCTGGCACAAAGTAGGAGATAAATATTTTTGAATGCCTCAAGAAACTTGCCATCAGATAGGCAAGGTAGCCAATACAACTATTTTTAAAAAGGTTTTTTTTTTTTGAGATTTTATTTATTTATTTTCAGAGAGAAGGGAAGGGAGATAGAAAGAGAAGAAGAGAAACCTCCATGTGTGAGAGAAATGTCGATGGGTTGCCTCTCGGCCGCAACCCAGGCATGTGCCCTGACTGGGAATCAAATCAGCAACCTTTTGGTTCATGGGCTGGTGCTCAATCCACGGAGCCACAGCAGCCAGGGCCCAATATAAAGATTGATATTATTCTATAATTGCAAATAGTGAGAAATGTTATGAAGGCAAAAAACAGACTACTTTGAGAGAATAATAGTGGGACCTTCTTAGTGGCCTAGGAAGGCCACTCTGAGAAGGAGATATTTAAGGTGAGACCTGAAGGTCAGGTCACTCATACGAAGGGGAAGGGAATGGAATAATCTTTACAAGGCTCTGAACTAAAAGGAGCCTGGTGTGATTGGAGGGTGATGACCAAGGGCAAGTAGTACAGGATGAGGCTGGAGGGTTTATTTTATGGGAAGTCACATGATCTGACATATTTATAAAATACACCTGAGCTGATGGACCCATAAACCACCATGTGAGGTGATGGACCTTCTTTCTGGGTAGCAAGAGTAGAATGAAGGAGACCAGTTAACAGGCATCTGCAGTTATCTCACTGAATGACAGTGGTAGCTGGGACTAAGATACTGGCTTTGGAAATAGAGAGACTTGAAGAGATTTGAAACGTATTTTGGAGGTAAAATCCACATGGCTTGGTAATGGATTAGATGTCAGTCGTGAGGGATTGAGAACGACTCCGTAGGTCTTCCGTTTGAACAATTTGTTGTAGCATTTACTGAGGTGATAAATATTGAGGAAAAAGAAGATTTGTGGGAGATCAAGAGGTTGGTTTTAGACATGCTCAATTTGAGACATCCAAGTGGAGAAGTCAAATACACTTGTAACTCAGAAGAGAGACCAGACTAGAGGTGTAAAGGAGGAAGATGCAGGCAGAATTTCGAGTACTGAAGGTGAAGGTCATCTAGCATATAGAGTGAAAGAAAGAGGGCCCAAGACCAAACTCTGATAAACTCCAAGAAAAAGAAGTGAGGGTAGCAGGAAGAGAGGAGAAGGAAGAAAACATATCAGAAGAATACAACATCTCAGAAGCCACAAGTGTGAATCAATTTGATTGACGGCTTTGGGGTCTAGCATTTGTTTCCATTTTCAATTGCAGCTTGACTGCAATCCAGCTAAGGATCCCGTACTCTCCCAAATTATCTGGGGCTACCTACTGATGCTTCATCATAAAGCAGTCTTCTCTAACGCCATGCACCTCTAAGCGTGAGTTCTCTGAGATTTCAACAAATGAGGCAGGGAATTCGGCTTGGGCTCTGCTGTCACAGGCCTTGCTCTGCGACAGCACCGGAGCCTGTGCCTGCCCACTCAAGGACCTATTGGCCCAATAAGGACTCATGCACACTCCAGCCCCCTTTCTGTTAGACAGGGGTGGAAGAGTGAAGAGTCTGAAGGCTAACTGAATGGATGGTAGGGAAGCAGAAGATTATGGAGGTCGGTTGGAGAAATGCATTTCAGTGGTTGCTTTTGTTGACTAGCCAAATAAAATAGCCTTTAATGTATATAATTCTTTACACGTTATAAATCACCTTTGCATGTGCTATCTTATTTAACCCTCATCATAGCTAGGTGAGGTAAGCATGTACGAGGATTCCTGTTGTACAGATAAGGAAATGAAGGCATGGAAATTATTTTTTGTTCATTTTGACTTATTTATTTTTATTGAATTTATTGGGGTGATATTGGTTAATGAAATTATATAGGTTTCAGGTGTACAATTTTAAAACACATCATGTATATATATATTGTATGAAATAACTTTTAAAAACTGACTGAAGTCACAAAATTAACATAGGAAAGCTGGAATTATAACCTGGGTGTTAAATTTTTAACTCATTTCTTATCACACTGTAGGTGGAATGGTAAATATTGTTCACCTCATGTGTAAATTCACATCAGCTGGTGTCAGCTGCCTGGAATACTGTACAGTGAAGGAACCTGAAGCAGATTGAAAAGGGCTAGAAAACAATGTTGTAGACTAAGTATTTGCATCTACCATAGGTATTACATTGGAAAATAATGATATAAGTGCACGATATTTATCTGCCATTCCGGAACTACGGAACCTCCTGCTATTTAAAAGGAAGTATGTACTACCAAGTTTCAGTATCTTGTTAAACCATTTAGTAGACTTGGATAAAATGGTGTAAAATAAGAATATGCCTGCTACTTGGATCAGCTACGCTCCCCCGGCGACAGTGGTCAAGTCAGTTGGGACATCTCAAGTTTCCACATGTAAAGACTCAAAATGAAATTCTCATGAAACCTCCTGGAGACATTTCCTGGTCAGGCAGACTAATTTCCTACTAGGATGCTGCAGTTCTGACCCTCTAATAGTCTCGGGTGTTTTTACTAAAGAAAATGAATGTTGTGCAGTGATCTCCTTTGCAGTCTCCTGAATTCTTCTAGAGTGCATTGGGGCAACCATTTTCTGTATGTGTTGGTTGTTTTAATCATTGGGAAATTCTTTCCCATCAAACACAAAATACTTCCTAAAGCACAGGTGGCAAACACAAGGCCCGCAGGCTGAACCCTGCCGTCCACCTTGTTTTATCCTGCGCGGCACCTTGTTTCTACCCAGCGGCAGCGCTGAGCTCCTTGCCCCTAGTTAAGGAGCAATTACATTTATACAGTCCTGAAATTACCCTCGGCCCTTTGAAGGCAAACGCGAGGCTGATGTGGCCCCTACCCCTGATGAAAATGAGTTTGACACCCCTGATCTAAAGCCCTAAAAACCATCTTCCTAGAATCATCTAAGTTCAAGCCTGCATTATAGGTACCTCGAGATTGGCGTATGTGATTTCAGCCAGTAGCAACACACTTTATGTTACTTTTGTTCTGTAACGTTTTATTTTGAAATGATTTTAGACTTACAGAAAAGTTGCCAAAATAGTAAAGCGTTCCCATATGCAATTTACCCAACTTCCCCTAATGTTAACTTACTGTGTAACTATAGTGTAATGGTCAAAACCAAGGAACTCACATTGGCACAGTACTAAAAATTACAGGCTTGACGCCTCTTGCCCTACTCTTTTTTCTGGTGTCCTTTTTCTGTTCCAGGATGCAACACAGGATTCCCTGTTGCACTTTGTAGTAACATTTCCCTCATCTCCTCAGATCTGTTCCTTGGCCTCTCTCGTCTTTCACGTCCTTGGCATTTTGGAAAAGCACTGCTCCATTATCTCATAGAATGTCCCACAGTTTTGGATTGTCTGATGTCCTCTCATGGTTACATGAAGGTTAGGGATGTGGGGGAAGAGTAACACAAAGGTGACGACTTCTTTACAGTGCATCGTATCAATGGGTGCATCATGTCCATGTTTTATGACTGCCCACTTGGTTAATATGGCATCTGTGGGTTTCCTCCATGGTGAAGCGACTGTTTTTGCCTTGGTAATTCATTTATATCTTATATCTTAGGTAGACTACAATATGTTGTTTTGACCCCCAGAAGTAATAGATACAGGAGTGGAATGGCAGTAAAGAGACCTGAGGTTTAATACAAATACTTAGCTCAACGCCATGGGGCAAGTCACTCAACCTTTTTGGACTTCAGTTTTTCTGTCTTCAAAATTAGAGATTCCTCTGGGTAATCTCAGTGATGCTCTCAGCTTAATGACCTAACGATCATGTGATTTCCAACTGGGTATATGCTATAGACTGAAAGTTTGTGCCCCACCCCACAAATTTGTGTGTTAAAACCCTACCTCCCAGCAGGATGGCATTTGGAGTACCCTAAGGTTATGAGGGTGGAGCCCTCATGGATGGGATTAGTACCCTTACGAAAGAGTCCCTGAGAGCACCCTCCCCACCTTCTGCTGTACACGGTTACAGTAAGAAGTGGCCCTCACTAGACACTGACTTTGTCAGCGCCTTGATTTTGAGTTCTTAGTCTCCAGAACTGTGAGAAATACATTTCTGTTGTTTACAAGCTGTCCAGTTTATGATATTTTGTTTTGGCAGCCAAAATGAACTAAGCCAGTGTGTTAAACCACACAACACCTAAGAAACCCTAAAGGCTTTTTAGCTAGGCGTTCAAATATTCATTTAGTCATTCAATGAATACTTATTGAGAGTCTATGATATACATAGTAGGCACTGTTTTGGGTTCTGACAATAAAGCAGCAACTGATAGTAAACCCCTGCCCTCGTGGAAGTTTGCGTTCCAGCAGGGAAGGCAGATGATAAGGATACAATCAGTAAATAATACAATTTCAGATAGTTGATCATGGGATGAAGAAAAATAAAGTAGGGGAGGGATGACAGAGCTGTATATGAAAGAAGTTGTCATTTTATATAAAGTGATCAGGGAAGGTCCCTCTGGGGAGATGCCATTTGCGCAGAGACCTAGAAGTCATGGAAGGAAGCCTGCAAGTTCATGAGGAATTGTGTTCCAGACAGAACCACACCTGCAAAGCCCTGTTGATTATAGAACACTTATAAGAATTCAGGGAGGTACCATGAGGATATCGAGTCTAGCATTCTCGCTGTATGGATTCAAAGAGACAAGGATTTGGCCAAGGCAATGCAGCTAGTTAATGTGATATCTGGATTAGAAGTCACCTCTCCTGAATCCCTCTCAAAATCATACTCCCTTGAAGGTCAATGTGTCTTTAAAAAACTGACAGAAAGCCTGTCTGTGGATTTCAGTCCATGCCAAATATTGATGAAACAATGGCCATTGTTAGCTTTCTGCAGAGCATAAGCTTTGAACCTACCATAGGTGTCACCAGTGGATTTGTAAGCATCAAATCCACAAATGTACTTAATATCAACCAAGGACTCTGCATCCGCAGTATGGCTGCCCCCAGGGAGTCCCCAAGTCTGCTATTCCTAATCACTGCACTCTGCTCCATAACCTGCTTAACAAGATATTATGCAGAGAGGAACAATATTCCCAAGGTGATGGTGTTAAGTGAGGTGAGAGGTCAACCATAAGTGGATCCGACCAAAGAAATGCCTTAAGGAAGCAGCTCAGAAACACTTGAGTATTTGTGGGCAGAATGAAGCATACAAAAAGTGCTGCAGAACTGCAGACAGCTGGAAGCTGTTGTGACAATCATAACTACTTAACGTGCTGGCATCAAAGAGAAATTGGTTCTTTGTGATCAGGTAGACCAGGAGGCTGAGAAACCATCCCTTCATCATATCCTCATTTAGTAAACAATATTGAGCACCTATTGTGTGCCAAGCATTGTATTAATTCCTAGAAATGCAGAGATGGATGAGACTCCTGTCCCTGGGAATCGTAGGACTATCAGAGGTGAACCAGTAAACCACCCTGCCATATAAATGAATTAAGTGAAATAAAGCATTAAAGGGGCTGTGACTGGAGTAATACAGAACCTAGAGGAAGACATTTCCTTCAGGAAAAAACCCTGAAAATATCCTCACTTTTTCAGCCTCACGCAGACAGAAAAACCAACCTCAATCAACATCACCTCTTAATATGAAAAGCAGCAATACTACGTAGGGTACCAGGAGGATACTTGGAATACCCAGGGGATCACTTTGTAAAGTATGTGATTGTCTAATCACTGTGCTGTATGCCCAGAACTAATACAAAATAACATTGAATGTCAATCATCATTGAAAAATAAAGTTAAGAAAAAACAAAAGCAACATTAAGTATCTTTATAGGTCAACACACATCTGTAAGTCTGCCCATGTTTCTGAACAGTGACAGTGGCAGAGCCCTGTAGATATTTTACCCAAATATTTCCAGAAACAAAATGCTGTTCCCAAACTTCTGGCCTGTGACAACCGCAGGCATCCTAACTAGGATGTGAAGGTGCTCTTCATAGCCCTGGCTTTATTGATTGTGCTGTTAACAGTGCGGGCATAAATGACCGATGATAACTCCCTGGCCATTCTTCCCTTCTGCTATTAACATGGCTCTGTGCTTTATCTGAACAGGGCTTCTAAGTGAATAGTGGATGTATGAACAGAGGAGAAATTGGTCCTGAGGTGAATTAACTCTCTTGAGATAGATTTGTTAGAGCTGCCAAGAACCTATACACTAAACCTTGTGAGCCTTCGTGGGGGGATCTTAAGGAGAAATGAACACTTTTTGGAAAGCCTTATGTTTTCTCAGCTGCTTTTTTTTCTTCTCATTGAGACCTGAGTGTTCTCAAGGGACTTTTGACGTTTGCCATTTTCAGAACAGACTCCTTGAGAATTATTTGAAGTCCTCCATCTTTCTGGTAGTTTTTCTGATATGGATAGTCTGCAAACACCACCGAGATAACATTCTTGCCTCCTTACAGGTAGATTGCAAAAGTGGATCTGTACTGATTGGGTCAGAGGTGTCTCAGCTCTGAGCTGAATTGCAGATGGACACTGTTTTCCAGTAACGAGATCTTCTCTGCAGTGGATGGCCGCCTATGCCCTTTTCTGTGTCTGCACAGGCAAGGCCTTCCAGATTATCGACTAAAAGTGGCAACAGGCTGTGGTTTCAGTTCCACAGGGAAAGGAAACAGTAGGAATTGCCAGGCTGACTCATGAATGTCTCTCTTGGATACTACTCAGTAGCAGTACAGTGCACTCAGGATTACGAAGCACAGTGTAGACTCATTTCATGTTGGTAATTCTCCTCCCGGAAAAGCAACAAGGTACCTAGGGAACACAAGCGTACATTGCAGGGTTTTTCAAGAACTGATATTGTAATCAGTACTTCACCACAAATTTATCTCCACACATCCTTATTCTCTTCTCTGGTCATCAGAATAGAAAATCACAACCAGGAAGCCAGAATTGATATGTAGGAACCCAAAGAATTCACACTGGTGGTGGCAGCGGTGCTGCTGGTGGCGGTGCTGGTAATGGTAGCAGCAGTAGTAATACTTAGCACTACATACCAAGCCCTGTCTGCATACTTCACGTATATTTTCCAATCTAACTGTTACAACAATCCTGTAGGTACTATTTAATTCCTAGCTTAAAAAATTAAAAAATCAAAAAAAAAAAACAGTATATTGAGATCAACTAATTTGCCCACAGTCACACAGATGGCAAAGCAGTCAAGACTCAAAACCAGGTACTCTGGCTTCAGAGCCTGTGATCTTAGCCATTATGTTTGGTTGCCTCTACTAATTAACTTATTAAAGCTACTAATAATCACATTTTAACAAGTTTGGGGAATATTGTTAGGTTGAGCCCTGACTAGTGTGGCTCAGTGGATTGAGCACGGGCCTGCGAACTGAAGGGTTGCCAGGTTGATTCCCAGTCAGGGCACATGCCTGGGTTGTGGGCCAGGGCCCCAGTAGGGGGCGTGTGAGGCATCGATACATTGATGTTTCTCTCCCTCCCTTTCTCCTTCCCTTCCCCTCTGTCTAAAAATAAATAAATAAAATCTTTTTTGAAAACAGAATCTTAGATTGAAAATAGGCCTTCAAGATCCGTTCTCATTCCTGTCCCGCTACAGACATCGTTCGACAGCATCTTTGCTAGAAAAGCCTTTACCTTGGCCTTAAAACCCAAAGTGATGGAGAACCCCTTACTTTTCAAAGAGGGCCGTTCCACTTGCAAACCCCCTAATCATTGGGCCGTTACCTCCTGACTTGGGCTGAAATCGATGTTCCTGTTCCTTCTGCCTTTCCATCTGCGTGTGTGCTTCAGTTCTGCACGCTATAAACATCAACTCTCTTAGCAATGATAGCCCTTCAAATATTTGGAAGGATCCAATTCAACCTGATTCTATCCTCACTGCTGTGTCTTTCTTTAGAACAAGAGTACAGGTATCCAAATTGAAACCAGGTAAAATGTCAAAATGTACTGCAGATTTTCAGTGTTTTTCAGTTAAACACTAAAATCTGCTGTGGCTGGTGTGATCCAGTGGGTGGGGCATTGTCCCACAGACCAAAAGGCCATGGGTTCAATTCTTGGTCAGGTCATATGCCTGGGTTGCGGGTTTGGCCCCTGATCAAGGCACATGCAAGACACACCCAATCAATTTTTCTCTCTCGCATCAATGTTTCTCTCCCTCCCTTCCCTACTCTCTAAATCCTCTCTTCCTTCCTGTCTCTCTAAAAGCAAAGAAAATGGATGCTCAGTTGAGGGTAAAATTAGTTGATTAATTAATTAATTAATTAATTAAATTCTTTGTGTGTAACAAGCAGAGCAACCCCTAACCCCATATATAGGCTGTGTTTGCAAATGGGACCATTTGTTTTTCCCATGCATTGCCACCAGAGGTGGCAAATGCTGACCTGTCAGATTCAATGCATTTTGCTGAGTTAGAACCTCAAGGGCTTTCCCAGGGACCAAGCTCTCAACTGTAATCATTAAAACCTGCAGAACCCTGCCAGACTCTGGGGAGAAGCCCAGCATTGTCGGACCTCATCTATCCTCGCTAGGAAAGCTGCTTAAAACTAGGGCAGAAAAGACAACCACCGGCTTGGGATCAGTCCTGGGCACCATCCCTTTCCTTTTGTTCCAAACTCTGTGTTGGTATTTTCAACCCCGGCTGTTCTGTATCATGTCTATTTCCTCACGCAGCAACTTCATCCCAAACTCTAACCCACACTCAGACGTTTGCTCCTCATTCTGACTAGGCATGAATTTCTAGATGATGGCTCCTGCCCATACCCTGACCCTGTGTATATACTGTGCCTTGCTGACCAATGTGAACTTGGGAATAACACAAACTCCCTGCTCACTGTAAAGTCGTTCCCTTGAGCTTGATGGGCCCTCCTTTGTATTTTCTGACTTTGACTCTGCTCTCTGTACAAATAGTAATCGTGCTCACCCCTGAGCAGAGAATCTGCATCGAGATCCATGAGGATTAATAACCACATCATTACATCTGTCAGCTTCACCAGGCTCCCGATCTTAGCCCCTTCTTGTTAACAACCTGGCACTGGCACAGGGTAATTTGTTTTAAACCCTGGTGCAACTTGATGTGCTTTCTAAAGGTTATGGCTATGATTTGAAAGTGTTTGTTTCATTTGAGAAAGGAGGTTCCACAGTGCTGATGGCTATCATGGAGTTCTTCAGAGCCTACCTATCCCAGAGTGATTCCAGAGCATTTTAGAGTTGGGAGTCTAAAAAGAAGCAAGGAGATGAGAGCCATCAGTGGAAAGATTGGATTATGGAGACAAAATATCCAGGGCAGCAGCTGGGGCAGGGAGTTTTCATCGTGCTTGCAACTATAGGCCTCAAGGGGATGAGAAGATAGACAGGAAGCCAGGAAAGAAAGCTGCTTGTAAAGTTGGTTAAATAGAAACAAGGATATGGTAGCCATCATTTCTTTTTTTTTAATTGTTGTGAAAAAACACATGACATAAAATTGACCATCTTCACCATTTTGAAGTGTTCAATTCAGCAGTGTGAAGCCTCTTCGCACTGTTATACAGCAGATCTTCAGAACTCTTTCATCCTGCCAAACTGAAATTTTATACCTATGACACAGTGGTCCATTTCTCCCTGCCCCCACCCCCTGACAACTGCCAATTCTACTTTCTGGCTCTGCAACTTAGATGATGCTAGGTACCCCACATATGTGGAATCCTACAGTTTTTGTCCTTTTGTGACCTGCTCCTTTCACTTAGCACAATGTCCTCAAAGTTCCTATCCCAGCCAGCATTTCATGAACACAGTTTTGTGCCAAGCCTGTGATCTCATTCCTTTCTTACCATGATGGTCTTTGGCTGCGGTACCATTTTTTATTTTACAGATTAGGAATAAAGGACACTTTCTGAGACTGGGCTCAGAAGCAGTTTGGAGACCTGCCTGCAGAAGGATTATTGTGGTGTTGTGGAGTGTGCTCAGGCTTTGTACCCTAAGAAGCGAGGGGGCAGCATCAATACACAAGTGGATAGAAAAGCTGTGGTACATGTACACAATGGAATACTAATCAGCCATAAAAAGGAGATCTTAGCTTTTGCAACAGCATGGATGGACCTGAAGTGTATTAAGCTAAGTAATATAAGTCAGTCACAGAAAGGCAAATACCATCTGATTTCACTTATATGTGGAAACTAAAGAACAAAATGAACAAACAAAACAGGAATAGACCCACCAGTACAGAGTACAGACTGATTGTTGCTGGGAGTGGGCAGTAGAGGGCTGGGTGAAAAAGAGGTGGAGGGACTGAGAAGTACAGATTGGTAGTTACAAAATAGTCTTGGGGATGTAAAGTGCAACATAGAGAATATAGTCAAAAACACTGTAATAACTATATGAGGTCTGTCCAGAAGGTATCCAAGCCATGTACTATGACAAATAGAGACATTTTTTGAAGATGCAAGAGACAAGAAACATTATACATAGGAAAATGATGCCTCAGTCCCCTTCAAAGTAGGCACCTTGAGATCTCACACAGTTCTCCCAGTCTCCATCAGCTGCCCCATTGTATTTTCCTGACTCTCATCAATGGTATGAAATCTCTTCTCTTTCAAAGGTGATTTTAGTTTTGGGAAAAGCCAGAAGTCAGAGGGCACCAAATCTGGGCTGTAGTGGGGCTGAGTCACCTGGGTGATTTGATGTTTGCCCAAAATACTCTATGAGCAGGCACATTGTCATGACAAAGCTGCCAATCACCAGTTGCCCATAGCTGTGGCCTTCTGAATCTTCTGAATACTTCCCACAGAGGAATGTTCAAGCTTCACCCAAAATGTGATGAGAGTTATTGTTCTACTCAGTCATTTTGAAGGTGACAGCCACACAGTACACATGCTCACACAACAGCATCTAACCACCCCTGCTGACTAGCACAGTGAATTTGTTATTGTTCACGCATGTGCATTCCAGTCCACTCTCCTTAGCTGCCAGGTTACACCAATGTCACGCAAACCATTCTTGTTATAATAATAATGGCTGGACTTTTTCCGGGCAGACCTCATCTATGGTGTCAGATGGATACTGCAAATATTGAGGGAATACTTTGTGAAGTATAAGATTGTCCAACCACTCTGCTGTACACCTGAAACTAATACAAGATAATCTTGAATACAAAAAAATAAAGGTAATCTTGGTTTAGCATCCAAAAAAAAAGAAGAAGAAGAAGAAGAAGAAGAAGAAGAAGAAGAAGAAGAAGACATGAGCAAGCAGGATCAGGCAGAGGAGAAAGCAGATCTATCATGCAGTTGTAATTACAGCTGCAGTGGGAGCCTGGAGGAAGCTCCGAGGATTTTGTTTTTGTTTTTGTTTGGCCTTTCAAAGTTGTTCCAAATGAGTCAAATGGACGGAGACTTTGTGTTCGTGCCTCAGCCCGTCATTGGCTACAGGCCTCCTACCTCAGGCCGGAATGCAACCTTCTGGGAGGCAGTTCCTTGAGGGCAGCATCTGGAGTTTGAGTGCAGTGAAGCTAAAGAGGCAGTTCTTTGTGGAGCACCACAGTATCTGCTACAGGTGCTGAGAGAATACATGTATCTGTTTAAGGTCATATAAATGATGTGGGAGACAGACTTTGAAACCCATGCTCTTTCTACTACACTGGGCTTTCTGTCCAAAAGAGACCCATTATCCACACTACAGTTAAACTTGAAATGTAGTCATCGTTAAAACAGAATCAAAGCCCAGAAATTATATCTATCCTTCAATTCATCTTTCATGATTCTCTGATTCCTTATAATTCCTGCTAGCACCAACCTTTTTTTCCTGGTTCTTGTCACAAGAAGTGAAGCTGTATCGCTCTCGCAGCCTTCTAATTGGTCTCTAAGCCTAAATGTCTGCTTCCTGCAGCTGATCAGTCCACTGCTGTCAGATTAATCTTCCAAGAAGTCTCCTTTTTTCCAATTTAATTGACCAAGACTCATCGTGGGTGCCAGGAGTGTCCCAGGGCTCAGGCGGTCACAGATAAGCCACGGTTTCTGCTCCCAAACTGTTTACAACCTTTGGAGAGAGAATATTATGTAACCATTTGCTCCTAACAGTTAATGTTTGCCGAGTGAGGCTATTAGGCAGCCGCAGTGCTGAAGGCTAGACATACATTATCTCGATTAATCCTAACAACCGCTTTCTGAGGAACCTCTCAAGAGTGTGCATTTTTAGCTGCAAAACCTGGGCTCAGAGGGGTTAAGTGCCTTCTCCAGTGCCTCTCAGCCGGGAAATGGCATGGTGAAAACAGGCATTCCCAATGCAGAGCCCGAGTTCTTCATCATCATGCTTACAAAACTTCACTTGCCACAGTCCTTAGGATCGGGTCCAAATATCTCCATTATCACTGCCCTTCCTATCTCCTTCTGTGCCCAAACAAACCAAGCAAACGCTCTTCCCCTGATGAGGCAAGTCTCCAAACTTTGACACCTGCTGCTTCTGGCACTTTCTTCTGCTATTTGCTAAGTGCTGGAAGGATTCCCTCAATTCAGATGTGATTGCAGACTCAGCTCCAGCACAGCCTCCTCTGGAGAGGTTTTTAACTAACGACCCTAGAAGCCATGGTCCTTACCTTCTCCCAGGCACTATTCAATTTCCCATATCCACATCTATTGCCCCATTTGGCTTATAAATTCCTTAAGAACTGGGTGGGGGGGGGCGTTAATGAAAAAGAATTCTGAGTTCTTTATTCTTGTTACCAAGAAATTGTTCACTATAGAAGTTTCCTGAATTTGGATGTGAAAAGGAATGATATATATACCTTTAAAAGTAAATCTAAGCTTGTAGATTCATGAAAAGAGACAGCTACAGAACCTTATAAGTAAGATTCAGTATAACTAATCCTATGAAAATTCTGTCCTTAACATATTACCAAGAACTACCAAATTGCAGCACTTTTTAAATTATTATTTTGAGACCATTGTAGATTCCATTAGAATTGTAAGAAATAATACAGAGCAATGCCATGTACCTTTTACCCAGTTTCTCCCAATGATACATCTTGCAAAACTATAGTTCAATGTCACAGCCAGGATATTAACATTGATACGGTCAATATGTAGAACATATCCATCATGACATACCCTCCCGTGGTCCTTTAATAGCAACACCCACATGCCCCCCCATTTCCAATCTCCAGCAACTACTAATCCCTACTAATCTGTTTTCCATTTCTAAAATTTTATCATTTAAAGGATGTTATGTAAATGGAACCATGTAGTGAGTAATCTTTTCGGATTGACTTCTTTTCACTCAACCTCATTCCCCAGAGATTCATCCAAATTGGTACCTGTAGCAATAGTTTTTGTTTTCGTTTTTTGTTTTTATTAATAAGTAGTAGTCAATATTTTGGATCTGCCCTTGTCTGTTTAACCATTCACCCCTTGGAGGACATCTGGGATATTTTTAGTATTGGAGTATTATGAATAAAGCTGTCCACATTCACAAAGATGTTTTTAAAAGATTTTATTTATTTATTTTTAGATAGGGGAAGGGAGGAAGGAAAACAGGGAGAGAAACATCAATGTATGGTTGCCTCTCACACACCCCCCACTCCCCAGTGGCCCGCAACCCAGGCATGTGCCCTGACTGGGAATCAAACTGGTGACCATTTAGTTCACAGGCCAGCACTCAGTCCACTGAGCCACACTAGCCAGGGCATCATGTGGATTTTTGTGTGAACATAAGTTTAGTTCACATGGGGTAAGTGCCTAAGAATGCAAATGCTGGGTCATATGGTAGTTGAATGTTTAGTTTTATAAGAAACTTTTCCAAAGTGGTTGTACTATTTTACATTGTACCAGCATTCTCTGCATCCTGGCCAAGATTTGGTGTTGTCACTATGGTTATGTTAACCATTCTGATGCATGTATAGGAATACCTCCTTGTAGTTTTAGTTTGCATTTTCCTAGTAGTTAATGATTTTGAACGACTTCTAATATGCTTATTCGCCATGTCTATATCCCCTTCAGTGAACTGTTTCTTTTACCCATTTTCCAATTCAAATTGTTTTTTTTAGTTTTAACAGTTATTTACGTATTTGATATTACCCCTTCCATGGTTTGCAAGTATTTTCTCCCTTGTCTCTTCATCCTCTTAATAGAATCTGTCACAGAGCAAAAGCTTTGAATTTTGGTGAGGTCAAATTTATCAATTTTTTCTTTTAGGGATTATGCTTTTGGTGCTAAATCTAACTTTGCCTTGCCCTAGAGCCCAAAGATTTTCTCCTGTTTTGTAGGCTGTACAGTTGTATGTTTCACATTAAAGTCTGTGATCCATTTTTAGTTAATTTTTGCATGAGATGTGAAATACAGTTTGGAGTTTATTTTTGGTGTATGGAGATTCAGTTGCTCAGGCATCATTTGTCCAAAAGGCTGGCTTTTGATTTTTGAAGTGAAATCAAACTTCTCTGTCTCCTTGGCTTCAGACCCAGACACCCCAGACTCCACATAGCCCCAACAGAGCTCATTATTATCCCCCACTTCTCCCAACCCCTCCACAATACTTTCCCCTTCCTAATTTTGCTATTCTTGTCATATGACCCTTCCCGCAGTTGCCCAAGCCAGAAACTCAATGGCCCAAGCCATTTTCCCAGAATGCACCCTTATCTTTCAACCTGACATAGGATATATTGCCAAATCTCATCAACTCTATCCCCAAAGCATCTCTCCAATCTCTTCCCTTCTTTTCACCTCCCCTGCCTCCAGCATCTTCTGCCTCAAATGCTGCATGGCCACCTATTTTTTTCTCCCTGATTTTGGTCTGGCTTCCTAATGTATGCTCCACAGTGCGGCTGTAGTAAGTGTCTTAAAAGGCAGACCTGATTAGGTAACTCTCCTTATTTTAGTGTCTTGATTGTTTCCTGCTGCCCTAAAGCAAAGGTACCAACAAGCTCTTTCACCAGACTGGCTTCAATCTCCAGCTTCAGCAGCAGCACCAAATACAGTGCCTGACTCACCATAAATACTTATTAACTGACTAATAGTGCCTTAAATTATGGAAGAAGTCAACTTCCCATTGGTGATATTGTGTGTTATGTTTTGAATAGTGTTCACATACGCATTCTTCTAGTATCCATGTAAAATGGAAAGGAAGCCTGTCTCAAGACCTGGTGTCTCAGGGTTCACCCATCTCAGATTTGAGACAAGGACTTTGGGGTAGAAAGTTTATTTGGGATATGATTGTATGTGGCAGGAGTAAGAGATCGAGAAGAATGAGACAACAAAGGAAGATAAGCTATCCTCTGGGACGTGGGAAAAGCATACAGAATACAGTACAATGAATATAGGTAGTGAGAGCCTGAAATGCTGAACACCAGAGCAGATATCCTCCTGGTCTCGTCCCCCATTGGTGGAGGGTTGCTGCCAAAGCATTAAGTCCCCTGTGGCTATGCTTGTCTGCCCAGGAGCAAGGCTCCACAGCATTGAGGTAAAACCCTGGCACATAAAACAGGCCAACACAGGGCTCATTCATAAGGTGGGATGCTAGCTACACTGGATGAGGTTGGGCTTGGAATCAGAAGTGGGGTGATGACATGTAATGGAAGCACCAAAGGCATTTGCTACAAATGCCAGAGTGGGCCAGGTCATCAGCAATGTCAGTCTTTCTTCTCAATGTCACTAGAAGACTCACTTATTTTGTTTAAGATTTTATTTACTTATTTTTAGAGAGAGAGGAAGGGAGGGAGAAAGGGCAGGAGAGAAACATCAATATGTGGTTGCCTCTAATGCACCCCCTACAGGAGACCTGGCCCACAGCCCAGTCATGTGCCCTGACTGGGAATCAAACCAGCAACCCTTTGGTTTACAGGACCACACTCAATCCATTGAGCCACACCAGCCAGGGCATTGTTTTTTAATCCTCCATATAAAACTCCAAAACAGGATGGGCTTTGGATCATTGGAGTGGTATGGAAAGTGAGTGCAGTAACTGCTCTAGGAGCTCACTGGACAGTTTTTTAAATCCATATTAAATCGGCCATCAAACGTGAACAATTCTCATATGCCAGAGCATTTGTATTCTTAAGTCACGGGGTTATTGGGAACATCAAATGAGGCAATCGTTATAAGGCACTTTGCACAGTGTCTGGCACCAAGCTAGTGCTCAATAAATGTCTGTGTTTATGTGATTATTGTTGTTGCCTGTCAGAACTCATCAGACTCACATCAGCAAATAGTAGTAAGCGGCCCGTTTGCAGGAACATGGAAGCGTTCTCATTATATGGAGCTCACGTTGCAGGGAGAGTCACTCAAATAGGATCCAACTTCAGTCTTCTGAGGGACAGAAAATGCCAGGTTCTCCAGAAATGCTGAAGCCTTCCTTGGGCACATAGTTTCATTTTCCAAAATTAAATTGTATTGTCTTTAAGATGAAAATGAAATGGTACTGCTCTTCGTAAAAAGCCCAAGAAAATCTTAGGCGCTACACAATATAAATGAAAAAAAAAAGAAGAAGAAGAAGTTCTTTTCCCACAGGGCATAATTAGAAACGAGAAGTAAGGTCAGTCACAGAGTTCTGAGCTATCAGGGAGGAAAGGAACCGAAAACTTTCCCCAGTTATTTTATGGCTGCCAGGTTGAACCCCAGGAGTCCCAAAATGGAATGCCATTCTGCACCAACTGTATTGATGATAGTGATCCAGGGAGTAGATGATAGGATGCCGTGATGTGGACCCCGGCTCATGGGGTCCGCCACATTGTGGATGAGATACAAGACATTCACACGGACTACCGAGTCCTGTGGAGGAAAAGGGACAGCATGGCTTTTCTCTCAAGGAGAGAAAAAGCCTCAGCCTCCACCATGACAGGCCTTTATGTCTCTTCTGGGTACATTACATGATGGTCCTCATTTACTATGCACAGGTTGGCTTTAGGGGGTTACCTTTTACAGACAACAAAGGAGAGGATGCCGCTAATCACATCACAGAAGGAGGATATTTGCAAATGAAAAGGGAAAAGTGGTTGATCAGATTACACTCATCCTAGGAAGGTTTAGCATGGATTTTAGGAAGTTACTTTGCAGTAAATATTTGCTGCCTCAATTCAGGGTGAGGGAATTTTAGCAAAAGCAAGTCTCAAAGCGGTCTAGGTATATTGCAGGCCTTATTTACCATGGGAGAACCTATCCATGGGCATGGATCCTGTGCATGGGACCTTGCTTTCCACTGGGAGCTGGGCCCAAGCCATGCAGAATGGTCCCCTACAATGCTGCCCCTCTAAAGGGCTTTTAGAATTGGAATCTAGTAAGTTTCTTTTTGCTGTTGGCCAATCACAAAAGAGAGTATAATAGGGAAAGCTGAAGACATCATGCTGAAGAGACGAGGCTGTGTAGAAAAGGAAGACAGAGTCCCTCATTTAGAGATACAAATGCTGAAAAGAGGTGGTCGTGCTGTAACAGGAGAGAAACATTAAATAAAGCATTAAGAGAGGAGAAAAGTGGCTTGAATAGAAGAAACATAGTCAAGGAGAAATAGGAATGGACTGCAATGCCAAACAAAAGACAAAAGGACCTTGAAGAGAAAATGCAGGGAATAATAGCCCTGGCTAGTGTGGCTCAGTGGATTGACTACTGGCCTGCAAACCAAAGGGTTGCCGGTTCAGTTCCCAGTCAGGGTACATGCCTGGGTTGTGGGCCAGGTCCCCAGTGGGAGGTGTGCAAGAAGCAACCACACATTGATGTTTCTCTCCCTCTTTCTCCCTTCCTTCCCCTGACTAAAAATAAATAAAATCTTTTTAAAAAATCCGTGTAACAGAGTTAGTCTTTCACCAATTCTTAATAATGTGTTTTTGTTCTTATTTGCATTTATTAATGGTTGTTATTGATAGTCTATCCAACTCATTTAACTTTTGGACACAAAGGCTAGATTGAATTAGTGAAATATGTAAATCCTGAATTTTTAGAAAATTACATGTTTAAGGCAAGTATTAATTTGAATTTACTTGTATATTATTTTATATTTCAGGTCTTTATAGACTTTGATTTGGTGACTAGTTAAGAACCACCTGCATTTAGCTTACAAATTGCCTTCTGAATGTGTTATTTCAAAAGTACTAGTTTGTTACTAATCTGTTTAGATATCCCTGGCCTATAGATTACTTTACTCCGGAAGTTGAGTCTGATGTATTCTTTCTTTTTCATATATTACTGAGTTGAAAGCAATGTCACCTCAGATTGAAAAATTGTAAGTTCAAAATTTGTCTGCAATCAGTGAAAATTTCCTGCAGTATACCTTCCTCTGCAAGAACATATTTTCTTTCTGGGATTTCTGCTAAAAAAACAGCACAACAAAAGGAAACTCTGAGCACCATCCATTTTGAGCCATCCAATAAATACTTTCACCTTCAGGGAATTTAGCACCAGAACTGCTACTAGGAGAATAAAAAGACTGGGTAATGCCTGGAGGGATAAAGGGATCAACTAACAACAAAAAAAGTTTCCTCGGAGATGTGAAATGTGTGTTCAATCCTAGATCAAGGACTAGATGTTCAAAGTTTTATGTATGAGGTGTAACATTACTGTGGAAAAGTCTAGAAGTAAGTCTATCAGTACGATGAAATCATTTTCCAATAGGAGCTGTAGTGATACCAGCTCATGCAAAATCCACTATTCGAAGCTGAACACAAAATCATTTGGTGATTTCTATCCGACTATCTATATTCATATAACCATGAAAAAGTCAGTTGTGACCTAGTGAGGAAAAGGCAAGAAAGCAAACCATTCTAATCACTATATTTTGCAAGCTCTTTGCAAACAAATAGGAAATGGTAGAAGGAAGGGAACGTAATGGTAAAATATTGCTTGCCAAAATAAAAGTCACCAGTATTTAAGTGATACTCCTTGAAATCTTAGGAATCTCTAATCCATTAAGATAGTGTCATTCATGCCATGGAAACAGGCCATTCAAAAAGTGCTCATCACTTGACGTGAGATACATTATGCTACATAGACTCTGGGTCCAATCAAGGTCCTTGGTGTTCCTATGTCACCCCTTCCCAAAGCCTCCCAGGTTGTTCCACGCCTCATTGCTTTCTCACTTCTAGAAATCCAAATGCTGTTATTGGTCAGTGACAAAGAGACAAGGACTTCAAGAGTCTCTCTTTTGTCCCAGGTTCAGCCTTCTTCCCATAAGATCCAAGGTTCTTGAGAGCAGGAATTGCTCACATTACATCCTTGGCACCACCACAGGATGAATGCACAGTATAGTGTACATAACAGCACTTTAAAAGGCTTGGGGAATAAGTTATTCTTGAACTTGCCTCTCGTATTCTCCCCTCTAGACTTGTTTAGGTCCTGCTAAAGGATAGAAATCACCTAGCTATCCCCAGTTGGCCAGCTAGAGTATTTGTTGTTAAAGAAGCAAGCTAGATATGGAACTTTCCCCAGAGAGGAGGCTGCCAAATTCACCCACCTTTTAACACAGAGAAGTAACCACTAGCCTTTACTCAGTGCTTACCTCGTAGCAGATGCTGTTGAGTGCTTTACAGGTCTTACTTCATTTTTACTAAAATATAGTCTTTATGACCAAGGCATAGTGGAAATCTTGCCAACCACCAGCATGAATAATGGGAGGGGCTTTGAAGAGGATTCACTGCCACCCCTCATCATTTTTTTCATCATTCTACCTGTTTTTTAATAGCATTTTTTTAGAATTATTTATTTATTTATTTTTAGACAGAGGGGATGGGAGGAAGAAAGAGAGGGAGAGAAACATCAATGTGTGGTTGCTTCTTGAGCGCCCCCCTACTGGGGATCTAGCCCACAACCCATGCATGTGCCCTGACTGGGAATTGAACCAGTGACCCTTTGGTTCACAGGGTGGTGCTCAATCCACAGAGCCACACCTGTCAGGGCACCCTTTTTTTTTTAAGATTTTATTTATTTACTTTTAGAGAGAGGTGAAGGGAGAGAGAAAGAGAGGGAGAGAAACATCAGTGTGAGAGAGACACATCAATCAGTTGCCTCTCCCACGCCCCCAGCTACTCCAGGCATGGACTCTGACCAGGAATTGAACCAGCAACCTTTCGATTCACAGGTCGGCACTCAGTCCACTGAACCACACCAGCCAGGGCATTCCATCTAGTTTTCGTTCAACCATTCTGAATTTACTGCTATGGGTTATGATCTCAAACCCCAACAGGCCAACGGTTCCTCCTGCTTTTTACACATCTCATCGCCTAGGATGGAGATCTGAGGTTTTCTTGAATCTGCCTCTTTGTGGTCACCTTAGGTTTAACTCATCCTGTCCTGTAATACCATCTTGCTGTTTTCGTTTTTGTGTTTCTCTGGCAGTTTATTGTTTTCTTCACCTTTTCCATGCAGCAGGTCATCCTGCAACACCACTCTGACTGTGGTGTTTCTGTCTTTGAAACAATCCGTGTGGAATGTGAAAATGTTAACACTAGTTGCGCCTGGGTGGGAGCAAGATGTCTGAAAGAAGATGGTGAAAGGAGACTCGCTTTTTAAAGATTTTCTTTTGTTCTTCTTGAATTTTATTAGTATGTAAATGCGTAAAAAATAAACAGAATTAAAATTTGAAAGTATTCCATTATTTTTCAAAATATTTGAATGCTTTTTCATCAACAACTACATGAAATCTCTATTCTTAAACCCGACACGCAGGTACTGGTCCGGTTTGACTCCAAGCTCCATCTCCAGCCGGATATTATTCAGCTCTTTCTCTGTCTATACCTCACATCCAGACCTTTAGGAATGCCAAAAACAAGTGTTCATTCTGCTCTTGCTGCACGGAATATCTCCTCTGTTTTGGTTATCAAAACTTTACCCAACTTTGAAGGTCCAGCTTAAAAGCAACATTTTCCGTTAATGTTATTGGAGAGTCTATAACCCCAGAAGCTGTTTATGCTGCTTGAAGCGCTTTTAGCACAGTTCTCAGGGAAAAAAAAAAAAAAAAAAAAAAAAGGAGTAAGCACCTGCCAGGATGCGGCCTCTTCATCTGCGCTCTTTACAGCATCCCATTCTCTGTGCCTCAGTTTTCTCATCCATAAAATGGTTGAAGTAGGGATGCCTTTCTCATAGGGTTCTGTCTGCTTTCATATCTTTAGTTGGACACCTCCAGTGAGACAAGCACCACTCTGGGTCCTGGGGATCCAGTAATGAATGAATTAGACGGAGCCTCTTCTCATCCAGTTTCCTTTTTAAAGCCATCAAGCTCTCAAAACAGCACTTGGAACATAACAAATGCTGTATAAGCACTAGCCATCATTACCGTTGTCGCTCTTGTTATTTCTATGTACAGATAAGGAAACTTAGGCTCCTGGACTATTATGTCAAATGCTGAAGGTCAAATAGCCAGTGAGGGACTCCAACTCAGGCCTTTCTGGCCCATCAAACGGGTGGCCTGTCTATTTCAGTGGCTCCCAAAACAGATGGTATGTCAGAAGTATTAGCAAGGCTTTAAAGAAACAACAAATTCTCAAGCCCAGCCCCAAGTGAACTAAGTCAGAAATTTTAGAGGTCAGCTGAGAATGTATATTCTTTGAAAACTTTCCGGGTAGCTGTGATGTGCTGTTTCCCGTGCTACTTTATTTTGCCTAGTTGTAAATACCTAATCCCTAAATTCCTTAAAGATAGGTTCCTTGTTTTCTTATTTGTATTTTGTCTCCTTCCTCTTGTAGCACAGTACCTTATAAGTACTTGATAAGTCTTTGAGTAATTAATTGCTTAATTATTTAATTAAAGTTGCTGTTTACATGCAAACACCTATGGTACTAGAAGCCTGTTACAAGCTATCATTGATCTTCCTAGGGATATTTATTAATCAGCTGTTTTTAGACTTTTTTATTTATTTATTTTTAGAGAAGAAAGAGGAGGGAGAGAAACATCAGTGTGTAGTTGCCTCTTGTACATCCCCTACTGGGGACCTGGCCCACAACCCAGGCATGTGCCCTGACTGGGAATCAAACCAGTGACCCTTTGGTTTGCAGGCCTGAACTCAATCCACTGAGCCCCACCAGCCAGGGCAAGAACCAGTACTTGGGGACAGGTAAAACATCTGAGAATAGAACTGAGAAGGCCTCCAAACCAAATGTTAGCCACATCATTGCACAGCCTCGGGCCCCTTTTCTTACCTTGCCCACACCTCATGGACAACCTCAGGTAAAATGCAAGACATAGATTACCAAAAGTCAAGAGATTTTCCCCTTTCCTGCTTTTGTTTCTTTTAAATTGACACATGTATCTGGTTTGGAAATTAGAGGAGTAATCTCTGGTCTGTTTGTTTGTTTGTTTTTTAAGAAAAAATATCCTTTATTCTTGTCACACCACAAACATGGAGTTCAGTGCTATACGTTAAGATTATAAAGCACAATTGTGAAATGCAGTGGCTGATTATTCACAGTAGACATATTAAGTCGAGAAGCTTATCTTTTCTCTCTTTGCTAAGGCACAAAGCCTGAGGCTATATGCATTTTTATTACACTTTAGTATCTTGGTTTTCACTTGAGGATTAAAAAAAGAAAGTCAAGGTACAGTGCACGTATCCTGGTGGATTTTAGGATTTCTTGCTTTAGTGAAAGGGAGAATCTCATAAAGCACCTCAGATTATTGCTCAAGAAAATACACCTACTTCCCTGATGACCTGGAAATTCAATCTTTTGTTTCTCCTAGAAAAGATCACATTGAATTTTGGGGTTTTTTCCCCTGTAGTTTTCTGGACAATGCAAAGCCATGTTTTAAAAATAGCTGTAGTTTAGGTTTGAGTTGAAATGATCTGTAATAGTCCAAGAAAGTCTGGTGACTATTCGGGAAGCTTACAGACCACTTTGGGGGTGGAGTGAGGCAGACTCTCACTGTATATAAGGTCTCACTGCCTATAAAGTCTCACTGCCTATAAGAGGAGGAGGGCGGGGAGGAGTTGGGGGGCTGGGTCTGAAGAGTACAAAGGAGCCTGGGGGAGAGAGACTATATAGGCTGATGGGAAGTGAATCCTGTCAAAGTTTTCCGTCCAGTTCTGACAGATCTTCCCTGAAAAAACAGTAGAAGTTCATTGCTCCTTCCCCTGTCCTTTGTGAAGAAACAGAAAGTATACTTATTTCTTTCACTTGCTCCTTATGCAAAAAAAGGGAGGAGGACCGGATGTTATAGGATATGGAAGTACAGTAGACAAGTTCTTCAGTTTACTGACTTGTAAATAACAGGTAACTGGCTTGGCAGCTTGGCATCGGTGAGAGAAAAGAAAGGTGCTCTTCTGTGGCCCGGTGGAGGAGATCTGGGAATTGGAAACAGGAGCTCCCAGCATCCAAGTTTCTTTGATATGCAGTCAAACTGACTTTGAAGGGAGTCGAGGTCAGGAAGCTTTGGAAATGCTGCGAGGATAGTGTGAGATTTCAGGAGTTTCCATTTGCTTGGTTAAAGATTGTTGCATGCATACTTCAGCAAATTCTTCCTCCCGATCATCATTACCCAGGTAATCCGTAGAATGAACTGAAAATCTAAAAGTGCAATATTACCCAAAATATAAGAGTTTCACTCTTGGGACAAAAAAAAAAATGGTTGATTTCTGGTGCTTTTTTTTTTTTCATCTATCTTCAAGATTCCCACATGCTTCAGTCATCTTTGAGTATGAATTTGCTACCTGCTAGATACATTTCCTTTTTTTAAGAGGACACCAGTTCTATTTATCCCCTTGATAATTATTTCAGATCGCCACTTGTGGTCCCTAGGAACACTCTTGTGTTCTAATACCAGGAGGCATAATTATGTAATTACCATGTGAGCATTATGCTCCTTATGGCCCAAAAATTGGCCCTAGAAAGGAATGCTCCAATGGCCGCAGCAATTTTTGAGAGAATGATATCTTCCAAATTGGGATAAATAAAGCTCAGGAATAAATAGCTGAAGCTGAAATGTGAATGATTTAATGTAAGGGTGTCACAAGGTGAGAGCCACTTGACTTCAGTTCCTGTTGCAAATTACGAGATACATTAGAAAAGCTTTTAAAAGGGAACCTATTTTTTAAAGTAAAAATCTTCATCAGTTACATCACCCAAGCAGAGTAATTCAACTTTCCTCTGATAGCTTTGAGACCAAAAAAAAAAAAAAAAGCAGTAGAAATGTTTCCTATGATCTCTTCCCCTCCTATCATGTTTTACATAACAGTCTGTAGATATAACCAAAGCTAAAGATTTTGACAAATGAAGCAGGATAGGAACTGGATTGTGCTTTTCTAAATGGAAATAAATGATGCCCTTAAGGTCCTTGATTGCATGAAGTTGACTTAACGTTGATATAGCCTGACTCCATTATCATGGAATGAGGTGGGCCCATGAGCATGAAAACCAATCAACAAACTTCCAAGGTGCATTTTAGAAATCGGTGATATGGAAGCTGAAGGCTTAACAACGGACAGAGGACTTGCTGCTTGTGCCCCTTTGCTTTCTGGTGGGTGGCAGGGTCCATCAGAATTAGAGGACTAAGGTTCCTGCAGAAGTGTTGGGCTGGCTCTAGGCCAGGGCTCCTGCTCACATCACACCTCGCCTGTCTTGCAAGGACGAGCAGCTACTTCATTTGAGGCGCTCCATGTCTGCCTCAGCAGCGTGTCTGTGCTCTTCTGGCAGGTTGTACGGAACCTAATTGGGGAGGGCAGGTGAGAGTGAAGGAGTGGGTGGAGGAGAGAGGAAAGAGAAAAGAGGGAATAATAAAAGGAGTAAGAGATTAACAAGGGAATCAGCACAGAAATATAAAATGGAAGGGGTTAAGTGATGCGGACCCCAGCTTGTGGGGTCCACCACATTGTGGATGAGATACGAGAAATTCACATGGACTACCGAGTCCTGTGGAGGAAAAGGGATGACATGGGTTCTCTCTCAAGGGGAGAAAAAGCCTCGGCCCTTGCCTTGACAAGCCTTTATTGCTTTTCCGGGCACATTACATGATGGTCCTAATTTACTATGCACAGGTTCGCTTTAGGTGGTTACCTTTTACAGACAACAAAGGAGAGGATGCTGCTAATCACATCACAGAAGGAGGATATTTGCAAATGCAAAGGGAAAAGTGGTTGAACTGGTTACACTCATCCTTGGAAGGTTTAGCACAGATTTTAGGAAGTTACTTTAAAGATATGCAGTAAACATTTACTGCCTCAATTCAGGGTGAGGGAGTTTTAGCAAAAGCAAGTCTCATAGCAGTCTAGGTACATTGCAGGCCTTATTCCCCATGGGAGAACCTATCCATGGGCATGGGTCCTATCTGGGCCCACACCATGCAGAATGGTCTCCTATAGGGAAGCTCTGAGAGAGGAACATACAAAGGTGGGTTAATGATGGCCTCAGATGGCTCACATTAGTACCCATGCCATAAATCACACACAATCAACGGATAATTATACTCCCACTCAGAGTGAGCACTGTGTTAGCACTGGTTGCTTTTCCTGTCATCTTTCTTGCAGTCAAATGCAAGGAACTCTGCTTAACTCCTAAGTATCTCAACGTCAAGGAAACACCTCTGGAAATTCAAGCAAAAGAGAATTCAGTCAACAAGCCCTGACTGTTTTGCCACAGAGCTGTACCTATCACAAGTCCTCATTCCACACCTTATCTCAGACCTTTTTTTTTTTTCAGTCCCAACTCAAAACAAATCAAAATTGAAAGGACAATGGATTTTAACTGTAAAGGATTACAATTAGTTCAAAGGACTGTAACTGAAACTGTAATGATCACAGGAGGATTTCCAGGATACTACTTGGCCATGCATTTATGAGTGTTTACGAGTAAGGATTTGGAAGTAAGAATGAATGATGAAGGCCTCCCCCAACACTGCCACATGCATCCAGAAAACCATACATACTGCATCATTGCAGGGCAGAAAGTCACGGACAGACTGTAGAGGGTCATTTGTGGGCATGTGCAGCGTTTATTCACTAGCATCACAGCATGAGGAGAGCCAGCATTTTTATGGGCTCATTAGCGTAGGTGTGAAGTCTGGTTCTGGCATGAGTGTGGGTATTTGTCATGTGTCTAGACAGACTGAGAGCCAGAACATCCAAATGTGCATGCCCAATGATATCTTTTCCCACGACTGGGGCAAACACGATTTATGCACCTACGTAGTGCCAGGAAGAACACTTGGACACCGGAAGGATATCACATTAGCAATGCATTTCAACATCAGAAGGGAATCCTTGGCCCTGCTAAACCTTTAGGAAGGGTGAACCTTCAAAGTAATTAACCAACAGGTCAAAGAAAAAGTAGAAGCCTTTGAGAATTCAAAACAAAGTTAAGTCGCAAACATTTAGAGAAATTGATTTCAAATCTTTTCAGGGAGCCACAACATTGTTGCCTGTCCTTTTTCTTTGTTCTTTTCTGCTCTTTCCTTTTGACTTATTTAATGCAGTTGTAAAGAAACAAAAAAAATGCAATAAAGATAGTCTGCAAAATGCACAGAGGACTGGGCTTTGGGAAACAGTCACAGCTGGGAATGAAGTGTGTTCTCATTCATGTAGATGAATGACTTGGTGCTCGTTCACTATCCCCAAAATTACCCTTTCAGTGCTATCATAATTTTCCATAGCATAGTGCCTAACAGGGAACAGGAACTCAAGGAGTCTTTTCATTCACCCATTTATCAAATATGTATTGAAATAAGCACCTCTTATGTATTAGGTACTATGTGCACTATGTGTCTGTGAATGAAATGGACAAGGTCCCTATCTTCCTGGATGAGAAACTTGCATTCTAATAAATTTGTTTACGTGAATGTGGAGCTTTTTGTAAGGGCAAGAAAGAAGGGAGGTCTCTACAAACAGTATACTGCCTACAGAACTCATCTGAAATGAGAAAGCCAAGGAGAATGATAATTAGTCCTCGGAGCTTTCATAGGAGAGGAAAACCTTTCCCTTCTTCCCTTCCAGGTTCTATGGCTAGTCTAATAATTAAAATGGCATAAGACAGATTAACAGAAGGAAAACAAGTTTAACTTTATATATATAGGAGCCCATAACAATATGAGACTCAGAGAAGTGATCTGAGCAGGCAGCTTTTATACCTTTTAGACAAAGAAAAAAATAAATGTGTGAAGAATTAACAAGGCAAGGGGGGTTACTTAGGCTTGGGCTAGTAAACAAGTGGGGAAGTGACAAGCTTTCAGCCTTGTGGGCCCTGAATTCCCTATCTCTGGTGAGAAGGATGCCTCCCACCCTCCAGGTAACAGGAAGGGCACCTTCCACATGGGGGATTCATTTCCTGCTTTCAGGGGGACAGAGGGGGTCAGAGAGTCCTTGCACCAGCTGTTTCTTAAGTAACTTTAGTTCAAAATAATCAATATGCCAGAGGGGCATGTTTGGGGGCGGCATATTCCGGCCCCCTTCATGTTCAGTTATGATTGCCTAAAAATTAGAATAAAACAAATGTGGGGGAGATTTGGGCTCTTGGTTGGCGTTACAAATTATTGCTTCTTAAATTTTGGAAAACCCAGTATTGTAGGCATGGTGATAGAAATGGTTTTCTTCTCTTCTGTTTATCACTTTGAAAAGCAAAAAGAAAGGAGGGAATACAGGGATGGAGGGAGGGGAGGCGAGGGAAGGGAAGGGAAGGGAAGGGAAGGGAAGGGAAGGGAAGGGAAGGGAAGGGAAGGGAAGGGAAGGGAAGGAAGTCTTTTTAAACTTTGTGTTGGGAATCTTGAAAAAGAAACCTCTCATTCAAAACGTAGTGGTTATGGTGAGGATTCTTGAATAAGTGGTACATTGATTCATTCAACTAACGTTAGTTAAGTACCTGCTATATGCCGGTACTGTACCAGTCATGGGGGGTATAGAGTGGAAGAAAGGTGTGTCCCTGTCCTTGCGGAGCATAAAAAAAATGATTTAATTTTTCTCCATCATGTTCTTACTGAAGAATTGCTGTAAACCAGATTATGGTTACTCACAGAGCAGATGGCAATTTTCTCCCCATCTGGGAGAGTTCTAGAGAATAGAAGTTGTGTATTGATAGATAGTGGTTTCTTCCCATTCTAAGCTTTCGTGGTCTCTGATCTAATAGCAGAAACAGGATGTGTGCTTCCAAAAAACATGTTACATTTGTATTTCTTTTATAAAAGGAAACAGAGGTATTGCCTAGGAATTCTGAGGGAATTGGATTCTTTCTGTCTCTTTAAATAATTCTGGGTAAATTCCTTTGGTTCTTCCCTCTCTGCTCACCTTCTAGTGCTCGATCCTACCCCCCTCCCAACCCTGCTTTATTTTCACTTCCCTTTCTTTCTCTTAATGACTGAGATAGATTGCTCCTCTCTAACTGGCTATACCTGATGTCTCCAGTTAAGGGTTTCCCTGTTAGGTTACATGTATCATACTCCAAGTGAATTCCTAGACCCATATGCCATTCCTTGTCTTTCTAATTTCTATATTTCCATCATCAATATCCTCATTCTCCCAGACTTTCACATTAGAAAGTCAGAAGTTCTTTTTGCTGCTTTCAATATTAAGTTCCATGTGTCCTTTATACATGTTCCTTGATGACCCTTCCCCTATTTTCCCTCATTATCCCTCTCCCTGCTCCCCTCTGACAGCTGTCAGTCCATTCTCTATGAGTCTGTTTCAATTTTATTTGTTCATTTATTTTGTTCTTTAGATTCCACATATAAGTGAAACCATATGGTATTTGTCCTTCTCTGTCTGACTTATTTCACTGAGCATAACACTCTTTAGGTCCACCTATGTGGTCACAAGTGGAAAAAGATTTCATACTTTTTTATGGCTGAGTCATATTCATATATATATATATATCTACATATGTATCACACTGTATTTATCTATTGATTCATGGTGGAGTGCTTTGGTTGCTTCGCTATCTTGGCTGTTGTAAATAATGCTGCAAAGAACATAGGGGTACATTTATCTTTCTGAATTAGCATTTTGATTTTTTTTTCTGATGGCTGCTGAGAAGTGGAATTGCTGTGTCATATCGTTGTTCTGTTTTTAATTTTTGGAGGCTCGTTAATACTGTTTGTCATAGAAGCTGCACCAGTTCACCATCCCACCAATAGTGCACATGGATTCCCTTTTCTCCACACCCTCGCCAACACTTCTTATCTGTTCTGATAATAGTCATTTTGGCAAGCATGAGGGGATAGCTCATTGTGGCTTTGATTTGTATTTCCCTGCTGATGTTTACATTCTTGACAACATCAAGTGTACACCTGAAAGTACTACTGAGATTCTCCTTGGGTAAGAAGGAAGCAACCCTCAGCAATCAGGGCCTATAATGGTCTCAGGTGTCGTGTCCATGTGGCCTCTGGGAAGTCCCTAATGTACTGCCAGAGGACACAACCTGTGGGGCACTCATACTACCACACCTTCGGCATGTTCCTCCTTGGGATTTCTTTCCCAATATAAGAAAAGATTTCTAGCCAGTGTCCTCTCCCATACAGCCTCCTCATTCGCTCTTCCCCACCCCCAAACTTTCACATTCATCTCTTGATGAATCTGTTCATGAAATGGCCCATTCAACATTTAGAAATAAGTATGTATTGCAAGCATTCCTTTACGTCTGTTCCTCTACCATCATTCTCTCTAATGTTATGGTAGCACATCCTTCCTGACCAGAAACTGACCTCGTGCGGCCCCATAAAATACACTGATGACAAAAATGCCATAGATATGACTCTGGATTTCATCTGCATTTGATCTATTAATTGATTAAAATAAATAAATGACAGTGCCAGATGCTTAGGAAATATTTATAAAATACTTTTTTAAACTTCATTGCCAAAATTGCAAGCAGTTAAGAGCCAGAGCCAGACTGAACAAGTTGGAAATCTGGCTCTGCCAGCTCACTGAGTGCTTAAGCTAGCCAAGTTTTGTTTTGTTTAACCTCTCATCCTTCAGTTTCTACACTAATGAAGTGGGGGAATAACCTTACTTCCTACTACAGAGTGATTGCGAAGGGTAAATAAATTAATTCAGACTGCCATCAATGAAGTGCTTCATAAATGTTAGACATTTTTTTGTATTGTACGTGGTGCTTTGCACATTCTGACCTACTCCCTTCCATTTATTAGCCATAATAGCAATGATAACACTGGCCTCTAACACATCCTGAGCAATTATCATGTGGCAGAAACTAGGCCAAACATTACACATGTATCAGTGTATTTAATTCCCACAAAAAGCTGTATGAGGTAGGTTATACTGTCGTCCTATTTTCCTGATAAGAAAAGTAAAGACTATTCACTCAGTGATGTGCAGTTTCCACTCCGGGTCAGTGCGCATTCTTGTTCTCTCTCTCTCTCTCTCTCTCTCTCTCTCTCTCTCTCTCTCTCTCTCTCTCTCTCTCTCTCTCTCTCTTCCCCCCCCCCGTCCTTCTCTCTCTCCTTTCTCTCTCATACACACAAACATATATCCATTGATTTGGTCAACAAGTCATTAAGCAAATATTTGCTACCACTTACTATGTGCCAGGTTCAGCGTGCCCTGAGGGGCAGAGAGTGGGAGAGAAGAGATAAGCAAGGAACAGTCCATACTATTTAGGAGCTTACAATCCATTGCAGGACATACTCATGTGCATATACTTACAATGAATGACATGATACAGGGACTTCAGGTAGAAACCATGTGCTTTGACAATGGTGAGGAAGCAATTACTTCAACCTGGGGAGTTGGAAAGTAAGCAGAAAAACATATAAAAGCTTTGACCAGGGAGAGAAGGGGACTAAGAGCATTTCAGAGAGAATGAGTAGCATAAGCAAGTCACACGGCGTTGTATTGGATGGAATGTCACAGGACAGGAGGGGAGAGTTTGGTTTGGAATACAGGGTCCGAAGGCTGGAAAGGTAGCTTTGAAATGTTCCTCACGCTTTTCTGTGCAAGCCCTACGTGTTTTTGGAACTCCACTTGGTTTTCCAAGTATTTAGTCCAAGCAAAGATGGACAAGGCTGGGGAGAAAGTGAAAAAAGGGATTGTTCCAGACCTATGCTAGACACTTGATTGATATTGGAAGGTCAGAGTTGGCTTGGGGCTAGCCAGTTTTGGTATAAGTTTAAGACCTATTTTACCTCTTGGGAATTATCCACTTCACAAGAGCAAACCCACTCAAGCTGTGGTGGCTCTGGGCAAGCACTGACCAACCTCTAGTTTAGGATGGGCTGTTCATAACCAAATCAAGACCCAGTGTTGTGGAGCTAGGATATGGGTGTGTGGGGCCATCATGAGTACCTAGTGGGCAAAATGCCAGATGACAAAGTATACCATTTTACCCATAAAATCATTCCTTGTTTCCCTGCCCAGAATAGAATTTACTAAGCTATCAGGATATTGTGTCAACGTATTTTAGAAGAACATAATAAGAAAAAAATGGTAATTTTTACTCCATGCCACTTAAAAATATGCTTCCTAGTAATTTCCATGTCCACTGAAAACTAAAATCTGAAGATTTATCTCACTATCCACCCTACAAATACCCTTAATTTAAGCCTTGTCTCTATTTCTTTGATACTTTCCTACTAATAAACTGTTTGGTTACTTATTATCAATGACTAATTATGACTCAATGATCCATTAATTATTAATACTATTCCAAAACATTAGCCAAAAAGCAATAGAGTTAGTCAAAGACTAAGACAAAATACATCATTTCTAAGGTCCTTTACTCACCTAGTATCATAGTGAATGGCAACCTCCTTCCCTAACCTTTTCATGAGAGATTTAGAGTTGGCATTTTTGTTGGTACTAATTAGAGCCATAGTTCATCCGTGGCTGCCAATGAGTGTTTCAGAAATTCTCATTTTAACATTGTCAAGAGAGCAAATCTTTTTTGTTTGGCCTTGGTTTGATAAAAATGGATCTTGGAGGCTACCTACCATAAGTGAATATTAAAACCAGGGTTATAAATTGCTATGTTAGTATTCCAGCCTTAGAAGCCCAAAAAGATGTTACCAAAGAGGATACATTGTTTTAATTGTTCCTCATTAGATCTGATGACAGACCATCATTTCTCTCCTCTTCCTCCCAGGTGGCCGTTGAGGACCGTATCAGGCAGCTGCATGAAGCTCACAGGGATTTTGGCCCGGCGTCTCAGCACTTTCTTTCCAGTAAGTCGTTGTCAGCTTTCATTGCTTAACCTCTTCATTGCATCTCGGTGGCTAAGAAATAAGGGTTGAATTACAATCATCTCTGCTAAATGCACTGCGGGCATAAATCATTCTGAAAAATAACTTGGTGGATGAATTCAGAAGGTTAGGAAGAGGAAGACAAATTTGATTATCTCGTCCAGTCTTCATCGAATGCATAATCATTTCCTGCAATGTATTCTCAAGTGCTAACTTGGGTGAGATTTTTGAGTCTTTAGTCCTGCTTAGAGCAGTTCACTTAATACAGCTGGTAATTGTGCTATCATATCATTATGTGATAATTCAATATGTATTACTATGAATCAATCTAGAATTCTTGATCTCCATGTAACTTACTAAATATTCTCTGCCTCCAATTTGGAACCTCAGCCTGTGTTTCCTTTCCCTAACTCTTCTTGCCACTCTTTAATTCTTGACCTCTATTCATTCTGTGTATTTTCCAGTTTTACTATTTTATCAATTATGTTTTCATAGTTAATTATTTTTATATATCCTTAATGAATATTGTCTTTTTAATCATTAATATTAAGAGGAATAGACTATCTTAATGGAAAGGGTTTTTTAAGACTTTATTTATTTATTTTTTCAGAGGGAGGGGAAGGAAGGGAGAAAGGGAGAAAAACAGCACTCGCAAGAGACAACCATCAACTGGTTGCCTCTTGAGCGCCCCCTTCTGGGGACCTGGCCCGCAACCAAGGCCTGTGCCCTGACCTGGAATCCAACTAGCAACCTTGTGGTTCCCAGGCTGGCATTCAATGCACTGAACCACACCAGCCAGGGCGTGAAAGTTTAATATCGGAATACCCTATTCATATGAAAATCCATGTTAAATTGTCAAGCTCCTGTTTTCCTCTGACTCATGTTATTTATTTATATCAGTGAGTCTTTCATTGCAAAAGTACATATGTTGAGTTGTTTGATATTTAAAAAACCATACTTTTACCGCATGGAGTTAATCTATGAGAACACTTTGGTGTATTTCCTCCTGGTCATGCATGAGTCTGTATGAGGGTTTAATGATCATTTTAAGGCAGTTACTTTGTGCCTGGCAATGTTACAAATGTGAACTAATGTAACTCTTATAGCAACCTATCATTATTATACACATTTCAAGGGTAAGAAAATGGAAGCATAAAAGGGAGGACCCGAAAAAACTGGAACGATCTTCTGGAGGGTGGTCGCCTTTGTAGTACAGTCTTTCCCTACTAGGCGAGTGTTCTAGGATCCCATCTGTATCAGTGCACCAGCTGGCATTGTGGTGAGAGGCTGCATTCAGCTTCACTGAATTTTTTTTGAAGACTCAACACCTTTGTCATTCCATGATGGGAGATTTACAATCATACTGGCCCACAGCACACTGAGTGTTCAGCAATTTTTGACCAAAAAAATGGCATGACCCTGTGCCTTACCCTCCCTGTTCACCCAGTTTCACCCTAAGAGAATTTTTTTCCCTCCGGATGAAAAAAGTCCTCAAAGGGAAACATTTTGCTGATGTGGAAGTGGTGAACCAAAAAAACGGCAGAAGAACTAAAAGGCATCAAAGTCAATGAGTTCAAAAACTTCTGAGCAATGGAAAAAATGTCTCAGTAGGTGTATTGCATCAGATGGAGAGTACTTTGATGGTGACTGAACTTTAAACATGTAAGAATAAATACACAATTTTTACAAGTACATTCTGGGGTTTTTGGGGGGTCCCCCTGGTACAGTCACACAGCTAGCAGATGACACCATGGTATTCGAATCCAAGAGGTTGGCCGCAGAGTCTGTCTTTAACCACCACCGCAGGACTGTCTTTTACTTGATTTACTTATTACAGGGAGGAAGTAATTCTATATCATCTCCCTTAACTTTTCTGACTTTTTTATAGCTATTTACTAGCACTTTGTTTTTTACTTTCCATAGATTAATAAGAAGATCCATGCTCAGAAACATTTTGAAGTATTTGACTAGATGCTTTCACCCCTCCTTGCTTTGTCTTTTAGAACAAAAATTCCTAGATGGTGATGGTCCTGTCTCTTTGTTATACAATGCATTAAGTAAGAAGTTGTCTTCGTTTCTGACTGGGCCTAACCTTATTATTTGCCTGCCATTGTTATGTGAACAGTATCACACATGCTTTGAAGGTGCCAGGATAAAAGAGGCAGGTCAAAGCCCTGTACGTCATTGAGTGGGATTATGGCTCTTAGGAAGGGCTCTAGAACAGCGATTTTCAAACTTTTTCATCTCATGGCACACATAAACTAATTATTAAAATTCTTCAGCACACCAAAAAATATATTTTTGCTGGTCTGACAAAAATAGGTATATTTTTGATTCATTCACATAAGACTACTATGGTTGTGTTGGCTGTTGTGATTTTCTATTCGATAATCTAAGGGAAAAGAGGTCAGTGCCCCAGACTAAATAGTCAGGTATTGTGTCTTAAAACTCTGTGCAGCACACCAATGGGCCTCTTGTGCTCTATGGCTGTGCTGCAGCCCACAGGTGGGAAATTGCTGCTCTAGAACAATTATAAAGCCTGCAGATTTTGTCTTCTGTATTTTTCCACATTTCTGGTCTGCTTAAGTTGCCTTGGTAACAGCCATTCTACTCGATTTCATTGAGATTAAATGCAATAACATTCTTGTAAGTGACTCATAAACCATAAATAAAAATATTACCATTAGGAATATTAATGACTCCTCAGGCACCATGCGTATTCATTCATCCTTCATTCCCTCTGTGTGCCCCACCCAAAGTCCCATGCCTTCCCCATGAAAACCTAGTCTCAGAAAATGCTAAATTATACTCATTTAACCCAGGTGACCACTAAAGTTTAATGCATATTTCTCTTGGGTTGTTTGCATTTTAATAGGGTGCAAAAGCATAAACCTGAGCAATGGCTCTGAGAGAGATGGTACCATTAGCTGTAATCTGTGAGCTGTGAGGAAAGAGTTTTGAGGGGCCACGTGGAGCATCCTCACACCTTTCAAACTGTGCCACAGAGGCGCCCACTTCCCATAAAGGTCAGGCTTGAAGAAACATACTCGTGAAAACAGTCATGTACCCACCTACATGGAGCCAGAGCTAGAAGTCACCAATTTCTTGGATACTCCTGTGGATTATCAGTGCATACTTAGAAGCCTTCCTTGCACACATCAGAAAATACTGATTTACATTAAGGGGTAGTTGAGAAATAGGACAGTGAGACTGAAGACTAGAGAAAGATTATTTTGTTTATATTGTTCTTCTTAAAATTACAGAGGTAATATAGACCCCTGAAAGAACTTGTGGAAAGCACAGAGTACAAACAGGGAAAGAATAATTACTGTTAAAAATCTGGTTTATAAACATTCTGTCTTTGTCTTGGTGTGTGTTTGTATGTGTATTCAGATTCTGGAGCAGGTTCTTTCTCCTTTTTTTATTGTTGTTCAAGTACAGTTGTCTGCATTTTCCCCCCAACCCCAGCCATCTCCACCTCCCTCCCCCATCCCACCCCCACCTTGGTTTTGTCCATGTGTCCTTTATAGTTGTTCCTAAAAACCCCTCGCCCTTTGCCCCCCTTATCCCCTCACACCTCCCCTCTGGTTACTCTCAGTTTGTTATTAATTTCAATGTCTTTCTTTTTTTTTTTTTAGATTTTATTTATTCATTTTTAGAGAGTGAGGAAGGGAGGGAGTAAGAAAGGGAGAGAAACATCAATGTGAGAGAGAGACATCAATTGGCTGCCTCTTATATGCACAGGTTTATGGCCTGTATTTTTTCCCTTAGAGCTATAATAGAACTATTTTTGTGTGCTTGCATATTCCACTCAGAGTACTTTTTTAATATATTTTATTGATTATGCTATTACAGTTGTCCCATTTCTCCTCCATCACTCCCTTCTACCCTGCACACTCCCTCCCACCCACACTCCCCCCTTAGTTCATGTCCATGTGTCATAAGTTCTTTAGCTTCTACTTTTCCCACACTATTCTTGCCCTCCCCCTGTCTATTTTCTATCCACCATCTATGCTATTTATTCTCTGTACCTTTTCCCCCCTCTCCTCCTCCCACTCCCCTGTTGCTAGCCCTCCATGTGATCTCCATTTCTGTGGTTCTGTTCCCATTCTAGCTGTTTGCTTAGTTTGTTTTAGGTGTGGTTGTTAATATCTGTGAGTTTGCTGCTTTTTTACTGTCCTATTTTTTATCTTCTTCTTCTTAGATAAGTCCTTTAACATTTCATATAATAAGGGCTTGGTGATGATGAACTCCTTTAATTTGACCTTATCTGAAAAGTGCTTTATCTTCCCTTCCATTCTAAATGAAAGCTTCGCTGGATAAAGCAACCTTGGATATAGGTCCTTGACTTTCATGACTTGGAATATCTCTTTCCAGCCCCTTCTTGCCTGCAAGGTCTCTTTTGAGAAATCAGCTGACAGTCTGATGGGAACTCCTTTGCAGGTGACTGTGCCCTTATCCCTTGCTGCTTCTAGAATTCTCTCCTTCATTTTAATCTTGGCTAATGTAATGATGATGTGCCTTGGTGTGTTCCTTCTTGGGTCCAACTTCTTTGGGACTCTCTGAGCTTCCTGGACTCCCTGGAAGTCTATTTCCCTTGCCAGATTGGGGAAGTTCTCTTTTAATAATTTGTTCAAATAAGTTTTCCACTTGTTGCTCTTCCTCTTCCCCTTCTGGTACCCTATAATTTGGATGTTGGGATGTTTAAAGATGTCCTGGAGGTTCCTAAGCCTCTCCTCACTTTTTTTGAATTATTGTTTCCTCATTCTTTTCTGTTTGTCTGTTTCTTTCTTCCTTCTGGTCCACTCCATTGATTTGAGTTCCAGTTTTCCTCCCATCACTATTGGTTCCCTGTGCGTTTTCCTTCATTTCACTTATTGTAGCCTTCATTTGTTCATATAATTTGTGAGCAAATTCAACCAATTCTGTGAGCATCCTGATCACCAGTGCTTTGAACTGTGCATCTGATAGGTTGGCCACCAGTGCTTTGAGCTGTGCATCTGATAGTTTGGCTACCTCTTGGTCGCTTAGATGAATTAGCTCTGGGGCCCTGATCTGTTCTCCCATTTGAGCCATCCTTAGTTTTTTGTTGTTGTTGTTGTTGTTGTTGTTGGTGGTGGTGGTGGTGGTGGTGGTGGGTTTTTTTTTTGGTCTGGTCACAGCTATTACATAGTGAGGGGTGGGGCCTTAGGCATTCACCAGGGCAGGGCAAACCCAGTTGCTGGGTTGTGATGCTGGATTTTGGGGCGGGGTCCCAGAGGGAACAATGGCGCCTGCCCTGCTCTCGGATTCCAGTCCCCTCTGCTGCTTTCCCCAAGCGAATTAGGCCCTTCTGGCACTGATTTCTGTGTGGGTGGGCTCATGCACAGTCTAGGACCCCGTGGGTCTCTCAAACGAACCCTCCTGTGAGGCTGGGACTCTCTCCCAGCACCCCTACCCCCACAAGTGTTCTCAATTGGTGCTCCTTAGACTCTATTTCCCAGCACTGGGGTCCTGCGCTGCACAGTCCATCTTGCTGCCTCTTTTCACCTGGCTTATCTGCGCGCAAATGTGCGACCGTGGTCAGCCACCTTGTACGCCTCGCTTGGTCTGCTCCTTGCCTTCCTGCACTCAGAACCACCGCCTGTGCACCCAGGACCACCAGCTACTGCTTCTTCCCGCCTCAACCCCTCTCCGCTGGCCACTGACTCCGCCCCTCTTAGCGGTCTGGGTGAATCTTTGTCGGACTTCCATACAATTCAATCCTCTATCGTTCTGGTTGGTTTTTTTTTGGTTCTATATTTTTGTTGCCCTTAATTTTGGTTGTGAGAGGAGGCACAGTGTGTCCACCTACACCTCCATCTTGGCCGGAAGTCCAAATTTTTCACTATTATATCCAAAATTGTGACTCGCATTCTTTGTGGACCTTTATAAACACCTCACATTCCTTCTGCAAGATGCCTCCAAATGGAACTTCTGTGTTAAAGGATATTTACATTGGTGAGGCTTTTGATCTGTACTGCCAAATGACCTCTAGAAAGTTGCACCAGAAATCAAGTGCACCATCAAAATCGTATCTGAGGCAGGCCGTATCTGATGTCACTTGTCCACTGTTAAATGGTGTTCTATAAAAGAAAAACAGCTTCCCTTCAGCAAATAAAAATATGTTTGAAAAAATACCACTAAGGTCAGAATAAATGAGTTTGAATTGATAGGTGTCTAGTAATTTGCTTTCAGGTTCCTAGAACTAATAATAGGGTGATTTCTGAGGTTTAGAAATTACAAATGAGAGAAAAAGAAGAGCCACTAGCAGCAGCCCTGCCACACAAACATGCTCAGTGTCTTTTCATCCTATTCTCTCTTGGTCCCTCTGTCTCACATACACACGCACGCGCGCACACACACACACTCACTCACATTCCCCTTTGATTGTTACATTACTGTCTCTCTTCATTTGGGTATTTTTTTAAAGATTTTATGTATTTATTTTTAGGGAAAGGGGAAGGGAGAGAGAAAGAGAGGGAGAGAATCATCAATGTGTAGTTACCTCTCAAGCGCCCCCTACTGGGGACCTGGCCCACAACCCAGGCATGTGCCCTGACTTGCAATCCTGAATCCAACAGATGACCTTTCACCTTGCAGGACAATGCCCAACCAACTGAGCCACACAGGTCAGGGCTGTTTTTGTTTTTTATCAGTAGAGAGAGGCAGCCTTCTACTAAAGTACTGTTTCTTTTTATAGCCCAACCTCTGTTAAAACAGTCATTTCTTTTATCTTAAATTAGAGAGAAAATGAGAAGAGAAAAACATTGATACACACTTGTATCACTTATATTGATACACATTATCTTGCCTTTATTTCTAGCTTTAATGTTCTACCACTTCTAATTGACTTCTGCCACTGAAACCAAGAGAAAATGAGAAATTCTAACTATGTGATACTTTAAATTTATTATTTAGAAATATTATGGTATATTATACATATATGTAAATATTATATACATATTATACATATTAGAATATATGTACATATATATAGTTGCAAGGTACAGTGTTGATCTCTTCATATGTCAATGACCAAGAAAGTACTACAGTATTCATTGGCACGCTAGTTTTAAAATTGTCCATTTTTTATTTTCAAGAATTTAAGACCTTTTAAAAAAGAATGTAAAATCTTTTTTCTGGCCATTTTCTCAACTCTCTGGGCTTCTGTTCAAAATTTTACTTTTCTCATCAAGAAGGGTAACTACAGGTTTGGGTAAAGGTTAAGAATCTTCCTGTAATAGTAAGAAGAACTTGTAGTTGTCTTAATATTTTACAAGTTCTAGAATTCCCTAAAGGAGCATTTCCAAGCCAAGTTCCTTCAGCCATTAACATTCAGTATTATGTTAATAACGCTCCCTTGAAAAAAATTATTTCTGGAGTCAATAAGTTTGGGAACACACAGAGGTAAGGCAGTTTTTTCCTGTCGGAATTCTTAAAGCCTTTAATATACATTCACACTCTAAACAGGGACAGAGTCGGTAGCTCTTGTCTGTACTTAGGTGACTATGGAAGCGTTTTTCAGGTGCACCAATTACTTTCTCACTAGACATGCCATAGAACATGGCATGGGAATCTTTCCTGTAAAGTGGAATTTGCCAAATGGTTTCATGGCAAGAACATTCTCTTGAAGGCAATAAGAACATGAGGCAATGAAAAAGAAAAGGAATTTTATTTATTTATTTTTTTATTGTTTTTCAAGTATGGTTGTCTCCATTTTCACCACCTCATGCTCCCGCCTACTGCACCCATCCCTGCCTCCTACCCTCGAACCTACCCCCTTTGACCTTGTCCATACGGGAAAGGAATATTTTTAAGGCAATTGGATCAACTCTCTTTTTCTTGAGGTTCTCAGTTCACTCTCTCCACACCACCCCCCACCATGCTGCGGAATTGCCTGACTGGAGAGAAACACGGAGAATATTTGTATGAGTTGTTTTCAGACTGTTCATTAGTGAATCCTAAAATCACTTTAATGACTTGCAAACAACTACTTTTTAATGGAATGGAATAGAACCAACCAGAAATTATCAGAGTACATTGCACAAGCACAGTTAAGTGCTGTTTTGACACTGTGGTTTCAGTTGGGGGGGAGGGGTGCACGCACGCGCACACACGAGCGTGTGCTATGTCACAATGCAAAATGTTTTCCTTCTGTGCATTGCAGCCTAAGTTTGAGACACACTGAACCACTCGGGCCTTCGCTTATTTTACAGGTGAAAAATAGATGCAGAAATATCAAGTGACATAGCCCAGGTCTCAGAGATGGTTACAATAGATCTGGGACTGGAAACCAGCTTCTGTATTTCCAAGGCACACCGCTCAGTGCCTTACTCGTGAAGAATAAACACCTAGGCCAATAACTCCCTAGTCCACCTGATATTGTCTCAGATATTTCTCTCTTCTAGTCCTCATGCTCTGGCCCATACTAAGGTGATTTACTGAGCCTGAATTTTTCTCTCAAAGCCTCTGAGCCAAGTGCTGTCTCACCAATGGTATATTGGATATTGGTTAAGAGTATTGGCTGTGGAACTCGATTGACTGGACTCAAATACTGGCTCAGATACTTCATATATTTATCCTTCATCTACCAAGTGGGGATTATAGTAGCATATATCATCAATTTTAAGACATTCTCCCCATGTTTTAACAACTCTGTCATCAGAATGGACCTTATGACCAACAGGGTTTTGAATTTCACGAATTATGGTAATATTACTTTAGACAGTTATAGTTCCAATGAAATAGTTAATATGTATAAAACCCTGAGAAGAGTGCCTAGCACATAATAAGTGCTATCGAAGTGTTTGCTGTTAGCATTAGTATTCCTGCCGCTGTCACTGTCAACTCGATCGTATCACTTAATATCATAATCAAACTAGACATGAAAATATCATTCATTCTCTTGTATTTAATTTGCAATGGAAGTAATCCCTCTCTTTTTCTGAGGATGTTTTTCAGGGATCGAATCAGAAAGTCTAGTGTTTTCCACATTATATGACCTTCATATTTATTAGTGTGACTAATGAACGAGCAAATAATCAATGGGTAGACACTAATCTCTATAAGGATAGGGTGGTTTTAGTCTTGTTGACAGTTATATTCTCTAGTACCAAACATGATATCTGATACTTGGTAGATGTTTAATAAAATTACTTGCAGAATGAATTATGTCTTACATCCAAAAGAAGAGGTAAATTTTGTCTTGATACTGATAACACAGAGTGGCACAATAGTTAGCATAGTGAGTGTCATATACTAGACACTCAATAAATACTGGGACATTTTATGTTACCTCTCAGCAAGGACTAATAGCACTCATAACTACACATGGCCCTTTTTATAAAATTCTACTGTGCCATGCAAGATATTAAAGAAAAAAGCTGATTTCAAAATTACAAACGATCACACCTAGATTAGAAAATGAAGTAGAAACAGCAGAGAGGTACATGTAAAGACTCAAAATATATATCAAAACACAAACAGCTATTGTGGTTTTCTTTCTTTTGACTTTTGCAGAGTTTTTGTGATAAGCATGTATCCTTTTATAATGGAAAGAAAGCAGTAAAGGTAAAAAAATTTTATTCTCTAGTTTTTAATCCAGTGACCTCTTGCAGTATGAAGCTCTACCGATGGCTGTGACACTCTGCAAGACGTATTTCCTTTTTACTATTTGTTCTGAATTTAAAAGCTGTGAGTCTCATGGAATGATCATCTCATTTTCAGAATACGAGATGCCATAAAAGGAAAGAACTGATCAATTACATCCTGCAGGCTTTATCATCTTACCTGCCATAATCAGATCCCTGGTTAACTCTTTCTGCCTCGTTAAAGCAACCCAAACTGGTTACAGTTTTTCCTTGCTACATAGGGCTAAAAAGTTGCCAAGTTCACCCCACCTCCCCCAACTCACACACGTAATAAAAAAAAAACATAGAGGAAAAACTTGAAGCACATCTAATAATTGCTGACATTTCACTTAACAGTGCTCTAATCTACGCTGCTGTTATCCTCAGGGGACGGATGAATTTGAAATACGAGTGGGCCAATCTTCTTAAAGCCACAGATTGGCTTAAAGAAGCCATCAGGATAAAAGTTAGGAAGAAGTTTACAGGTACAACCTGAGATGATTTTCAGCCTAAAGCTCTTTATCAGGTAAAAAAATCTCAGGGCAAAATGATTTGAGCCAATTTTTTCAGTCGGTTGCTGTGACAGGTGTTGGGAATTTGGGACAAATGCCATCTATCCTCTACATCAGCAGTGGCAAACACAAGGCCCGTGGGCCGAATCTGGCCCTCCACCTTGTTTTATCCAGCCCAGCACCTTGCTGCTACCAGGCGGCAGTGCCGAGCTCTCGCTTAACTGCTAAGGAGTAGTTACATGTATACAGTCCTAAAGTTACATCCAGCCCTTTGAAGGCAACTGTGAGGCTGATGTGGCCCCTGGTGAAAATGAGTTTGACACCCCTGATATAAGTGGTTCTGGTATCACCTCCATAAATTCAAAGATAGCCTTTCAGATGCCCATAAAAAGCGATCATGATAACTACACTCTTTTCTCAAAACTATTTCTATTACCCTTTCTCCTTGAGCCCAAATTTATATTCTTCAATAAGACCTTAGATTTATTTGCTTCAGGGTATCCTCAGTAACAAAATTTTGCATTGTTGGTCCTACATATCCATTTATTTGAGCATGTTGAGGAATGTTAGGAAAATTCTCAGTTTCTGCTGTGGGAATTTGTACACGGGAGCTGGCTTATACTGGTGTGAGAGAGTCTATTATTAAATATACTTAGGTACTTTGACATCAGCCATAGTGGGAATATTTACCCCACAAAAATTGGCAAATACTGCAAATCAAGGCTTTTTTTCCTTTTTTTTGTGTAGCTGGTTTGCTAGAACACCACCCAATTTATTTTTTTAATGTTCACCCAAGGATATGTTTATTGATTTTAGAGAGAGAGGAGGGGGTGGTAGGAAAGACAGAGACAGAGGGAGGGAGGGAGGGAGGGAGGGAGGGAGGGAGGGAGGAGCAAACATCAATCGGTCACCTCCCATATGTACCCTGGACTGGGGATTGAACTTGCAACCTAGGTATGTGCCCTCACTGGGGATTGAACATGCAACCTCTTGGTGTACAGGATGATGCTCCAACCAACCAAGCCACCTAGCCAAGGCACAACCAAATTTATTTGTTATTCAGATCACCCAAGTCCCTGGAGGCAAAGCTCAGGATCCACCTGCCTTAGGTACAATGACAACTGGTCTTGGTTTGTCTGAGATATTCTTGGGCTTGGCACTGAAATGTCCATATCCCAGGAAACTTCCTCAGTCCTAGGCATACCAGAATGGTTGGTCACCCTAGCCTTAGGTAAAGTTCTTTAGCTGTAGAGCCCTAGACAAAGACTCTTGTTCAAGTAATGTGTCGGGAGAGTGGCTCTCAGGTGCAGAGTAAAGGAAGCAGGATAAGGGAGAGGAATTCCTGGTCAGGGAGTAAAGCTAAGCAAGGAGATGGAGACTAACTTCAGCCTGTCCCACAGGGGGCTCTGGAGCACACATTGGACCACACAGGCAGCCCCATTTTTAGGCAAGGGAGCTGGGCTTTTGCTCCTCCGTGCCAAGCTGTCATTGGCTGCAGATTTCTGGGGAGTAGGGGGCAACAAGGGCAGTTCCCATTTCACTGAGGGAAGTTTTCTGGAGGTGGGAGCAGTGGGTCCATACCAGCTGACACTCACAGCCGCTGGAGATAGGTGTGCCCATGGGGAAAGGGGATCTGCGTAGAACACTGATTTCAATAACCTCTCCCAGACTTTATGAAGCTGCTGTGGTACCCCATGCATAATCTGGCTCTAAAGCCAAATGGTGACTTTAGCTTGATCACTAACTACCTCTCCTTCACATACCTGCATGGAAATTAGTCTGGTTATATGGTAAAGATGAAGCAAATGCCTTTCTTTTTTTTAAAGATTTTATTTATTTATTTATTTATTTATTTATTTATTTATTTATTTATAGAGAGGGGAGGTAGAGAGAAAGAGAGGGAGAGAAACACCGATGTGTGGTTGCCTCCCATGCACCCCCTACTGGGGCCCTGGCCAGCAACCCAGGCACGTGCCCTGACTGGGAATCAAACCAGCAACCTTTCAGTTCATAAGCCAACACTCAATCCACTGAGCTGCACCAGGCAGGGCATGCCTCTTTCTTTCTTATGTCATTTCCCTCCTTGTGACAGGTTTCTCTGGGCCTCACGGGGACCTAGGACAGGGAGAGCAGCACCATAGTTCTGAAGCAGTTTCATGGCATGCAGGCACTATTTTAGTGGAATGCTGACTCTGAAAGGTATATTTTTACACTTCCCAGAAAATAAAGGCATTTGTGAATTTGGCCTAGGGTAGCTTTTTTGTCATCTGTCCCAAAATATAAAGCTTTGCACAACATAAATGGTAGAAGCACATCCCTGTGGGCAAAAGTCATTACTTTTGTTTTTCCATTTGGATGTTTTCCATCTTGAGAGTACAACCAGTTAGGGATTACAAAACCCTTTTCGGGGAGAACTTTGAGGTGAGGACAAAAGGCATTTGTGTTCTTTTGTAGACTTACATAAACTGTTCCTGGTTTAAAAACCATTGTCTTGGGATTTTTAAATATACTTTCAGATATCAGCAATGACAGAGTCTTCTTGTTTTCAGTCCACTGCAAATGCTGCTGTGTTATGTGCTGTGTCTCCTTAAAGCTGTAAAGAACAGGGAGGGAAAGGCTTAGGGGACGAGAGATATTTTAAGGATACGTGGAAACATAAGGAAGGATGAGGAACACCAGTCACCATGAAGCATATGTTTGCTTCTCTCTATATATCCCTCTGCTGCTACAGACTTCTGACTGACACAGAGTAATGGCTCTGTCTCCTCTCTACTTTGTGGCTTCTACTACCGCCTTGTGGATTCAGGTTTCTTCTTTAGCTCTTTGACTTTTTCCCCTCCCCAACTCTCTACTACCCACCTTTCTCTCTGTGTGTTACCATCCAAATCTCCAAGAAGCAACACCCGATTGGGTTAGTTGTTTACAATCCGTTGAAAATTTAAGGCCACCTCATATAGGCCACAAGCTAGGCTGTCAAGCAGGTTTTCTTGACCTGGGCGCACTTGACATTGGGGGCCAGATGATTGTTGCCAGGTCTGCCCTGCACATTGTACAATGTTTAGTAACATCCCTGGCTTCTACCCACTGCATGCCGGTAGCAACCCCCTCCCTCAGGTGCAACAACCAAAAACGCTTCCAGATATTGTCAGGTGTCCTCTTGAAGGCAGAATTGTCCCTGGTTCAGAATCACTGCTGTATACGAACCCCTGGACAGTGCGCAGCCATGGCAATTGAGTCACATGGAACACTAAGTAGAACGACCTATGTCTGAGGAATCATCTGAGACTAATTTTCTGAACTCCCGGTCCCTGCAATGAAGAGGAGTGTCCTCAGCAAGCATCCTCTCACTGTCTGTCCCTTCAGGAATTGCCTCAGCTGCCTCGCCCAAGATCACCCCTCTTCCACGGGCAAGTCCTGATCAACACGGGAGTATAAAGTCCTGGCCATTTTGGCCCAACTTAGGAGAATTCTATCATTCTAGTTCAAGAGCTCTTGTGGGACACTGGCCAGTGTAGCAGAGTTGGTTGGAGTATCATCCCATTCACCAAAACATCATAGGTTCGATCCCCAGTCAGTGCACATACCTAGGTAGTGGGTTTAATCCCTGGTCAAGGCACCTATAGGAGGTAACCAATCGATGCTTTTCTCTTGCACTGATGTTTTTTCTCTCCCTTCCTCTCTCTAAAAAAAGCGCTGAAAAAATGTCCTTGAGTGAGGATTACAAAAAAATTTTTTAAAGAGCTCCCATGGGATTGACTGAGACCGTCACCAGGCCTGTGTCCCAGTTTGCCTTCCTCCTGTTGCCATTCCTGCTTCCTTAGTCTCCCTTCCACAGGTGTCAATCCCACAGCACACCAAACTATGTCCCCTGCTCTCTAAACTCTGTCTTAGAGGTTGCTTCCTGGGGAAGCCGGTGTGTGAGCCAGCAGTGTAACTGACAGACATTGACAAGCATATGAGAAAAAGGCATTGTAACAGGCTCATGCTAGTCCCTGGGAAATTTGATTTACTCTTGCTTTCAGAATGAGGTTGATGATTCTGTCCAGTATATGGAGTGATGATCATTATTTAAGGTGTCTGACCTCATGACCTCCATTATCAGGTACGGACTTTAGGGACAGCATAAATTACGTCATCTCTTGCCGTACACCTTAAGCTCAGCAGCACACAGATCAACGACAGGCAAGAGTGAGAATGAAGGATAGTTGATAGAATATCATAAAAGGAAATGGGTTGGAGTGTGCATACCACGAGGGTAAAGGGTATGCATTGCTCTTTTTATTTTTCATTGCATGCATCTAACACCTGGCAGATAGATGCAGAATATGCCTTGATTAAATGAATAACTGAGCTCACTGAAGGTTATTCCCATCTAATTCAGTAGGAAAGAATTTAGTCTAGTGCCTAGTAATATCCTAAAAAAGTTAGGAACTTCACTTCATTTTCAGCCAGCTAAGAATCGATTCATTCTGGCACTCAACAGATGTCTATTCACTGAACAATATAGGTCAGACTCTGTTCTAGGTACTGGAGAAACAGCAGGAAATGAAAGAAAATCCTCTGTCATGCAGTTAATTTTAATAGGAGAAGGCACTCAGGTCATGGTAAGTTTGGTAAAGCAGACGAGAAATTAGTGAAGGAACTCTTTAAATGGGACAGTCAGACTGGTGACATTTGAGTAGAGAAGTAAGGCGGTAAGCCAGGCAGATGGAGGGTGGGGAGGCAGGAGGTAAAGGGTTCCAGCTAGAGGAAATAGTACGTGCAAAGGCCCTAAGATGGGAGCATGGATTAAGCAGTGGTGTCCAACCTTTTGGCATCTCTGGGCCACACTAGAGATGAAAAAGAGTTGTCTTGGGCCACACATTAAATACACAAACACTAACAAAAACTGATGAGCAATAAGAATGTTTTAAGCAAATTTACGATTTTGTGTTGGGCTGCATTCATAGCCATCCTGGGCAACATGAGGGCCTTGGGCCACAGGTTAGACATCCCTGGAAGGCTTAAGGAACAACAAGGAGGCTAGTGTGACTGGAGGCAAGCCAAGGAGGCAAGATGGTGAATGGTAGATCAGTGAGCAACCAAGAGCCAGGCCAGGTAGGGGCTTGTTGACTGTGGTTTAAAAATTTTGGAATTTGTTCTTAATAAGAAGGGAAGACTGCCCTGGCTGGTTTGGCTCAATTGGTTGGTGCATCATCCCATAAACTGAAAGGTTGAGGGCTCAATTCCCTGTCAGGGCACATTCCTGGGTTGCAAGTTGGGTCTCAGTTGGGGTTCATACGGGACGCAGATAATCAATGTTTCTCTTGTACATCAATGTTTCTCTCCCTCTCTCTCGCCATCCCTTCCCTCTCTCTAAAATTCAATCAGCATAATCTTGGATGAAGATTTAAAAAAAAGAAAAAGACAGGAAGACAGAAGGATTCTGAGCTAAGATGTGACATGTGATATACTGTGCCTATTAGCACACATTCATTCATGTATTCATTACCCGACATTAGGTCCCTGGAATAAGAAGACAAGAATGACAGAATCCTGGTCTTGGGATACTCAAGTTCAAACCAAAAGAAATAGACATAAAAAAATAATCGTGACTTTCTATAGTTGTGGTAAATAGTGTTGTGGGAGGAGAGTGGACAGAGGAATTAATTCTACAGCGAAAGAGAGGATGAGGTCTATACAGACTAGTATTAATGCACAACGTCCCTGAGGCTATATGCAAATCCAAGGTAGAAGGTATTTCATCTGATTGAAATCTAGCAAAGGGTGTTTCTGAGTATCTGGCCCTTGATTTCACTTGGCAAGTGTTACAAGATGTATTTGGTGATGAGAATCAGGTTCCCCCTGCTCCTTAGTCATTCTTGTATGATGAATATCCCCCTTTCCGATTTTATGCATCACTTCCTTATAGCCCTTTTGTCCAGAAAAGGGACTTTTTATGTATGTATAATGAATATAAATATAGGTTTTACAGAGTGCTAATGTTTTAATGAGCTAGAAATAGGCAGACAAGAGAGAGAATAATTGAAGGATTAGTCAACATGGGGGCAATTTGACTTGGAAAGAGAAAATCTGAGCAGGAAATGTCGCAGAAAAAAAATTAGAAGAATGGAATGGAATGAGCTCATTTATGGTGTGAGTTAAGGACAGAAGGGATTTATTCTCAAAAGGTAAAACAGTGAGAGTTCACGTTGTGGAACTTGACCTAGGCCAGCTATCAAGGGAAAGAGACTTGATTCAAAAGACTTGGCCCAGGAGGCCTGGAGCAGATACATCTATTAGCAGTGTCAGGGGAAGAGGGAAAGTATTGAACCAAATCTGGTTATTCCCAGAGCCCAATAGAAAAAGCTCGCTAGAAACCTTGCTATCTGCCCTGGCTGGTGTGGTTCAGCAGATTGAGCACCGGCCTATGAACCAAAGGGTTGCAGGTTCAATTCCCAGTCAGGGCACATGCCTGGGTTGCTGGCCAGGTCCCCAGTAGGGGGTGCATGAGAGGCAACCACACATTGATGTTTCTCTCCCTCTTTCTCTCTACCTTCCTCTCTGTTTAAAACTAAATAAGTAAGCAATCTTTTTAAAAAAAAAAAGAAACCTTGCTATCTTAGGGTGAAATAAGGGACAACAAGGTTTATGTCTTAAACAGGACAGATTAGATAATTCCTCTAACATGAGCCAATCACACTCATTTAAGTACAAAAAAATAGTACAGTTGGTAAGGTGAGATTTAACTTAAAAATCAGAACTAAATATGTAAGTGAAAATGAAAATGTCTTATTTTATTTCCTTCTAAAAATTCTTAGGTGTTTATTTTGAGCTCCTAAGCAACACTAATATAAAATGATAAAACACAGCTGACTAGCACTTGACAGCAGCATCAGAATGCCCAAGGAAGGTCTGTCTCCTTTCATGTTTCACTACTCTGAGAACTGCATAAAATTTTTTAAGGATCAGAAAATGGCTGGAAGAGAGGGAAGGGTGTGATTCACTGGCATTGTTTTCTAGGCTTCCATTTTCGTGGCAGTTTTAATTGCTTTGGGTAGTACCTTTTCATAGTCAGTGGGACTCTGGAACCCTAGGGTCTCTCTCCTTTGCCTGGTTGACCTGGGATTCCTCGCACTGGCAGTAAGTCAGCTAATGGAATAAGGATCCTGATAATTCACTATATTAATGCCGATAATAGTAGGGCTAGGAATAGGAATATCCAAATTACTGAGCACTTTTTGCTCTTAGCACTGAGGAAGCATTTTACAAGCTTAATCCTCATGACAAGCCTGTGGATTTGGAATAAGGATTACTGTTGCCTCCATTTCACAGAAGAGAAAACTGAGACTGGAGAAGTTTAATAACTTCAGGTTTGCCACTATGTTTATCTTCCCCTCCCTCCCTTCCTCCTATATGAGAATAAAAAGCTTCCATTCTCACACTCATGGCTCTACAGGTCAACTATAGGTGTGCAATTCTTCTACAAGGGTGTAAAGAATTGGGACCAAAATTTCTTCTCTCCCACCCGTCTGTTCCTCTCATTGTTGTCATATCCTTAGCTCTCCCTGGCTCATGCTTTCTAAATGGATGTACATCCCATCTATAGTCATTCGGTTTTTAATATCTGAGTTGCTCCCTACTGTCTCAGATTTCAAATTTTACTTTCCTTGAAATTTCCCTGGTGCCTAATACAATACCATTCACACAGAGAGCATTCAGCAAATGGTGTTGACTACCTGCCGTCTTTTAAAAGCACATCCGGAGAGACACTGAAGGCACCTGGCAATATTGCTCTGACTTGTTAGTAACCCGACTTAACCCAAATGGACTACAGACTGTAGCCACTTTCACCTGGAGGGAAGTTCAGTGGTAACAGAGTCAGCCAGTTCTGTTCGAAGTTCGTCAGAAATTCCACAAGCATAATTCAGTCACAGCTCTGTTTATATAGACATGTACCCTGCATCTGTCCTTATGAGGCTTAATTGCTTCCCTAATGTCCTACTAATTATAATATGGTCTTTGGAATTTCGTGGAAGTCCGTTGGAAGGACCTTTTCTTTCATGGTTAATACCACAAAATATTGTTTACAGCCAGCAGCACTGGGTATTAGATATTGCATTTCTCTCTGCAACTCAGTCAGCTTACAGCTCAGTGGTTTAGTATGGATTTCTTGACTTCCCAAATCAAACGTAAACCTGATTCTCTAAATGGCTTGACGGTGCACTGACAAGGCCAGTGGCATGGTACAGACAGTCCCTGATTTACAGTGGATCGACCTGTGTGTTTTTGACTTTATAATGGTGCAAAAGTAACACAGATTCAGTGGAAAACATAGTTTAAATTTTAAGTTATGACCTTTTCCTGGGGTGGTGATATGCGGCATAATACTCTCTGGAGGACCTGGGCTGTGGCAGGGAGCCTGAGCTCCCAGTCAGCCATGGGATCACAAGGATAAACAACCTGTACTCCATAACATACTGTGTGGCCAGAAATATTTGGAGCTTGTGTTTTTTGTGTTTTTGCATCCCATGATGCCTCCAAAATGCCCACCTGTGTCTCCTGCTTCTGGGGAGAAGAAAAAGAAGACAATGACTGCAGAGATGAAACTCCACATCATTGCCCAACCGTAGGCTAACGTAGATTGTTCTGAGCATGTTTAAGGTCAGCCAGGCTAAGCTTACATAGGTTAGGTGTATTAAATGCATTTTTGACTTACGATGTTTTAGGCTGACAATGGGTTTATCAGGATGTAACCCCTGTGCAGGTGGAGGAGCATCTGTATTCCGTTCGCCCTGTGTGATGCTCTCGGAGCTTAGTGTGATCTGTCTGACAGCTCATATAATATTTACAGGTTGTTCTTCGTGAGGAATTTTAGTTAACCATAACGATTTTCACAGCTATGGCAGACACTGGAGGCCCCATTCATCACACTGGTGACCTTCCCCTCCGGAATGTAGCCCATGTGTCTCTGCTGTTGAAATCTTCATGGAAAAGTCTTCCCATCTTTGCAAGTTTAGTCACTGATCTGAGAGTTCTCATTGGATCTTTACTTTTGATATAGGAGATGGACATATAAAGCACTATTCTTATTTTAATTGCATGTTTCAAAAAGTGTTCAGTGTAACTTGGCCTTTCAGTTAAATGACAGAAAATGTAATATTGTTACAGAAACTATTGAAAGGAAATAGAAATCGTACAGAAAGCAATTGCAATGGGGAAATATGATATATATACACACATATATGTCTATATGCAGCATTAATAATGACATGAAAATTTAAACAGTGTATTACTATCTTAATCATGACCTTAGGAAGTAAAAGAAGTGGGAGAAATAAGTTTTTTGTGTAATTTAACATTATAAAGAAGACCATAAGCAAATTCCATAGTAAATGGATTGAATGGGCTCCTTTACAGAACAGGAAAGAGGGATGGTTGACCCTCACATATCCTCCCTCTCCCTTTACCTTCTTCTCCTTTCATGCACAGCTTCTCAAGTGCTTGGTTAGGACCTAATCTTACCACTTTCCCTCTGTCTACCCACTCCTTCAACTTCTGTGATCTGGTTCAACCTTCACCACTGTCATGAAATTGCCCTGTGGAGATCACTACAGATCTTGTGGCCAAATACATTTTCCTTTTTTACAGCCTTAGTCCTTTGGAACCCCTTGGCGCTCACACCTCACCATCTGGCTGTCCTTGTGTTTCACCCTACTTTACTCTACTTTATGTACTGTTTTTATTTGATGGCTTTTCTATCACTACCAGTTTTTTAGGGCATTCCCCAGCGTACAGTTCTCTTTTAATAGCCTTCTTTCCTTAAAGAGTCCATCTATTTTCTTTCTTTTTTTTAACCAGAGAACAAATTCACTTTATTTATTTACTCTTCAGTAAGTTCTGATCCTTGAGGGCTACAGCATGACATGGATTCTGCGTGCTGTGGCCTTAGCAGGAAGGTTGCTGTGGAGTTTAGCAGGAACCAGCCATGGTTTCCGGTTTCCATGAGCATGACTTCCTTTCCTCAGATGACGCTGGTTTTGTTCACGCTGCCACCAGGAGTCAGTGTTGTTCTTTCCCTTGTACACAGGAGCACCTCTTGCCCAGATGGAACTCAGTTTCATCTTGAGCACAAACACCTTCAGTTTTAAGAAGCGCCATGTGCTCCCTATGGCTCCGGAGACCCCGCTTATACCAACAAAAATGGCCTCGGACCACCGCCTTCCAGACGTAATTGTCATCATAGGGGCCTGTCCCAGCAGGACCCCCAGGCTAAAAGATGGCAGAAAAAGCAAGAGTCCATCCATTTTCATTGCTTCAGCTATCATCTAGTACTTAAGGTCTCGTTCTTTCACTTGAGTTTCAGTGAAGAGACCCACCTTCCAAATATTTTAACCTAAATATTAATATATAATTTACCTGAAATTTACCTCCCAGCTAATTTTTTCTGCCAGTGAAATTCCCAACTGCTTAGTAACTAAGCCTTAGAAGTTTAGAGTTGTCTGTGATTTCTCACTTCCCCTGGATACCAAATTCACTTACAAATTAACTCTCAAACTCCATTCTCCTACCTCTAATCCATTGGATACAGTACCACAGGAATGTTCTTTTTATCTTTTCATCATCATAATCCTCTGATTATAAAAACAGTCTGTGGCCCTCTATTTCCTATTGTATCAAATATGAACTAATCTGTTCCTCATTCACGCTGATGAATACTGTTCAGCTGGTCTACCGAAGGATGAAGGATCTCTTCGGCAGATACCACTGATCTAGGCAGACAGAAATGTATAAAGAGTACCATAAGCCCAGGCAGTTAGATCATGTTCAAAGGCATTTCTCTCTGCCACACTTTAAACTATATATGACATGTTAATAGTAGCTAGGAGTAGATGCAAGGTTTGAAGACAAATGCTGCCCAGGTGAAGCAGAAAGTTTGATTCTAGGATTACCATCATTCAATAGCATCCCATAGGTATGTGATTACAGGTGTTATTTGCATGCTAATTAACATATTGCAAGGCAGTTTCATTATCTACTTTCTCATTTTATCCTGACAAGAGTTGGGGAAGGGAGATATCATTATTCCCATTTTGCCTATAAGAAAAATAAGGCTCATGGAGAAGGAAGGCAAGAGTTGCTTAAGTTTAAGCAGTAACAGCGGAGTCAGGACTCAAATCCTGTTCTTCTGAATCTGCATTCCAGACACTGTCCACTTGCACCAGATACCTTTCAAGACACTGGGCTGGTCTTTGAGATAGAAAGCCAAGGTACTGAGTTCCTTTCTGAACTCAAAACATTTACAATCTATCACAGGAAGTGGGGGTGGGGGTGTATGAGACGCATGTTCTCAAATAATCCCTTGTATCAAGCAGTATGTGTAATGTTCCCTGAGAATTATACCAACTACATGCCATGGACCTGCAGAAAAGGAATTTTTCTCTGTCCACCTACATCAATAGAGACAGACTCCTGCTGGCACCAGTGCAATTGTATAAAATGCCTTTTAAATGTTCATAGGCTTTCATCAAATAATTATACTTCTAGGAATTGTGTTTAAGAAAATTAACAAAAATACGTGCACAGATTTATCTACAAAGATTTTCACTGCAGCCTTACCTATAACAGTGAAAAAACTGGAAACAACCAATTTCTTCAATAAATCACGGTGCATCCCAGGGTGGAATACTGTTTAGCCATTTGAAATGTGAGCCTGGAATGATGTGAGCAGCCTTAGATGGTTTGGGTGAGTGGGAGTAGTTCAATAAGAAGCAGATTTGGCTGCATGTAACAGAAAACTCAAAACGGGCTTACACAGAATAGATGTTTATAAGTTTCTCCCATACAAATCCAGAAATAAGCTGGAATGGTAAGCACGTATTCATTGGGAACCCAGATTTCTCACATTGTCCCATTTTTTTTCCTCATTCTCAGTGCATGCCTTCTGTAAAATAGGTTGTCAAGGTCCTGCCCAAATTCACCACGCCCAGGCACACCAAACCCAGACTTCCAACTACACACAGCTGCGACTCTGCCTTCAAGGCCTCCTCTGGCCATTGGAGCAGGTCCACTAGCACAAGGGGCAGGACAGAAGGGCCAGGGGGTTAATGACCCTCCTCCATACTCCAGGAGTATCCCTCAAGCAAAAGTCAACAAATACTCCAGTTCCCTCACCCCTGGGAAGGGGGGCGGATAAGTCAGAAGTGTAATCTACACGGAAGCCCTCAGCCACACTGCACCCCAGGTGCCCAAAGCAGTCATTCATCTTTTGTTGTGTTTTTTTCCCTTTGCTGTCTTACTTCCAGTTCCTGTACCAGTGCTTCCTTGAGTAACTGCTCAAACTACTTGTACTCACTTCCTTGTCTCCATATCTGCTTCTGAAGGATTGCAACCAAGATGGCTTCCATTCTCCTGGTTTCTGCAGCTCCAGCCATCATCACATGCATGTTCCCAGCAGGAAGATGGATGGGAAAAGGGCCAAAGCTGCCTCTCCGTGGAGTCAGCCACTCTTGATGCACTTTGCCCCTCCACATACATGCTCCACACTTCCCTGCCTTGCTCTGAGCCTTGAAATGTTGAACCTGTGTGGGCTTCATGAATAGGATCCCCAGCCCTCTAGCTTCGGGTTGGGCTCAGCCAGTGGACAGCCATAGGAGGAGATGGGTGGGGAGATGGAGAATAGGTCGGAAGACATATTCCCTAGACTCCCTCTCAGCCTGCTTCCCTTGACCAAAGATCTTGTCCCATGACCCTCTTCATCAGAGCACATGCGTATTTGTTCATTTGGGGCATAGTGGAGGCTCACCTGCTCTCTCCTCTTTCTCCCTCCTCGCCGCTCCCTCCCTGTCCAGCCTTTCTGGCCATGGTTCTCTCTCACTGCCCCTCAGATTTAAGAGTGGTAATGGCTTCCTGTTCTTATTAATATTATCCTTTGGGATTGCCCATACCCTGCACAGATCTGTGTCACCAGCCCTTTTACTAAACTCTGTTCACGCTGGCCAGTGTGAATGCAACATCTGGTTGGTTCCAGGAGTCTGACTGGTAACTACCATTATAAATATACATTCGTCTAAAACCTGCCTTCATGAGGGTCCAGAGACACATGAAAAGATGTTCAGTACTGCTAGCTATCAGAGAGATGCAAAGTAAAACCACAATGAGATACCACTTCACACCACTCAGAATGGCCATCATAAACAAAGCAACAAACAAGTGTTGGAGAGATTGTGGAGAAAAAGGAACCCTAGTGCACTGTTGGTGGGATTGCACACTGGTGCAACCACTATGGAAAACAGTATGGAATTTCCTCAGAAAACTAAAAATGGATCTGCCTTTTGACCCAGCAATTCCACTGCTCAGATTACATCCTAAGAACCCTGAAACACCAATCCAAAAGAACCTATGCACCCCAATGTTCATAGCAGCACAATTGACAATAGCCAAGTGCTGGAAGCAACCTAGGTGCCCATCAGTAAATGAATGGATCAAGAAACTATGGTACATTTACACAATGGAATTCTATGCAGCAGAAAGAAACAAGGAGCTCCTACCCTTTGCAACAGCATGGATGGAACTGGAGAGCATTATGCCAAGTGAAATAAGCCAGGAGGTGAAAGGCGAATACCATATGATCTCACCTTTAACAGGAACCTAATCAACAAAACAAACAAGCAAGCATAATATAACCAAAGACACTGAAATTGAGAACAGGCTGACAGTCACCAGAGGGAAGGGGAAGGGAATTTCAGGTGAAAACGGTGAAGGGTTTGGAGCAACAAGCATAAAGGACACATGGATAATAACGGTGGTGGTATGAAAACAGGAGGGAGGTGGAGAAGGCCGAGGGGTGGGCTGGGATGGGGGGAAAAGGCAGAAAACTGTACTTGAACAATTAAAATTAAAAGTACTTCTAAAAAATAAATAAATAAGCATAAAACCTGCCCTCATGAAACACTGACGTCCTTGAGGGCATAGAACTTCTTTGTCTGCCATGCCCCACCTACTCTTGTCCTGTGCCTTAGCGCCAGCACTTTGCACAGTGTCTGGTGTGGTGGGTGCTCCGTACAAATGTGATGCCTGATGAGTGATGTCAGGTATTGTTTTGTTTCTTTAGAAACAGAGGCTGTTTTTGTCTTTCAGATGAAAATAGGTGTCGTCTTAGTTCTTTTGAAATAGCTTCTCTGAACTGACCAGATGATTTAATTTAGACATCTAGAACAGGACCGATGGCGATGGAGGTGACAGAGCATAGGGAGGCAGATTTTTACCAGAATAAGGGAAAGTTGAGGCTAACCATCCCTAAAGTGCTAGGAAATTCAAAACAACCCTCCCAAGATCTGGTGACAATGAAGTTGTTCAATCAGCCCCTAGGCAATAATTTGGTGGATCTAGTGGAAATGGCATAGAGGGTCAATTTAGGTATCACAGATAGTACAGAGAGCTTAGACTAGATGACATCACAATTAATCCCTTTTAAGATGTATTTATTTACTCAGTTGTTGGGTAGATATTTATAGACTGCCTGTCACGTACCACACATGAAAACATAAGGTACAAAGAAAGACTAGACAGACCTCGGTGCCATCCTGAATGCCGTCTGTGCTAGCTGTACATGGCGTGGACGAGTTTACTAACCATTACTGAGCCTCCCTGGCTTCATGCGGAATGATGGAGTCTCACGACCTCATAGAGTGCTTGGGGATTGCCTTAAGGAGCATGCAGTGCAAGGCACCTAGTAGACACACAACGTGTGTGTTTTCTCCATCTCCTGAATGCCCTGACTTCCGTGTGAGTAATAAACAAAAATTAGGATCTAATACCTCCTGACTGAGGACCTTTGCTATGTATTCCATGTGATCTGAACTGTCTCATCATCTGCAGAATGAAAATAATAGTAATACCTACCTCACAGGTCAGGACGAGTATCAAATAAGCTGCTTGAGATCCAGTTTCAAGCACTTAAGAGGGTTTCCTGTCTCCTCCTCTAACCCCTCTCCTGGATCCAGCTTCCTCAATGGCAGTGATATTGTCCCCAAGGGGGTGGCAACAGGGGAACAAAAAAAAAACAATCTTACTCTCTTTTAGGTAAAGCACAGATACAGAAAATACATAACCAGGTATATATAATTACTTGTGGTATTAAGATTTCCTGGGGTGGGCTAGAGAGATGAGGAAAAAAATGCCTAAAAAGGTACCTAGGCGTGGAGGGGAGTGGAAGACACAGTGGAAAATAGGTCATTGCTCTGGAGTCCATCTCCTTGCTAGAATGTGTCCATATCAACAATAAAAGATGCAAAAATTTAAAAACCTCAAAATTAAAAGGAAGGGAAAATTTTTAAATAAGAATGTGTCCATAAAACCATTACTGGAATTTGTATACTTCTCAGGAGCAAGGTGACAGTGCCTAGTCACCCCTTCCTAACATCTTTTTTTTAAAGGATATTTTATTGATGATGCTATTACAGTTGTCCCATTTTTTTCTCCCCTTTATCGCCCTCCTCCCTGCACCACCTCCCACCCTCTAGCATTCCCCCCACTTACTTCATGTCCATGGGTCATACATATAAGTTCTTTGGCTTCTCCACTTCCCATACTATTCTTAACCTCCCCCTGTCTATTTTGTCCCTACCATTTATGCTTCTTATTCCTGTACCTTTTCCCCCATTCTTCCCCTCCCCCTCCCTGCTGATAACCCTCCATGTGATCTCCATTTCTGCTAACACCTCTTTCCTAACCCTATAAATAAAGTTTCTATTTTGTATCCAGTGAATGCTATATTATTTATTTTCATAATCTGCTTCCACTTTTTTTGACCCAACTATGTTATCAAACTGCAAATCCACAAAATATAAGAAAAGTGAAAGATTAATGCCTCTATGTGGGTCTGAATTCCAGAGAGTGCTCTCTTGGCACAGTTTGAATAACATTAGCATTCTTTTTAATTTTCTGGTTAGGCCCCTGTGTCGATTAAAATATGGCTTAACACCGGGGTGCATCGCTCGGCACATTCTGTTCATCATGCATTAAAAAATGGTTGAAATAAGAACTAAACAAATGGTGGCCTGTGTTTGTGATTTTCAAAACTACCTTGGGCACAATATTGGATCCTGTCATCTCCAGGGACGAAAAGCATTTGAAGGTAGAATTGCTACCCTTTCTTGCTCTTAATGACTAACTGCATGAGGGAAATTCAGAGGTTGGTTTTGGAATAAATAAACACATGTGTGGTTTGCTATTTAAATTCAGCAGACATCCCTGGCTGGTGTGGCTCAGTGGATTGAGAACCGGCCTGCAAACTGAAAGGTCACGGGTTCGATTCCCAGTCAGGGCACATGCCTGGGTTGCAGGCCAGGTCCCCAGTAGGGAGCACATATCTCTTGCACATTGATGTTTCTCTCCCTTTCTTTCTCCTTCCCTTCTCTTCTCTCTAAAACTAACTAAATAAAATCTTTTAAAAAAATAAGTTCAGCAGACAATACCCTCATGATGTTGCTGCCGTATGATAATGAATGGTTTTTACACTCAAGAATCTGAATCACAAAGCTGCATTGGAATGGCACAGAGTGGTTATAGAAACATCTCCATAAGAAAATACGGAAGTACAGCACAGTCTCATATAAAACGATTTGCCAATAAATCTGCTTCTGATGGGCTACTAAAAATGGACACATCAGGCACAAATGATGTGTGTGTCTGTTACGTAGGCTGGCTTTGTGAAGGATGACAAAATTCCACTGGTAGACTGAGATAAGAAACAGCTGTTGTTGGTGTCAGCACTCCTGCAAGAAATGAAATGGTAATTCTGGGACTCACCGATGATAATTACCATGTATTTGATCAGCTTTGAATATATGCAAGACCAGAATGATGTGGCAGCCCCAAGAAAATTGCCCAACAACTGTTTAACAGTCTTGAGGAGGAGCACTGAATGCAACCGAATAAAACCCTCTTCCGATTGTGTGTTATTTCTAAAGAAAGTAGTTCTGGTGCGTGTGTCTGTGGAGGGGATGAGGCTGGGGAGGAAGGGGGGCAGGCCATTCTTCTTCTTGTTTTTTGCACTGAGGACTTGTATTAGTAGAAAATTTTAGGGTTTCAGATGGTGACTGCAGAGCAGTTACTGAGGTACATTTATAAGCTATGAGTCAAATGGCAAAAAACACCTTTTGGCACAAAAGAAAATTCAGTGAATCTCCCCATTGGATCTATTCTATAGCTATACATAAAGACAAAAGGCTTTTTAAAACATAACAATTTTTATGTACAGTTTATACACACTGTAAACATTTAACAATTAGGAACTCCATTTATAAAACCTTGAACTTTCATATTGATGTGGAACTTAAAATGTTTTAGAATATTTCTTAAAATCTTTTCAACTATTTAGTTCAAGCATATTCTGATTACTGTTCTGGTGTGGGGGTTTTTTATTTGTGTGTTGTTTTTGTTTTGTTTTCTTTCGTTTTGCTTTTACTGTTTAATAATGGAAAGTCAACTATAGATACTCCATGCGGGTCTAGCCATTTGCTCAGCTGGGCACAGCTGCTTTTCCTTGGGCTCTTGCTAGAATCTCTGCTTGAAGGTTATTTCTTTCAGGTAGAGAGCCCCTGGCCTGTAGATGTCTCCAGCACACTTCCTTCTGAGAGACACCTAGGAAGCATGTGGAAACCCTAACTGACTCTTCCAGTGCCAGACAGCATGCCCAGCACCCTCTGAGTCAGAAAGGCTTCCTGGACCATTAGAATAATAAAGAACTGGAAAGGGATAATGAAAGAAATTGTAGGGGGCCAACCTATAGAGACCTGTAAGAAAAAAGCAGCCATTCTTTTTCTCAGATTAGGCATTCTTAAGCTTGGCAATACTGCCAGTGAGGGCTGGCCTAAAGGCTCTCTGGAGTTCTCTTCTTCTTTTTATGGTGCCGTGATTTTTGGAGCTTCTTCAAATTGAGGTATAATGGACATACAGCATTATATTCGTTTCAGGAGACCAACATAATGATTCGATATTTGTAAATATTGAGAAATGATCACCACAGTAAGTCTAGTTAACATCCATCACCGTTATGATGCTGTGGTTTGAAGAAGAGAGTGTGCTGAGCTGCCTGGGGCTATGATTCTGCCTCCGCACCCCATTTCCTGAGAGAAAGGGCTTGGGTCTTTAGGTTTCCGCAACGTCAGACTCTGCCCAGGTACATTAAGGAGTTCAGCCTAAAATTCTCAAATCTGGTCTTATTTACTTTGTCAACTAATCTGGGCAAGAAAGCTGAGACCTGGAGAGGAAAAACAGATGAGAGGAGAGAGTAGGCCAGGAAATGAGAAAGACAGAGGGGAGAGGAATAGAAAAAGGACACAGAGATTGAAGGCAAGGGACTACTTCAGATCAGCAGACAAATGTCTTTTTCCCCATCTTAAAAATCTAGCTGGCAAAATGAAAAGGAATAATTAGGGGCTAAATTCAAATCCATGTTCTGTATCTTTTTAATGACATTTCGCCAAGGTATAAAGCAGCATGTCTGGTTGAATATGGGATGAATCGAGCCTTCTATTACTCAATATAAAATAGAGAATCTGTAGTTTCATTACCCTTAAATTTGTCTGGCAGTAGGCAAAGTTAACTTTTTTCAGAAGCTGCTCTTTCATATTATACAGCATAGTCGAGGATATATTCACTTTGACGTTTTCTTACATCTCAATACACTGCGGAATGGATTTACTATGAAACTAATTTAGAAGGGAGCTTTTCATAGCAGGAAATAATGGTCGGCATCAGCTTTGCCTCAAATTATAAGCAAGATGAAAATTCAGGGAAAAATGGACATACACATGAAATTGCTAGATGTTAAGAAGAATGCTTCTTATATTTATATTCCTGATGACATTCTATGTCTCTTCGAACTCCAGTTTTTTTAAAGCCTATTCAGGAGGAAGATTTTATTGTTGAGGAAATGTTATGGTACCTCCTAACACGATTATTTTGTCTAAAAGAATGAAAAAGCCACAGCTTAAACAGTGTAGAAAAGGTATTTTTAGACTCCGGCTTTGAGAAATAAAAAAAAAAAGCTACAAGTGAAATGTTTAAAACACAGTTGAAAGATGATTGATTGGACTAATCCACAATAAAGTCATTATAAAGTGAATTCCCCATACATAAAATTTAATTTTACCTATAGGATTCATCACTCATCACAGAAGTTTTTATTACATTCTGGTACCACATGCCATTCTCTCACTTTCTGTTATCTTCTCTAATAAGATCACGCTGGTCAGCTGACATTTTGAGGCTCCAATTAAACTGATCACAAGTAAATGAAATCGGTAAAAGCCAAATAAAGAGAAAAACAAACACATCGGAGTGATAAGTATAGCACTTTAGCTTCAATAAGTTGGGATGTAAATATCTCACAGAGGGATGTTTCAGCTGCTAAACTAATAAAACCCAGTCAATCAAATGGTAAAAGATACAGCGAAGCAGCAACAGGAAGTATTATAAGACAAGCACCCAATGGAGACACATAAGAGAAAACCCCGTCAGTTTATTCATTCACTTCCTTATCTGCATGGCAGTGGGACGTTTTTTTCCCCCTCTTTGCATTTGTCTTTTGCCTGAATGACTTCAATTTCACTTAGATTAGGGCAGAAACTTCAGAACAGCCAGTTAATCCATCCTGTCTTCACGGGCAACTGAGCAAACAGACCAATATCAGAGTAAAATTGTAATTCTGGAGATTAATGTCGTCTTTCCTGTTTGCAGTGAACTTGACCTCCTTGCCTTTTTTTTTTATTTCCTTTTTCAGCTTCTGTCCAGGGTCCCTGGGAGAGAGCCATCTCACCAAACAAAGTGCCCTACTATATCAAGTAAGTTGGAAGCATCATATTCTTTAAGGAGCTTTTATTGTGGCTAATCTGTGTATTCACAAATGAATTTATTTTTAAAACGTGACATTAACCTGGCCTACAATACCTAGTTCTTTCTTCCCCAAGGAAGCTTGGGTAATCAACTCATGCTTAAATTACCAGGGAAAATTTGCTGATGCAATAGAGAGCTGCCCTTAAGAAAAAATTCATTTCATGCAGCCCATGTGTTGTTTTGTGATTGGAGGTGGTGTGGACTTTTCACAACAGAAGCAAAAAGCTGCTGAGAATATCATTGACGGTGGAAGTGAGTACCTACAAGAACAACTGAATAGATTGAGGGGTTTTCCTGCATTTCTTCTTCAAACAAAGATGGAAGATTTCTGCCACTTTATGTACGCAAACTGTTTTAGGTGAATAAATACTTGATGAACCCAAAAGGCAGTCAGCGGCAGTCCTGGATTTGTGGGGCTGAAGTGTTCATTCTCAGAATGTAGCGCTCAGCATTTTTCACATAACAACAGAATGATACTGTTTTCTGGGGCAATTACTGTCCGTCAAAGGAATACAGGTGCTTAGAAGCACCTTCTGCAGGATGCTACATGAAGTACATTAGGATACACTGGGTCCACGTGGAAGAAGGAGGCAAGGGCAATGTTGTGTTTTCATGATACCTTAACAATATCTCATCAATTGCGCAAGTCCAACTTAAATTTAACTTGGAATCAGCTACCTCAATAACAATTAAAATTAATCACATTCATGAAATAAACGTCGACAGCGACTACAGTCTCTGAATGTACCTCTGCAGTGCATCTGACTAAAAATATTAAATGTTTTTCTAATTGGTTGGCCTGCCATCTTTTATCAAGTCTGTTTTTATTCTTTCACTGAATCCTTCATAGTTCAGTTCTAAAGCAATAACAGCACTCCTAAACCTTCATTATTGCACTTCTCAAGAAATTTGATTTCATGTTTTAATTTTGTTAACTCAGAAGAATGGGGGTGAGGGAGCTCCTGGCTCTTCAAGGAAAGACACACCCTGTAGGAAGGGTTTGTCTTATTTAATGTTTCCGGACAGCATACCTCTTATATTTAACATTCTCCTTTAATATGCTTTGATTCTGCTTTTTAGTTTTCTTATTTTAAAATTTTATTTTGTTTTATAGAGAATTATTGATTTAGTTGCTCTACATATTTTAAATACCTATTTTAAATCACCTATTTTATTAAACAATATATTGATTCAGATCTGCACACTATTGCTTTACATCCTCTATATACAGGGTCCAGCACAAATCATGCCCCTTTTTATTATAAAATCTTTATTACAAAATCATAAGCATGTCATTCTGTAACATAACACTGTCACACTCAAGCACACCCTATGACATTTTAGGTGAGATGTTCACATTAAAACTATAAATTATCACACCCATGTTATTACCCTACCAACCTCACTCAAGCAGGCCTCACTTCTGCCAGGCCCTGTATTTTATGCAAAGCATTTTATTTAGACTCTTTCCAGTTATCATCTACATCAATGTCTTTGTCATGACAAACTTATTTCTGACTCAGATTTTGAAAACTGCTACTTCTTCAACCCATTTATGAAGCTCTCACTTTATCCAATTTTTATGAGCTGAAATAAAGCCTAACTAAAAATTGAAGACATCTTTAAGCCATTGTTCTCCAAAACATTACTTGTTTGGGGCTCATTAAAGGTCTCCTGGAGATTCCTACACTTGTCCCCTCTCCCTACCCCCACATTTCACTGTTCTTTCCTTAAATCCTTAAATATTTATCTCCTCCTTGATGCTATACTTACTACAAAAGATCCCAGTACCTTGCATTGGGGAAGTAAAAATGAGTTCAAGCCAAAAAATAAAAAGAAAAATTCCAGAAAAGCTGTAAACCACTCCCTGCCCCCGCGCAACCCTGTAAATTAATCTCGCTGTTCTTCAATGGAATGAGAGAGCAGCTACTCTCTATCTGTCCCCCCATTTGTCCAGTCCTCTCCACCAACTGGAAGATCATGGTAGCAGTATTGGCAAGGGCACAGACTTGGGAAAAAGAAAACTTAATTTCTAGTCCTGGCTCTGTCATTAGTTGGTTGTATGGCCTTGAGCAAGTCACTTAACCTATACAAATCTTGGTTCCTCATTTATAAAATAAAGGAGTTTGCCCTGGCTGGTGTGGCTCAGTGGACTGAGCGCCGACCTATGAACCAAAAGGTCACTGATTTGATCCCCAGTCAGAGCTCATGCCTGAGTTGCAGGCCAGGCCCCCAGCAGGGGACGCGCGAAGCGACCACATGTTGATTTTTCTCTCCCTCTCTTTCTTCCTCCCATCCCCTCTCTAAAAATAAATAAATAAAATCTTTAAAAATATGTATATAGCCCTGGCTGGTGTAGCTCAGTGGATTGAGCACTGACCTGTGAACCAAAGGGTCACCGGTTCGATCCCTAGTCAGGGCACATGCCTGAGTTGTGGTTCTGGCCCCTGATGGGGGGCACGCAAGAAGCAACCACACATTGATGTTTCTCCCCCTCTCTTTCTCTCTCCCTTCCCCTCTGTCTAAAAATAAATAAATAAAATCATTTAAAAAAAGAAACTCAGTATTTCAAAAAAAATGTATGTAAACTAAAGGAGTTTGACTTGATGGTATCTAAGTCCTTTTTAGCTCAGAGATTCAATGAATGTGACTCATTTCATGGTCTTGTTGAAATTCAAAAACCCAAGATCTCAGCTTTTTCTCCAGATTATCTTTATTTTCAAAAAATTTTTATTTTAATTATTAACATAGTATAAATACTTTCTTTTTTTTCAGTTTAAAAAACTGCAGGAATTCTATTTTTCCACTGTTTAATTAGGATCAAATATGATGTCCTCTCAACTCTAATTTCTCTGGGTGCCTATTTAAAGAGCTCAAATCTTGGTGTATAATTAAGGACTATTATGCTCCCTAGTATAATGGTAAGAGACATAAAACAATGGACAGAAAAAAATCAGTACAAAGGTGAGTATGGAGACCTTAAAAGCCTCTGAGCTGATCAGTTCCTTGAAATGAGGAATGACATAATTTCTCAAAGATACCTCTGAAACTTTATGAAGACCAAGTCTCTCTACAATTATAATCCATTTGAATACAGGCATTATGTAATTTCTCAAATTTACCTCTAAAACATTATGCTATAATAGAGAGAGACCAAATGTTCAGAAGATATACATTGACTAGATTATTAATGGCATTTGTGATTTATTATTCCACAGTACTATTGTCTAAGGTATTCTATTTAAAGTAGATTCCTTTGATACACGAGCACCAGTGGCTTTCATGCCCTGACAAATGCCATTCACAATTTGAGATTCCTTGTTGGTCTGCAAATAACAATAATGATAAGTATATATGTAATGGCATTATTTCAGCCAGTCCCGATTGTTCCTCTTTCTTATCTTGTCTATCTTGCCTTATATTCAAGAGTTTTTAGCTTGCCTTTCCAGCTGCAAAGCCAGGTGTCTTCTCTGGATATTTTTTTAATGCTTTATAGATTTTGCCTCTGCAGCGCTGGGAGAAACCGATCATCTAAATAACAAGAGGTTCCTACACCAGTAGCACAGCTCCCGTTAGTTGTTGAGTTGTGCTCTCATCCTTGAGGTTGTAAGTCATTAACATCTTCTGCTCTAGATTGCAAATCAGACAGTGTTTATGTGCGCATCTTGACACCAGCTTTTCAGATGACGCTAAGAACCTTGATTTCAAGACTTCAGACATGTTTGTCTAGTTTATTAGGCCATAGCATACATCATTGTTACAGTTTTCATATTCCCTCTCCCTTGAGGCTCTCTTCTTTCTGCCAGCATCTCTTTCAGGTTATTTGATTACAGTTTTCATTGCCACTGAAGAAATAATCACCAGCAATGTTCAACCTGTTACAACTGCCTTTTCCACACTCTGCCATTTTGTAGTTCTTTTGGCCTACTGTCAAGCTCATGAAAATTTCAATATAATAGCCTTTAACCAGCTGCTGCATTCTGTTAGGATTTCTTTCACCTTTTTATGTTGCAGACTCCCATATGGGTAAGCCAAATGCAGCCAAGAGCTAGGACTTCCTCGCTTTCTTAATCAGTGAGAAAATTATTCTTTGGGATTCTGGACTGTCAGAAGAATTTAGGAATGCCCGACTTGCATGCAGGGTGTTCCTGCGTAGATGCCATAATAAGAGCACAGGAAATGGCTGCCTGGGTCAGAGCACCAGGGCAACGAGCCCAGACCTCTGTCCCAGATACAAGGCCAATGGCTGTTTGTCAGTTAACCTGGCAGTGTCCATTTTTACCAATTAGGATGCATTGTAAATCAGTCGGCATAGAGCATATCCAATGGTTTCTTTAACTTTTCCCATTCTCCACTTCAGCCTCATTGTAGGCATGTAAGTTTTATAAATGTACTGATTTCCCTATGAATCCATAGAGGTCTATTGCCATTTCTCTTCGATCTCCAGCCTCAAACCTCAAGGGACGACTCCAATTCAAAGCTATGGAATTCTGTGAATACAGTTATATTTACCCAGAGTACATTTGAATCTCACATCCCCTCAGTAACCCCTTTTTATCTGCATCTTCCCAGTCTGAGAAACTGTAAGCCTTTTTAGGTTTTTAGTCCATCCTTGAATGACAGATAAGCATTCACCTTGATCATCTTAGCTGCTTTTCCTGCTATTATATCTTCCTTGGGATGTTGTGACCAGAATGGCCCAAATATTGGTTCTTTAATTCATTAGCACTGTCTCTAGTCTCCACTCAGTCATGAAGAAAGTAAATGCTATTCACTGTCTCCCATTGGTGCAGGAATGGAGAAACCAATTGAGATCATAACCCGTTCTACATATAGGGTTTGGCAGAAGTAAAGCCTGCTTCAGTGTAGTTGGTAGGGTAATAATATGGGTGTGATAATTGATACTTTTAACTTGAACATCTCACCTAAAATGTCCTACGGTGTGCTTGAATGTGATATTGTTGTGTTACAGAATGGCATGCTTATGATTTTGTCATAAAAACGGGCGTTATTTGTGCTGGTCCTTGTATATTAGTTCTAGCAAAAGGTTGGTCTGCTGCTACTTTTCTGTGATACCAGCTGAAGTGTTTGACCTTATATTTCCATTATTTGTCCCTCAGGAAGGGTGTGATTTTTGGAGAAGCCAGTCCTTTTTTTCCTCCAAAGCCCCTGCAGTTGCTAAATCTTGGGAAACATTCACTACTGTAGTATACACTTTTGCGCTGTTTCTGGTGAGATCCTTCACACGTATATTTTTCTTCAAAATATACCTTTTAGCAGCTAACAAGCCATTACAAAATAGCAGAAATAGTAAATAGATCAGGCATCAGGAGAATTGAAGTCTACTCCCAGCTTTGCTGTTAAATAGCTAGTTGACCAAAGGTGAATCACTTATAGTCTCTGGGCCTCAGTTTCTCCATCTTTCATCGCATGATGCTACAAGTCTTTTCCAGTCCTGAGATTCCCCTATTTTATAAATACTGACTTTGAAATAGAAATTGTTTTTAGCAGTTTTCTAGAGGAGTAAAAATGAATCTTCATATTGCCCTTGAGGGTTCTTATTACAACATCAATCTTATCGGGATAGAAAGGACAAATAATATTAAACCTTTTACTTAACTGTTTAGCACCACTGATAACAGGAAGTGGCTGTAACAGAGAATCAGCTGTCTAATTTCAGCTGTCAGTCTCGTGAGGATGCTGGTGAATATCTCCGGGTAATTCAATTTGTGAAATTGCTGCCTAAAGCCTGGCGCCCTGACTTTTCAAAAGGCTTTAGTACACAAAGATAACCCAGAGGTCAGTCTTCGCCGCCCTGCTTTCTCCTCCAGAGTTTGATGGTTCCAAAGGTCACATTAGCTGAGTCTCATTAAAGCTCTGGAACCACAAGGAAGGAATCAGTAATGCATACTTGATGATAGAATCAGGAAAACAGTTCAGTTGAAGATGTCAGCTGAAAGAGAGTGAACAAGATGTCTTAGTGTTATGCAGAGGCCTGATTCTAGCCGTTGGTTGTGTGGACCTTGCTGGTAGATGTAGATGTTGCTGTCTTCTGCATCTCTTAGGTTCGTAACAAAACTCTCACAACCTTCTTTACAGTTTTATAAGCCAATACATATAACTTTGACTGAAATAACAGACTCTAAAAGGGTAAGTGCTGTATTTCTTTTTCTAGCATAGTACCTCACAGATAGCACATGTTCAGTAGATATTTGAATGACTGAATGAATGAATGAACACACACCAGCAATTCTACATGCTTTGCAGTTTTCTAACTGCTTCCAAAATCCTTCTACTGTCTGTGTGTCAATGTAGATCTACCACCCAGCTGTGTCTCTCATATCCTCTGGACATCAACTTTAATATTAGAAAGTGTGCTGAGTCTTTTATAGAGTTTCTCATGTCTCTTATTAGTTGGTGCAAAGGAGCCAGTCTTTAGCATGTGTGTCTGAATGGTACATACCAAGTCCTGGGGTACATAAAGTTCTCTTGTCTTTGTCTAAGCATTATGATTTGGGATATAAGTCAGCCAATCTGGGACTGAGTTTCCCCATCAACGATAAGGAAATAGAACTACATAATGCCTGAGGTTACTCTGAGGTATGGCTTTCTTTGTTTCAGTACAACTGGAGTCTTTTTCTTTTGTCTAAATGGCGTCCATGATACTCCTTTTGGTTTTCCAGTGGTTGGGTGAGCTTTAAATTGATCAACTGCTGTGTTTCACTAACCATTTGTGTACAGCATCTACTTTGGGGCCTGGGATGTAACAGCCGTTGAATCTGCCCTGGCTGGTGTGGGTCAGTGGATTGAGCGCCAGCCTGCAAACCAAAGGGTTGTCAGTTCAATTCCCAGTCAAGGCACATGCCTGGGTTGCGGGCCAGGTCCCCATTAGGGGGCGTGCGAGAGGCAACCCATTGATGTATCTCTCCCTCTCTTTCTCTCTCCCTTCCCCTCGCTCTAAATATAAATAAATACAATCTTTTTAAAGATGTTTAAAAAATAGCCATTGAATCTTAAGAGAATGGCATTGTTAAGTCTTTATTTTATAGAACATTTTTGTAACATCCTGTATGTTACATGTAATGCTTAAAAGTTGTGACATATGTACTACAAATATATGGGACAGCTAAAATATAATGTTGGGTACAGACCCATAATCTGTTACATCAGCATTCCACAGGTGTGGCACAGGCGTCCCGTGCCTCATTCATGGCACTCGTAGGAATGTGAAAGTATACAGAGAATTTATTTGGGTCTGTCTCCTCCAAAGAAGTGGAGGCAATTATTTCAGCTTTTCTCTTATTTTTGTTTTCTAACTTTCTTAAACATGCTCTTTCTTCCATAGTCACATGGCAGAAAAGAACGGGCTATGGCAGTTTCATTTGAAACCCAGCTTTATCATATTCTGACACCATAATTTGAAAAATTTACTTAACCTCACACCCCTTCCCCTCTCTGGTACATGAGTGCTATTCATTAGCTTTCCTTGTCTGAAATTGAAGTGTGATGGACGTTTACTAGATAATGAATGGGGTTTTTAGGGAAACACTCATGCAGATATTTGCACTATTAGCTACATGTTTGGAATATTTCCTAGGACACAAATAGGACCTGGGTCAAATTAGTTTATTTTCATTCTTGGAGTTCCCACATCATTTGGGGTATGGGTGAATTCGCAAACATTCCTGAGCCTCTCCTGGGCTTCTCTAATTGCTTCTTAGCCTGTCCCCCCTGGGAAGCAGCGTCCTATGGTCTTCACAGAGGTCAGCAGCGGTCCCAACAGCATTGGAAAATAACTGAATAACCCTGAACTGCCTCCCCACTTTGGAGAATTTCCTTAGAGCCTTAGTCCTTTGAACACTGGCCCGGCTACAGAAAATGTCCTTTTCGCAGCAGGAAAACACCAAATCCCATTCAGTGTCCCCCCTGCCTCATTCTAGGGGATAACGTGGGGGAAGGGAAGGGCATGGGAAGGGATGAAATGCTTTTCTGGAAGAAATGTTAGCATGCAGATATACGTGTAATTTTGTTCTTTAAAAAAATAAATTGAGTGCCTTGTATAACTCAGTGCTATAACATTGCAAGAAATGTTAAACCTTGGTACAAGATAGAAAAAAACCCACTCTGCTTTCAGCGGTCTGCAAAGCTCCTAAGAGCAGGTCCTATGTGGGGCTTAGCCTGCTGTCAGCATTCAGCCAATGATTGAATCCTCTGTGACATCATTAACTCCCGGGTGGATGAATGCGAGCCTCTTCCCTACTCCTCCTGAAGCTTTCAATTGCTTTTTCTGTTTTTTCTTTCTCTCAACTTATCAACATCCATCTTGGTCCCCAAAGCCACTGCATGTCAGAGAGTCAGTGCAAAGAGTAATTTTTAACTGGCTTCTTCATTGCTTTACAGGGATTTTCTTTTGTTTCCTTTTTGTGTGATTGCTTTTGCTTGGCCTTGAGCTTTCTATAAAGGAGGATCTCATGGTTATTGTCCATATTATCTCCTAAATATGACAAAAGGAGAGTTTAACATGTGCCTACTACATGCTAAGTGAGAGGCTAGCTGTATCCTGTTTATGGGGATCATACCATCAGTTGCTATCCAATAAAGAAGAAATAGTTGAAACTCAGCGGTTGCTGGCTTACTCAAGTCCTGCTAATGATGACCCAGTAGCGCATCGTTTTCCCCAACCCTGTGACCTTAATTGGTTTTCCACCACCTCACCCCCAGATTAGGACTCCCAGTCTTCACCCCCCACAGACACAGGATCATAGTTGCTTAGAGCACACCCCCTCAGCCATGGGGTAAAGCTGGGTAGGAGTTGGTCGACTGCCCCCTGAGGGCGGAGGCCAGCTTAGCCAGCAGACTAGAGGCTGAGAGTGAGCGTGCATTGACGCGCGGGGCTGTCGAGGATTGGGAGAAAAAAAAATCGAACAAAGGGGTAGAGAACTGAGATTTAAAATACTAATGATAATGAATAATAATACTACTAATGGGATCTCACCTGCTGCTCCCAGACGTTTCAACTTCATGGCATTGTTGGTTGAAATCTTGCCCTTAGAATAACCAGGGCGGACTAGCCCAGCACCATGGGACTGCCCACACTCCGTTCGTCCTTCCCTGCATGGCTAGCTAGTGTTTCCCCTTGGTTTGCCGACTCAATCGACTTCTGCCGTTACACTCCTGCAGATACCGAAGTTTCTCTTCACTGCTTTTGGCAATAAAGGGCAAAACAAAGAAACAAACAAACAAATGTAAACTTGGTCAGTTGTCTTGTGTGGAAATGGAGAAAGCACCGGATCTATGACTCGCTTCCTGCCCCCTCCATCATCGGGGCTAAGACTAGAATATGGGTACAAGCACCCTACTAGGTGCCACAGAACGTGTTTCTTCTCGTACTCCCGATTCTAAGGCTTTGTGAAGGGTAGGACGTAGTGACTCAGGTGGACTAGACAGCTCTTCGGCACTAGAACATGTCCTTAAGTTTGACACCATCCCCTCCTTCCAGCAATACAGTCTCATGTCCCCCATAAGTCCCAGGCCCATGGTGGCAGCTTGGCAAGGAGAATGCATATAGACTATGGCAGCAGTCCTGACTTCCCCAGGCATAGAGCGTTGTGTATTACGAGTAGAAAATCTTATCTTATTGCAGAATATCTTTTTTCATTGTTATAACTACATGGTGGCAAGGAAGTATCTTTTTCTATTTTCTCTTGTAATGACTTAAAAATCACCAAACCTATTTGGGCAATTCATATGTTTTCTTTTTCTTGAAAATTTATTTAAAATTGTTTTTTATTGATGATGCTATTACAGTTGTCCTGATTTTTCCCCTTTGCCCCCCTCCACCCAGCATGCCCCACTCCCTCAGGCAATTCCCCCCTTAGTTCATGTCCATGGGTCATGCGTATAAGTTCTTTGGCTTCTCCATTTCCTGTACTGCACTTTACATCCCCATCACTATTTATATGTTTTCAAGCATAAAGAATAACATATTTCCAGAAGATTAAGAAAAATCTCTATCTGAACATACAGTCACCCTGTATTAATCTATAAATATAAGTGCTTTATCAAATTTGAAACCAGATTAATTATTTTTCCTCATTCTTCCTTATATCAGTGCTAAGGTACTTTTCTTCCCCCCCCCCCAAAAAATAAATCAAATGATAGGAAAGAATGAATCCTAGATAAAGTAGGAGGGTCTGAGCACACATAGGGTAGAAATCCAAGGTATAAATACCTTTAGAGCTAAAATTAAAAGAAAAAATGTGAATATATTACAGATATATGTGTATAGGATGGATAGCTAGATAGATAGATAGATAGATATAAATATATGTAAAGAGGAAGGAGGGAGAGGGGAAGAGAGAGAGGAAACCCAGGACAGGGAGGAGGGGAGGAAAGGATCTGAACAGCAGGCCTGTGATTTATTCCCTGGGGCATGTGAGGGTAGTAAATGACCTCAACTCAGCAGACCACCTTATAAACATGTTAATGACCTCCCAGGCCTTTTTGTTAATCTCATTAATGGCATTTAACAAACAGAAACATACCTGAAAGTCCCTATCTATAAAAAGTTTTTAGCAAGCTACACTTGGTCTGAGCCCTTTCCTTATTGTAAATAAACCTGGAATTTATGTATTTATGAGTCATAACTGCATGGAAAATGGGGCATGGTCACATGAGCACTTTTCTGTTTTTGTCATTAACAGATTATAAAATGGAAGCCTCTGGAAAATGAACTGGCTTCCTTTCAATGTCAGTGTTTCCGCATAAATTGTTACAAAAACATTTCAGTTAATAGAAAACCAAAACATATCATAATATAAAAATACAGGGGTATTTTAGGGAGATGTGTCTGCTTATTTGAGGTTTTTCCAGGGAAAGAATGATGTGTGCCTGGTGTTTTCCTGTAACCCTTTGAGTGGCGAGTAAAGATTGGTACTACACAGGAGTCTATAATTTATGTGAGTCCAGCTTCAAATTCAACCCTTTCTACTTAAACAATATGTATTTCTTTTATTTTTTCAAGATTTGATTTATTTGTTTTCAGAGAGAAGGGAAGGGAGGAAAAAGAGAGGGAGAGAAATATCAGTGTGTAGTTGCCTCTCATGCACCCCCTACTGGGGACCTGGTCTGCAACCCAGTCATGTGCCCTGACTGGGAATCGAACCAACAAACCTTTGGTTTGCAGACCCCCACTCAATCCATGATACCAGCTACAAGAGCTACATCAGCTACAGCTCTTTTAATTTAAAAAGTCCCTTTGCAATGAAAGAAAGAGAAGAAAAGCAGGATGAATGTGCCAGTATATTTCCCCTTACTATGTTGTCCCCAGTTCTAAGAAATCACAGGTCTAAGAGAAGGCCACTGTCAAGATCAGTAGCCTTTTGAAATAGTTGTACATGTCTATATTGAAAATTATGTAAACAGGGGGAAGAAAATTATGTAAATAACATTGAATTTTTTTAAAAGTTACCTTGGAAGCTATCCAAGAGATAGCAAGGAGATTTGTAACTATCTTGAAGTCCTAAGTCATCTTTACTGTTTAACTTTCAAAATGTTTTTGTGAATTTTCATATCTCTTATCTCCCTGTGAACTTCTCAATATTTGCCCCTTATCCATCTTTGCATTCTCCTTACTGCTTTATTATCTTGCACATATGAAATTGAGAAAAGATGCTTGATATTGTGTTTTGATTTGAGGATTAAGCACATTTTGGGGAGTGGTGCTATGATTCTAATAGGTGTTCTTGGAATAGATAGTAGATTAAAGGCATTCCATTTAATGTTTTTATTCTAGGTAATCCCACCGGAATTACTGTTGATTAAATTATATTTAGAAGTGATTTCAATCACCAGTTCATTCATTTTTCTGTATTTCAATTGATCAAGAGCAGAAAGAACTCCTTGATGGAGTTGGTTGCCTGGTTGAACTGTCCTATAAAGTGAAAATTTTTGAAAGTCTCTGTTTTAGAGAAAATTTTTTAAAGATTTTATTTATTTACTTTTAGAGAAGGGGGAAGAGAGGGAGAAATAGAAAAAGAGAAGCATCGATGTAAGAGAGACACATCCATCAGCTGCCTCCCACACGCCCCCAACCATGGACCTGGCCCGCAACCCAGGTGTGTGCCCTAACCAGGAACCAAACCAGCGACCCTTCGGTTTGTGGGACAATGCCCAACCCACTGGGCCACACCAGTCAGGGCATAGATAAAGTATTTTGAAGTGAATACATTCCTTTAGCAGCTTCTATTTCTAAAACTGTTGTGATGGTATCTTACAAAAAGTGCCTTTAAATCCCGTTTCTATCAAAATGCACAGGCTGCCTTCACAAGCTAAGGTTGCTCAGTGACTGCATATAGGCCTGTGACTTAATATTAAAAGATTTTGAAAGAAGTTAGGATGAGGTAGGTGATAGAATCTTAGCAACTGAGACAGAGTCATAGTGGCATCCAGTGGGGAAGAAAAGACCCAAAGTGAAATATTTAGTTATATATCAACCATTTCATCCCATTCTCTGGTAAATGTTAGTTGTCATTCTCAAACACATAGAAAATAGATTAACTGTATGTCTAATGTTGATGTTTTTAAAAAGGCAGCCAGTGTCGATCAGTTGGTTGGATGTTTTCCTGCAAAGCAAAGGGTCACTGGTTCGATTTCCCATCAGGGCACATGCCTGGGTGGCGGGTTCAGTCCCCAGTTGGAGCTCGTATGAGAGGCAAGCGATCCATGTTTCTTTCTTGATGTTTCTCTCACGCATTGATGTTTCTCTCCCTCTCTTTCGCCCATTCCCTCTCCCTAAAAATGAATTTTAAAATATATATTTTTAAATAAAAAGTAAATACATGTTTAAAAGATAGTCAGCCTTTTTTCCAAATAGAGTTTTGTTTTATTTTGGCAGAAGGGAAGACCCCTCATGATATCTTTTTAAATAGACTTTGTCATCAAGGAACTGGGAATTGCTTATCTAACTCGTGTTTTGTATACTCAGCCAGCGAGCCATTTCTTTTTACTGGAAGCACGGCGGAGTGGCAAAGTCGTCCTTACTCTGCTCAGCCTCATTCATCATCAACAAAATTGCCAATTATACTCCAAGTCCTTGAATGTATTGCTTGAGAAGATGTATAAGCTAAGAGGAAGCAGCTCAGTGTTGAGGCAGAAGCTTCATCTTTCTTTACCGGCTGGTAGATTCAAAGCATACTAATCGTATTTTTGACTTGTGAACTGAAAAAATTAATATAGAAGGATAAAGAAAACATATCCCAACTACAAAGTCACTTTTCTTGAGAAGTTATCTGACTGTAACTGTAACTATAATTCAGGAGGTATCAGAGGGCTCAGATGTGGAACATTTCTTTAAAATTAAAACCTAAAAATCCTGATATCTAATAGAATACATAAAATAGCCACCTGTGAAGGATCTGGGATGAGCCGAGGAACACTGAGTAATATCATCTGACAAATCGGGCCTACGTGAATTCACATGTAGTTGCTGTGGCCTGAAAAATATAGAATTAATTCAGTGAGACACTGGGAAAAGCCTAACGTAAACATAAAATACTTTAAATTAAAAACACTGAAAAAGAACAGGGGAAAAAAAAACCTCCCAGTAGATCAATATTGCTTGAGGAAGCATGAATCCCAGATCAGCAATATTTTTATCCAAATGACGTCTGGTTCCATAGTGAACAAACACCTTTATCACCAGGTGTTATAAACAGCAGAATGAAGAATAGAGTACGGATTGTTGGATACACTTCCCAAAGGTGGTAACTTTATTCAGAGTTTCATGCTTGACTATACTGGCTTCTCTTGAATTTATTCACAGTACTTTATCAATTTAGGATTCATTTTTTTTTTGCTTGTGTTTGCCTAACTATCTGTGTTACCAAACAAAAATGGAGACATGGTGAAATAATTACAAAGATAATAAATAGTGGTATCTGCAGTGAAGAGATTATTGTCGTTGTATAGATTAATAATGTACCTAAGGAAATGCATGAGAAATTTAATTTGGGAAATAAAACACCAAAGTAAGGCAGAGATGGAATAATAAACTAATAGAAAATTAAATTTAGGCACAAGTGTACAAAGATGTAAATTCTATAGATGTTATGAAATTATATGTATGCCCTTACATAATTGTGTTACTCTTTGAACTTCATTACTCTGGAAAATAAGGGGGGGGGTGATCCTGAACACAATTGCATCACTTCTGCTTATAAATCAGTCAGAGGATATAAAAGTCCACTCTTTAGTGTATAATATACACTATAAAGGTATCATTTCATCCACATTTTAACATTGGAAAACTAATTTCCTATAAATCCTAATTGGGCAATTCTTGATACTTTGACTTGAATATTACAGTAAATACATTTTTTCAGCATCCAAATATCAAGTATCATTTTCAAAAACAGAAGATAATCCTTTAAATGCCTAACCGTCTGGGACTTCCTGTGGTTTTTCTTCTACAATAGTTCAAATCATCCAACCATAAACAACAACAAAAATATCTTGGCAGACAATATGGTTTGTTTGTTTGTTTGATGTTCACAATATAAAGTACACTTACTGCCCAATCTTCCTTTCAATTGTGTTACAAATTACCAAAGCATCCCTGGCTTGTAAGCAAGAAGGTTCTAGAGGTTGAGCCCTGAATCTACTTTTTCTGTAACCTCAAAGAGGAAAACTTTTGGAATATAAACACTGACCTTTCTCAGTGTCCCAGGGAAAGGCTGATAGCAGTGTCTTGTTTTATGCTGGTGCTTTTTTTTTATGGTTCTAATTTAATTTTAATTCACTTGAAAAAAATTTATGATTTAATCTTTCTTGTATTTTTTACCATTACCATTAAGTCCCCTTATACCCCCCACCCCACACCGGTGCTTTGTTATAGTAGCCGTGGAGCCCGGACTAGATTGGCAGGACACATTGCCTGCTGTGAATATCCTTGGTGGAACATGTGAGATTAGGGCGGGAAATAGGAAGAGCTGGAATGGAAAGAGAGGGACCAATAATTGGTGTGTGGAAAGCCCTGGTGGTAGATGAGATCTAGATAATGGTAGCAGTGGTGATCATGAGGAGTAGTTGAGGTGGATATACTCATATTTTGGAAACAACAGGTCTTGCTGAGGTCAGGATTAAAGCAAAGAGAGCAATACAGATATCTCCTGGGCTTTTGGCTGGGCCAGGTACCTGAAGATGAACAAGTTCAGTAGGGAAAATCAAGAAGTCTGTTTTAGCTCTGGCTGGTGTGGGCCAGTGGATTGAGTGCTGGCCTGCAAACCAAAGGGATGCTGGTTCGATTCCCAGTCAGGGCACATGCTTAGGTTGCAGATCAGGTCCCCAGTAGGGGGGTGTGTAAGAGGCAACCACATATTGATGTTTCTCTCCCTTTCTTTCTCCCTCCCTTCCCTTTTCTCTGAAAATAAATAAGTAAAATCTTTTTTTTTTTAAAGAGATCTATCAGACACTATTGGCACCAAGGGGTGACTCGAAGAGCTTTCGGTCTCCAGTAATACCTACTGGCCACCTGGAGCTGCCTGGGTTTAGGAATGTTAAGTTTGGGTACCTATTGGGTATCTGAACATGTAGCTGGAAATACAACTTTGAGACTCCAGGAAGAGGTTAGGCCAAGGGCTATAACTTTTGAAGTCATCAACATATATAATGTCACAGGATGGGATGCCATCATGTGGGGATGAAAGAGAAAAACCTAGGACTTTTGAATACTAAACTTGCTTCTGCTCCACTAGAGGCAAATGGGCTCACATATTTGTTTAATTAATCAAACTATTTTCACGGGGGGCTGCTGTGCCAGGTAGTGTTGCATCAGGTACCAGAGATATGGAAATGGGCAACACAGGCATAGCTCCTGCCCTGCTACAACTTCTGGGAAGTTCCTGTCCTTCTAGGAGGAAACAGAAATCAAATAAATAGGGGCCAAAGGTGATCTAGTGAGGCAGGCAGTTGCTATTAACTAGTGTAGCATATTTTGACATGGCATATTTGTGAAAAGAAATAAAATTGATTATTCAAAATGTTGAATGGAAATGTAGAATGGATACAACCTACAAAAGGAATTAAGCTCATGAGGAGAAGTTCAACATCCATTCATTAAGGAAACGCAAATCAAAACCACAATGAGATGCTATTGCATGCCCAATATGGCTACTGTAAAAAATAAAAAATTAAAAAAAAAAAACAGAAAATAGAAAGCATTCATGAGAGCGTGGAAAAATTGGAACCCCAATACATTGCTGGTGGGCATGTAAAATGGTACGGCCACTGTGGAAAACTGTTGGTAGTTCATCACAACGTTAAACGTGGAATTACTGTATTATCAGCAATTGAACTTCTTAGATTAATCTTAGACCCCCAAAAACTGAAAGCTGTGACTCAAACATCTACTTGTACACTAATATTCATAACAGCATTGTTCATATTTTTCAAAAGGTGGAAGCATCCCAAATTTTCATCAACAGATGGCCACATAAACAAAATGTGGTATATATGTGCAATGGAATATTCTTCAGCCTTAGAAAAGAATGAAATTCAGATAATGACATAACATGGATGAACCTTGAAAATGCTTTGCTAAGTGAAATAAGCTGGACATAAGAGCACAAACATTGTATGATTACACTCGTATGAGGCACCTACAATAGTCAATGTCACAGAGATAAGAATTAAATTAGTGGTTACTCAGGAGTAGGATGACCCAGAAGGAGATATAGTTTAATGGATACAGAATTTCTCTTTGGGATGATGAAAAAGTTCTGGAAATAGAAAATAGCGATGGTTGTACAACCTTGTGAATGTACCTAAATGCCACTGAATTCTGAATTCTGTGCTTAAAAATGGTGAAAATGGTTAATTTCATGTTATGCATGTTTTCCCACAATAAAAAATTGCCCAGCAAATAAAGGAATTAAGGAGTAAAGGCATTTATGATTTCAATAAGATAGCTTAAATAACCTCTATTTTTATTGTAATTATATATTAAAGATCTATACAAAAGCATAAACACATATAAATAAGATCAGAAGGAGAGAGTTTTTCCTTAGGCATCCAAGAATCTTTCCCTGTGCTTTTGAAATCTATTGTGCTATTAAATTCCTTGAACTGGCCTGTAATATGTGACTATAATACCATTGCAGGGATTAATTGGTATATTTGTGAACTGTTCTGAAACATTAAAATGAAAGCATCAAACTATAAAATGTATTATTATTCACTAAAGAGGCATAGTTCATAAGGGCGTCTCCGATCATTGTCAAACCATAAATGGCCAATTTCACTCATAATTAGCCAATTTAGTGTGAAGTTATTTTTTGCTTGGTATATTTTGTTTAACCTCAGTAACATTTGTAAAAACAAACTGCTGTTTGTTACTGCTTTCGAAATTTCACAGAAATGCCAAAATGTTCTTTAATTCTAATGTGCATATTTAAGGAACAGATTCTCCTTGCCCAAGAAAAACTCTCAAATGCATCATTGTTTAAAGATATGCTCTTGACTGATTGACTGATTCATTCATTCAGTCCATATTTATTCACCATAGTGTGTGCGCCATGTGTTGTGCTAGATGCAGGGGCTTACCCTTGGTCAGCAACACATATGCCATCCGGAAAGTGTAGCCAGAGAACAGATAATGGAGTTGTGATACTAAATATGAATGTGTGAATGTAGAAAAGAGGGGAGATTATGTCGCAAGGCACTTTAGCAAGAGGGAACTTGTCAATACAAGGAATTCAAATGATACTGTGACTGTTGCTTGAGGGGGTGGGGAGAAAACATGAAAACCTCTCTGGCTAATTCAAATGAACTGGGTGAGGGCCCTATGGATACACATATTTGAAGGTTATTGATGAAATCCAGGTGAGAGATAATGGTACTTGGACCATGACGACGGTGGGTTGGAGACGATGCAAGGAGAGAGGTCTGAGAGAGATTAAGGAGGCAAAAGTCTTGAGGGCTTGACAACAGATAAAATGGGAATGGGTTGAGAAGAGAAGGAAGACACATCAAGCGACACGCCTAGACTTCTGGGCAATGGGCAGTCGATGACTTTATAGTGAGACAGGGAACGCAAAGGATGATTTGGGATGGCAATTTGATTGTGGACATTTAAATTGGAGGTAGTTTGTGGCATCTAGAAAGCCCTGCCAAGTTGACAAATAATGTATGTCTAGAGTCTAGAAGAAAGGTAGAGGGGTCTGGGTTGGAGTTACTCATTTAGGTGGCACTTGCATGTAACTGGTGACGGAAACCATAGGTATGGGTAAGAATAATGCTCAATTTTACAAGGGTGGTTTTAAAGCTCTTTGCTTTTTGAAGTGCAGTTTTAATATTAAAAATAAAATTTAAAAACTGATTTTTATATTTTTTTATTGTTCGAATACAGCTGTCTCCATTTTCCCACCATGACTTTACCACTCCCCCCCATCCCACCCATCCCTACCTCCCACCCTCAACCCTCCTCCCCTTTGGCTTTGTCCATGGGTCATATATACATGTTCATTAATAAAATAATTTAAAAGCTTAGAAAATACACATCAATGTTATCATAATGGTTGTAGTGTAGGGAAGAGGGAATTGAAGGGGGCCTTTGATTTAAAAAGGTATTTTCTACAAAGATAAATCTTAACCATTATTAATTCTGGACAGTGGGAGAAAAAAACTACTTTTTACTTGGTATCCTGGACCTTTTTTATTTCCTAAAACTCTTAGACTAACACATTTTAAAAATGCATCATGATTAACAACCGGAATGTCCCTAGTCCATTAAATACTTAACAAAGCTTACTTTTGTGAGTAAATTCTTTAATTCATAATTATTTATACTTGATCAGCATCATTGTACCAAAATTACTTAATATGACAAGTAGCTGTGGTCGAGAGTCAGAACTAATGATGAAAAACAATTACATTTGTATTAGAATTGCAGAATTTTGTTCACCATCTTCCTTTTCAGTTCATGTGATTTCTATTGCCCTGTCTTCAAGTTCACAGATTCTGCCCTTGTCTGTGTCAGAACTACAGATGAGCCCATCTAAGGCCCTCTTCATTTTTGTGACTGTGTTGGATTTCTAGCATTTCCATTTGATTCCTTCTTATAGTTTCCATCTCTGCTGCAATTACCTACTTGATTTTGCATCCTGTCTTCCTTTCCCATTAGAGCTTTTTGACATACAAATTATGGTGAATATGCCTGATAGCTCTGATGCCTGCAACATATATGAGTCTGCTTCTGAGGATTGCTTTGTCTCTTTGGACTGGCAGCTTTCTTCCATTAGGCATGCCTTGTATTTTGGGTGTGAAAGCCAGGCATCTTGTATAGATTAGTAGATAGTGAGCTAAAGAGACTTTTAGTGCGAGGATTTATTTTAATCCAGCTGGGAGATGGGGCTTTTGAAGTTTATTTGTTGCCATGGTTATCATTGTTGAGGTATAGTGTTACTATGGGCACCAAAGCCTTGAAATTCCTCTGGTAACCTTGTTTTATTACTGGAAGCTCATTACTGTGATAATGGAGCATAGGGCTAGGAGCATTCTCTCACGTGCTGGTGAACATACAATTGGCCTGGATCTTGGGGATGCAGCCTTCACAATAGTTTCTGCCCTGCCTCCAGGGGTAGAACTCCCTCAGCCTCCCATTCCCTTCCCCTTCCCATGGTGAGTATCCATCAATGTTCTGTCTATGGTCCTGAAGCCCATTCCCCTTGCAGATTAAGACTTTTTCCCCCACCTAGGTGATAAGCCAAATGTAGATCTGGGTGATATTCCCTTCCCCCAAATGCCCTGATATTCCACCAGGGCCCTCAGGTGACATGCTTCCCTCTGCAGATTAAAGCCTTTGCCTCCTTAAGGGAGGAGGATTTGGTCAGGTTCACAATGGCTGGCTCCTGCTAATAGTGGGAGGAGCTTTCTCCAGATCCAGCCCATCGTCTCTGTGAGAGTCTGGTGATGTTCCTGGAGGAAAAGGCCTGCACAAGGTTAGGAAAGCTCTTGTGACTTGGGCCCCAGGAGCTTCTCACTCTCAGGCCTTCATCCAACCTCCAGGAATGCAATGTCCCTGTCAGTTCATATGGGACCTGGGGGCCTCTGGCCCAGGTATGCAAATCCTCAGGCGCCGGGTCTTATCCAAGAAGACTCTCCATGTTTCAGGGTGGCCGTCTGTTCTGGGCCCTCATTTCTCTGAACGGTTGATAAAAAGTTGCAAATTTATCTGTCCAGCTTTTTTCTTAGTGGAACCATAGGAGCTGCCTCTTTGCAGCTCTCTACCTCTCTCAGGTGAAACTAGAAGTCTGAGCAATATTTTGCACAGTGAATCCTTATAAGCTCTTCCTCTCATGACGAAAGTAATAAATGTTCACTGTGGAAAACAGAGAATAGAAAAAAGAAAAAAATACCAAACCACCCATTACCACCCACAGAACTACTATGGTGATCTCTTCTTTCAGTTTTTGAAGTTTTTCTACTAAAGTATAGAGAATTTAATTCATATAATTTTGTACCCCACCTTTGGTTGAGCGGTGCAAGTTTATACTCAGATACAAAGGCACCCTGACTTCTCACTTTTAAGACAGATGTTAGCTGTCTCCCCCAGTGAAATAGTCTTGGTTTAATATCAGGTAGGCAAGTAAAGCCACCACAAATTCTGCTTTCACCACGATAACGCAGGTAATTTGACAGTTCTATACAGACCCTATCATACTGCTTGGCTCAACACCCAGAACATGATAGGGGTTCTCAAGGATCACTCCACAGACTACATAGAGTATTAGTGTCATTCTCCTCTATCATCTTTCCAAAACCCACAATCTGGGAGCCTCAGTAAGAAGATTCGTCTAATATTGAAAAATGTGTTTCGCTCTTTCTACATCCAGTAAAATCACCAGTGTTTGGTTGGCTGCACCAGTGGCATATAATGATTTCCTTGACTAGAGGGTGACCCAGAATGGCAATTTCAAGCATCAAAAATAAAGTTATCCAAGACAGTCTCTGCGGCAAACCACATGAAAACAAATTTAAATATGGAATATACCCCTCTCGATCCATCTTTAGATTTTGCCTCAAAATTTGCGCAGGTAAAAATGAAAATATTTGTTTCAAGATATATTAACCTTTCACCATCAGAGAAGTGAACTCATTTTGTCTCCTCTTGTCTATTTCCAGTTTTTTTAAGCAGTTTCCACATTTCCTTCTGTGAACATATCAATCAAAATATTTCTCCTATGCAGCACTTTCTCTTCAGAGATTTATCTTTTAAATAAACACCTTATCTCCATTGTTTCCCCTGCTCCTTTTTAAAACTGATAATGACCCTAGCTGGTGTGGCTCAGTGGATTGAGTGCCAACCTGTGAACCACAGGGTCACCGGTTCAATTCCCAGTCAGGGCATGTGCCTGGATTGCGGCCCAGGTCCCCAGTAGGGGACACACGAGAGGCAACCACACATTGATGTGTCTCTCCCTTTCTCCCTCCCTTCCCCTCTGACAAAAAATAAATAAAATCTTAAAAAAAAACTCTCAACAGGCTGACTGAAGTCTCTTTAGTTCTTTTTCAGTTAGAAATATCTGACCCTTGGTTGTAACTTCCATTTTGCTCTTTACAGGGAGTTTTTATGTGTACTGTTGGGAGATATTCTTTTCTCTAAGCTTGAGATTAAAAAGGGGGGAGTTTTAAATTCCTTTTAAGTCAAAATACAACTATTGTATTCTAAGGCTTCCTTTTAAAAAAGTAGAACCAAATCCTCACCAGTAGTAATTAATTTTGACAGTGTAGACTCCGTAGCGATTCACAAACCTGTACTTTGTGCACGAGCATTCCTTATTATTCTAATGAAAGTGGAACATTGTGCCCTCGCTAATCATTAATGGGCTTTCATTTTGTAAATGACATTTGCAGAAGTTAAAACAGCGAGTTCATGTGAAGTCCACAGGCAACAGTGTTGAAATTAGCATCACCATAGCAACAGTCTTCCATCATTAGCATTCAGGGCAACAGGAGGTGTTTTGTTGTGTTTTTGTTTCCTTAAAAAAAGAAAGAAAATCTTCAAAGGCAAAGCCGAATGGAGCGCTTTTGGTAGATGTTTGTTTCTTGTGTTTATGTGGACGGTACTAGATCTCTAAATCTATACAGAATCTTTTAAATTGCAGTGTGGATCGTCTCCTTTCCAGATTTGCCTTTTCTCTAGTATACCAGCTAAATTTCATGGTCTTTCTCTAGCTGTACACGTCTGACCTGCTGAGCAGCATTTACTTATTGCCAACCCACTGCTCACCAGTAAGGTTTTCTATGTGGACCGAGAGAATCTGTATTCATAAAAATACTTAGTTGAATCTAAAGATGTTGTATGTATTTATGAGTTTTATATTTAATTCGTGGGAAATAGATTTAAGCTGTTAGATCCTCTAGCAAACTCATTTAGGAAAAAAAATAGAACCATGTTGTAGATATAGGTCAATGATTATTATCATTCATCTTTAGATGGAATTAAAAATTGAGTCAGATAGAGACCAATATTATTATAGCTGAGTCTCAAGTTATGGTATCGCACTATTACTATGTGCCTGTGTGTGTGCATTTTAATATTCTGAGAAACTTTAACAGTGGTAGATCTAGCATTGATGTTTTTTTCTCAGCACTAAAATGAATAAAAAAGAGCACCATATTGACCAACCAGCTGCTTATAAATCACACCAGTAGCAGATAATTATGAAATTCAAATCAAGTTTCATTTCCACTTATTACACAAAAATGTCACGGCTTGAAGTGTTGCCCCAAGCTTGCATGTGGTCAGGTATGCCTGCACCTTTTACTTTTCAACATGAATCATAGCTGTTGTCCCGATTACATGTAAGGACAAGATGCTGTGCATTGCACTCAGGTGCCTAAAGACAAGCCGGTGCTGGCCCATGCTAAGCAAACAAACCGGAGCAAAGGCCACGGCTTTCAAATCGGGATGCATTTGTGATATTATCAGTTCTGTCTCCCAGCAAATGAGTCTCTCGATCACCTGAGTCAATTACTCAGCCAATAGGCTGTCACCCCGTGTTTTAGTGGTATTGAAAGGCAACAACCTCTAGAAGCCACACATTCTGTTACCGAGCAACAGAAAAGGTCCGTTATTGTCCGCCGCCTTATGGAAAGATGTCTCTCAAAGCCAGAGATTTGTGAAAAGGAAAGGAAATGTTTATTAATGTTATACAGAGTTAAAGTAGTGACTTAACATCTTCATTAAAATATCAAAGTCCTTTAGGATACCCACATATGTGCACAGTGCTTCCTATCTCCCTCTGCCCTAATTCAGGGTACCATAATTGCAAGGAAGAGAAGCACACGTCTGGTATCCAGGCTCTTGACACCGTCAGCTGTGTCGTCTTCCAGGCAGGATCTCTGGTTAACCTGAAGCCATGTGGCACCTTCTCAAGGCCTACTGGCAAGAGTTCTTTCACCCTTCTTCCAGGCAGTCTCTCTTGCTCCCAGGCCATGCAGCCAAAGGGAGCACCCCAAAGCAGCGTGGTCCCTCCTCTACCAAAGCTGTGGGGAAGGGGTCCCCACTGTGGCAAAGCCTCGTGGCTCTCCCTCTTCACCAAAGCTGCAGGGGTCTGCACTCTGGTGAAACCACGTGGAATCTCTCCCTCTGGCAAAGCTGCAAGAGGGTCTCCACTCGGGCAAAGCCTAGTGGCAATTCTCTGCTAAAGCCACATGGTGATTT
>PVKU01002940.1:0-201351 GCA_004027475.1 Anoura caudifer | reverse complement strand
TCTTATCAGGTTATCTGCACAGAAGTCACCAGGGCATTGGTCAACTATCAAAAAGTATTTGAAATATTTCTCTGGAAGTATTTTCATTTCTATATATCCCTTCCTTTTGCCTTCCAGAATGCCAATATTCTCATGTAACCTTCTATTTTAACAAAAATCTCCTGATAGCTCAAATTCAAACTGGCTTGACTGACCTATGCTTGAAAAGAATACTAACCCACAGGGCTTTTTTAAATTCCAAGATATACTTATAAACACATATGGATTTATTTGCAAATATACAGCCTCACATGCATATGTATTTATCCTGATAAAGGGCCACTTGGGATGGTCATTCTAAATAAATTCAATGCCCAAGCAGGAGTTAACTGTAGGCATTTATTCCATAGAGTCAGTCTGGCTCTGATGAGCATAACTAGGACCAATGAAGAAAGCTACATCAGCTCAATGTGAAGGCTTGTCTAATAAATAGGATACTTAGGAAGTAGATTCCCCAGCATTGGAAAAAGTAAGGAAGAATTCTTGCCAACTACATATCAAGAATGTTGAAGAAAGTGTTTGAAGAGGATGGGCTGATATGGTCTGGTACGCTTTCTTACATTCCTAAGATTCTGTGATTGTGTATCTTTTTGGATTTCCCTATGAAATGAGGTCATCAGTTTTCATTCTCATTTAACATTTAAATAAGGAGTTTAATACCAACAGTGACACACCTAAGCTCTGTAGTGGCTGAGCTAACACTAAGTTCCAATTTATTTTGATTTATCAAAAATACCATGTATCCCCTTAGTACCTTGCACAGCAAAACTAATATATTCACCATTCAACTGATTGTTAAGAAGAAAACAGATTGCTTTTAAGGATAACCTACTCTATGTTTGTCCTCCCAAGGGACAGGTGTATTTTTAAAAAGGAATATGGCAGTGTAAACTATACACGCTGACAGATAAAACGTGGACAGCAGTAGGGGAGCAGCATCTCTGCCAAAACAATGATCACACATATTTAAACTGACCTTCTCTTTTCTTTGTGAGCTCTAGTTTAATAAAACATAGTATGTTTAGCCACTTCAACTACATGCACTACACACACATGTGTGTATGTGCATGAAATAGATTCTTACATGTAACATTTATTTAGCTAAGGTTGAATATTCAATATAGATAAAATACAAATGTGCATCATACATACTTTCATAATGGCTATATATTTATTTATAAATTTATTGCTTTCCTGCCTGAGATTCATGAAGCAACTGTATTTTACTTTACTCATGCCTTCAACATTAGCCCCCTTGTCTTCACTAGAACATGTGTTGTAATACATTTTCCTGAAGCAAATTGTATTTCTTCCATATTGTTGAGTTATAATTTTTACTTAATGTGCATATAATACTATTTCTGAAAAGTTTATCCCAAGTTGAAACATGGAACTTACATTAAAATGCATCATTCTTTTGCTCCATAAGTATATAATCATGATTGCTACAAGATAACTTTTCTACACTTTGTAAAGTAAATTTGGAGACATGCCTAGAATGATACCAACTACCTGTAATTGTGAGGTAATATTTTTCAGGAGTATATACCAAACCTATCTTAATTGTTCTTTAAGTTTCTTAGTTTTTTTTTTTTGTATAACCTCTATAAGCATCCAAAATGAACCTTGATTCAGGCAATTTCAGACTACAATGTATTCTCTAAAATATGTTTTGTTTCTCTAAATAAATAAGTCAAGATAGAGTTTTATATTATGAGAGTTTATAAGAAATCCAATATAAGTTACCACCCTCTGTTTTTAAATATTTATTATTAGTGGTTTATTATTGGGTTGGACAGAAAGTCCGTTTAGTTTTTTTCCACAAAATAAAGACACATTTTTCATTTTCACCGACAACTTTATTGATTTGGATATTTTGAGTATGTAGGCTATCTCTGGCAATTGGCTCCTAGTAGGTAGAGGCCAGAGGTGCTGCTAAACATCTTCCAATGCATCAGACAGCCCCACAGTAAAAAATTACTTGGCCAAAATTTCAATAAGACCGAGAAACTTCACAAACCATTTATGACGTTTGATCAGTCACAGCATCTTCTTCATATACTGCACAATTTTTTTTTGCATTTCAGTTGCGTTTTTATCTTTCTTGAAATAATAAAGTATAATGCATCAAAAATGTTATGTTTCTTCCATATTCGATATTAAAATGGCTGCAGAAAAGTTTACCAATTTTAATTTTGTTTTAAATGCATGCTGCAATGACAGCTGTCAAAATAAAATCTAACAAGATTTTTTTAAATGAAGTTAAAGATAACTAAGCACTACTAGAGCCACTGCATGGGGAAAAAATGTAAAATTTGGCCAACCCAAATTATTATATAATTATATAAATATTATATAATTATATAAAACTTCAATACTTGAAGTTTTCAAGTATTGAAAACTTCCTCTGATGTTTATAAAACAGCAGAACATTCCCACAGCCCATCGTTTGTGCCAAACCACACCTCCCAGCTAAAGCACCACCGGTTAACATTCTGACATCTCACTTCTTCAAACCAAAACACTCCCTCCATAGAGGTTGTTCACATTTCCAACTAAACTTAAAATCGAGCCTTTTCATGTCTAGAGAAGCAGAAAAGACCATGGAAGAGGTATGCCAGCATACCCACCACCTGAAGCATCTTTACAAACATCACTTCTGAGTCTCACCGCACAATGAATGACAGTCATCAGAGCACCTCGTATCAGCGTGAAGCAGCTCTGAGCTCAGCTGGATACGAATGGCAAAGTTACAGGGCACAGAACAACACGGTTGAAGAACACATGAGGATAACCAAGAACTATCAACACTCATAAGCACACACCACTAACAATTATTACTCATGTTAGAATCAAAGATTCTTTCTTCAAAGAGACAATTTTAGCACATTTTTGACTCAGGAAGAAACTTTATCCTTACCAATTCAAGCCACATCATTAGAGTTCAAAGTTTGCCATAACAATATTTATCACATGCTTTATTTCATTAATATTAATTGTTTAATATATTTAAAATATTTTGTTAATTATTGTATTAATTATTTGATATTTAATTATTAAATATCATACATTTTTATGTCTGTTTCATAAATTTGCATTTTTAAAGTATGGTGACATTTCTATTGGGTTTGAATAACGTTTATGACATCAAACAACTGAACAAGATCCTTGTTTCTAGCAACTGGGTAGTGACTTCTACATCTAGACGAGAGGTAGATATTTGGGGCAGCTCTGTGTCTCCTCAGTTAGAAGCTTAAAGGGGCCACTAAATTCCCCCAGGGTTTTTTAACTTACTGGTTACCACCTGTTATGCCAACTACTCAGCGAAAAATGTAAGTTGAACTAAACAAATTTTTGCTTAATTTCCAAGATACCTAGAGCAATTAGCTCTAGAATTCATTCTAGTTTCCAACACTTTCTTTTACATTTGCCACTATTGAAACTGCAACATCAAAATGTACTAAAACCATAATTCAGGAAAGAACTATGTAACTACTTTTCTTTATAATTAGAGAATAATGCCATTATTTTAGATTATTAATTCTATAACAGCTCTAAATAAAACCCAGTATCCATTATAAATTCAAACATAGTGTTAGTTGAAAAATGACAATTTTTTTTCTTTAAATAGAAAGAAAATGTATTTCAATCAATGGAGAAAATGGATAACATGATATATAATTAAAGTATCTGAATTTTACAAACCAAGAAATTATATAACATTAGCCAATATAACTTTGAACCTGGGCTGTTCAAAACTAAATTTATTGGTGCAAATTAGGACTAGTGGATTCTGAAAAGGTCTAATGTAAAACAGATTTCATAGTCTATTAGGGTCCTTGATAGTATCTCCATAAAAATGCACTCTAGGAACTTTTAAAGCAACCCAGCCCCTCAGCAAGCTATTAGATTAGATACGGAGCACTATCTGAGAATATTAAATGCTCATGACACCTTTGTCTTTCAAAGTAACAATGGAATGATTTTAATTTCTGGGCTCATTAAAATATACTTAGTCATTTAAGATATTCTATTAGGTGATTTACAGCATATGACAAGTTGAAGGAATTAGTCTTGGGAAAAATTTAAAGATTCACTTTCTTTTTGAGCTAATTTTAAAAATGCTGTCCCAGATAGTTCTAGTTTTACTTCTCGAATAAGAAATACAGAATAGTAATACATCAGTCTTTGTATAACAACTTAAACAGATTTATTAACAAGAAATAGAAGAACTCCAGACAAAGGTCTAACTGCCTACTCATCAGCCCCACCTGGATGCCTAACAGACACATGAAACAAATATACTCAGAACTAAAGTGATCCCATGTGGGAAGTTGATTCCACCACTTTCTTAGTTCAAAAAGTCACTATTATTCTTTTCTCAAAATCACCTCATGTATAATCGTCCATCAATCCAACTAGCTCTAGCTCCAGCACATATCAGGAACCAGACCACTTCTTACTGCTTTCAAAACTTAGTGTCCAAGAGTGGTAGTTCTCAAAGGTTGGTGAGCATCAGTGTATCCTGGAGTTACAACAGATTTCAGAGTCCAATCTACTCTAGAGACTCTAATTTAGGGATTTTGCAGAGGGATTTAGGGCAGGGGGCGGATGATTGATATTGATTTTGTTCTGAGAACCACTGTTGAGAATGACCATCCCATACACAAAGATGTCTTTATGACCTCTTGCCTAAATTTTATAGGCTCCTCTCTGGTTTTCCTTTTCAGCCCTTGTTCCCCTGAGGTTTTCCTCCAGAAAGTGGCCCTGATGATCTGCTTTAAATGTAAGTTAAATTAGGTTTCTCCTCTACTTAAAGTCCACCCCTAGTTTTTATCACACACAGAAAGGAATATCTAGTCTCCATAATGACCTGAAGACCTTACAGCATTGACATCCCCTCCTACCTCCCTAAAAATCATCAATTTTTCTCCAGTTGTACTGGAGGATATCCCAAAGACATCCAAACACACACCCACTTCAACGCTGCTTGTTTTGCTGGTGGTTCTGCCTACAACTGTCACCCTCCACATTTTGGCATGACATAGTCCCTTGGCATGGCCAGATGGCACCTTATCAAAACAGCCTATTTTTTCTCTAAGCACTCACAGCGAATATATTTGAAATTTAGTAAATGTATTTATCCTCTCCTCCCATGAAAGCATAACTAATCACAGAGACATAGCCCATTTTGTTCACAGCTGGATTCTCAACACCTGGAACAGTATCTTGTATGAAGTGACCACTTACACATTATTGGATCAATAAGTGAAAAAATAAATGAATATAGTCCTAAAAAAGAAGTGATACATTTACATAATGAAATACTACATAGCAGAAAGAAAGAAGCTCCTACCCTTCGTGACAACATGGATGGAACTGGAAAGTATTATGCTAAGTGAAGTAAGCCAGGAGGTGAAAGACAAATACCATATGATCTCACCTATAAGTGAAACCTAATCAACAAAACAGACGGGCAAGCAAAATATAGCCTGAGACATTGAAATTGACAACAAACTGACAGTAACCAGAGGGGAGGGGAGAGGGAAATAATGTGGGAAAGAAGGGAAAGGGATGTAAATGAACATGTATGATGGACCCTTGTACAGAGCCAAGGTGGGGGGGTGGGATTGAGGGTGGGAGGTGGGCGTGGGCAGGGCAGGGTAAAATGATGGTGGAGAAATGGAGACAACTGTATTTGCACATTAATAAAAAAGTAAAAAGAAAAAATAGTGTTGAATTAACATAAGATCATTTACTATATTTCTATAGATGACAGAGTGGTAGACATTTACTATGTGGCATCATTTATACCCTTACAAGGACTCTACTGTAGCTGGTTTTGTTGACAGTACTAGGATGACAGGGGGAACACTCAGAGAAGATACATAATTTCATAAAATAATGCAGGTATGAGTGAATGCCTAGGCATCCAGATCAATATTTCATGACTCTGTACCTTAGCATATACTTGCTCCATTGATGTAGATTAATTCATTTGCTAAATGTTTAAGTTCTGATTATAAGTCAGTGCTTATAGAAGTATAGGTCACATAAGGACAATTAAAAAGTAAGAAAAAAGCTTCCATTTATCATTTGGTATGAGGAAATAATATACTTTAAGTTTTAATTTCAAGATGAAATAAAGCTAAAGCAGAATATTATAGTCATAGGAGAGTACAGTATAAAATGAATAATATCACACTATATTCAGGAATTTAGATTGGACTTGTTACATGTCAGTGGCCTATGAATCAGCTGAGAAAAGATGCCAAGTAAGTAACACTGCCTATCAGTGTGAAGCTCGGAATGAAAATCGGACTGAAAGGTCTACACATTGAACTTGTCATGGAATATAGTCAGTCAATGACCTCACAACTATGAATGACATTTCTAACGCAAAGAGAACACAGTAAGGAAACAGAGGACCAAATGTGACAAAGGGAAACTCTGTATTTCAGAGTCCAAAGAAAAAGTGTTTTGTGAAGAGAAAAATATTCAACAGTGTCAAAAAAGCTATGATTTAATATGATTAGGCTTCAAAAAATGTCTTTTGACATTGAAAGCACCAAAGTGGTGGGTGACCACATTTTTACTGGAGCTTTGTGGAGAGAAAGGTAGTTTGGAAAAGCCTGTGGAATAAATGAGAGGGGAAGAAAAAGACAAAAAAATATGATCAGGGAACAACTAAGAGATATTGCTGAGCAATTCTTTATATAAGCTTAGGTATAATGGATAGAAAGAATCAGGGTGGCTGTGTTAAGGAAACCATTAACTCTTTGTTTCACATAAATGCCACTCATTAAATGAACTCTAGCATCAGACTTTCCAGCTATAGGAACAAATGAATAAACATTTTTTGAGCACTTGCTCCATATCAGGAATTATTCAAGGTTCTCTCATGCACATGGACACCTGGGATTTTCACAGCACTCCAACATGGGCCGATTTATCAAAACCACTAAAGGACATATTTGTGATTTACATTTTTTGGCAACTTACTTTCCAGAGCCTCTCTTCAACAAGTACCTCCCGAGTCCTGTTCTACCAACCCCTGAAAACTGCCGTACAATCACAGAGTGATTCATCTAAACCTAGATCTCTACACTAGTAAACCCTCCTGCCCCCTCACAGCCACCTCCTTGGTGCTTTTACTCAAACACTGACTCAAAGCCTCTTAAGTATAATGTTTCATCACTCCACTCTGATTAAATATATTCCTGAGTCCACTTGAATTATTTCCTTTAAAGGAAAAATGTGAACTCTGTCAAACTCACCGGTCATTTGGACAATTCTTCAGTTTTGCTTCTAACAGTCAATGCTGCCTGCTTAAAAGGTTGAAGTAAGATATTTCTATTTTAATGCTATGTTGGATTTATATAGCACCATTCTTTCAAAGAGCATGGTGACCTTCATCATCTGTCTTCACAATATCAGTAGAAGAACAGGCATTATTCCCATTTAATGTCTGACCAAAGAGACACAGAAGGCGAAGTGAATCTGTTAGATGTTCCCTCCTGCCCTTGCTTAGCAGTGACCTAACAATGTCACAGTCTTTATAGGATGTGCACCCTGAGAGAAAAAAGAGACATTCAAGCTATAGCCTGGATCATTACTTTATTATAAACTAGGTTAAATTGATATAGAAAACATAATTTACTTTATTACTACTATACATCATATAATGAACATTAAAAGAATACAACATTCATGTTTACTTAAATTGCAATTAAAATAATAATTTTGGTTTAAGTCTTTTTAAAATGTTTCTCAAACATAATATCTCAATACCCTTATCACTTCAAAGATAGAAGTTATTATTCCATTCTGATAATATCTATTAAGTCTAATTACTGCAGCTAAGCAATGGAACACAAAAAGTCATAATTCTGAAAGGATTAAAAATGCCAACAGAGCATAAGCCTATATTTCTCCCACTACTCGATTTCACAAAAAAACACTGATCCACTACTGAGAGTACAATTACAAATTACTGGTTAAACTGTCTGCAATGACCCTAGTATAGCATATGACTGAATCCATTCATCAGTCAAGGGCAGTGTCATGCAGCACCTTCCTTAACCCCACTAGACTCTGAGCTCTCTGAGAATTCCCAACACAGGTATTGGTGAGCAAATGTTGAGAGAATGATTATGTTAGTCTTAACATTATGATAAGTACTTTAATAGTATCATCTCAATTAACCACACAACTGAACAACCCCCACGCAGGAGACACTATCACCACCATTATTGTCTACCATAGTGCCTCCCCAACTATAATTTCCCAAAGTAAAGTACCCTGAGGAGCCTGCTAAAATGCAGATTCCAAATCTACAGATTGGGCAGGGCCTGAGATTCTGCATTTCTAACTAGATCCTAGGTAACGCCTACTAGGATCTCACTGAGCAAACCAAGGCTCAGAGAGTTTACACACCTGGCTCATTACCCCATACCTGGTACTGATATGACAGAATTCATCTCCAGATATGATTCCTAAGGCTGCACTTTAAAAAAAAAAAAGATTTTACTTATCAGGGAGGGAAAGGGAGAGAGAAAGAAAGGGAGGGAAACATCAGCGTGAGATGTTGACTGGTTGCCTCTTGAACAACCCCAACTGGGGACCTGGCTCACAACCCAGGCATGTGCCCTGACTGGGAATCAAACCAGTGATCCTTTGGTTTGTAGGCCAACGCTCAATCCACTGATCTATGCCAGCCATGGCCCAAGGCTACACTCTTAGTCAGGGCTAAGCAAGCTACAGCCACAAGTGATACTTAGAAATAGCCAGCCCCAGCTGTTTAAGTGTATTGCCTGTGGCTGTGTTCGTTCATGCTGCCTTGGCAGAGATGACTTGGTTGTGACCAAGACAGCATGGCCTGCAAAGCCAATCATATTTACTACAATTATATTTACATTTTTGGAAAAAGTCTGATTTCTGCTCTTAATCATCATAATATGTTATCATATTAAACTTGTTTGTGTTTAATTTCCAGAGCTGGGTGTATAGAGAGTCCTGTGAAACAAATGCTTAGAATCTACTTCATTTGAAATAATAGTTCCCATCAATAAGTCCATATAATTTTATCTGTAAATTTTGTGATATGTATTTTTTTTTACTTTATGATGTATTTACTTAAAACCTGTATGATCTCACCTTTAAATACCAGTTTTTACAGTGGGGAACACTTGTCTAAGGGTATTCCGGAGGCTCCTCAGGGTTTAAGAAGAGAACAATAGAACTTCTATTTGTATTTATTTTGTCTATTCTGCTTTACCTTATATATATGCTTTAGGATGATTCCTAACGTGTACTGCAGTGACCTTCCCAATGAAGACTGGACAAGTGACCGATATTTGTGCTCTCACCGCGCCCAACAGAGTGCCTTGTGCATAGCAGGCACATGGGCAATCGTTACAAAATAATCATTTAATTAGCAATGTTTCTTCATTTTTCCATTTTAAAATCACAATAGACATGATCATTTTTATTAGGGTTTCAGAACTTTGGATGAAGGGATAGGGCCAGAAAAAGTCATTTTGAAGCATAAACAGGGGAATTCTATCTTTCAGGCATGTGGCACAGAGGAATGCTGAAATAGGTTGACATTTGGAACAGAATATTCTATTAAAGACCCTTTCTAGAGCAGTCTGTGAAAGATATGTGGAAATTCAGGTCCTAGAAGCAGAGAATTTTATAGAGAAAAGGGAGATCAAGAGGCAACTGAGAAGGGTAGAAAACAGGCCTCAAAGGCACAGAAGCTACAGAGAAGGCAGGCCTCAGAGACCTGTCTATCTGCACATCAGGCTGAAATCCCAGAGGCAGCAGTGAGTGCTGCCTCCTGGCAGCTCAGAATCCTCCCCTGAGTGCCTTCGGTGGGGTTATGGGCTTTGAGCTCCAGGACCTAACAGCTGTAACTCTCTGAGTGCCTGAGTCATCATTTTAAAGCAACAATTTTCCCTGTAAACTACTGCAGAAGATTGATCTGAATCCATCCAGACTCCAATTTGCAAATTTTTTTGCATAAATCCCTGACATGGACCTTTATAAATCTCATTTGCCTCTCCTCTAGGATCAAAATACAAAAACAGACTGAAGGAATGCTGCTTAAAAACGGTGGGGGTGGGGATTCTGCTTCACTACTCTTAAATGTTCACTGTAGTGAGTTGCAATAAAAATGCTGTTTTGCAATTCTTGACGTTCTGTCTCATGGTAACCTGTTTAGCAAGGTTTGACTGAAAATCTACCATGTACTAGATAGACACAGTGCTAGATGCTGGATAATAGGCTCCTACTTTTAAATCTGGCAACAATCTTATTGGGTTTATGTTCAACCCATTGAAAGGACACTAGAAATTAACAGAAGCCAAGATGTCTTTATTCTACACCGGTGGTTCTCTAACTATATAATAAAATATTATTTTAAAAAATATTCCAATCTGTTATTACTTATAGAACACACTAAAAATAAATTCCTAGAAATATGTCATTTAAAAAGTGCAAAATACAAGATTAATTTTGTATTACATTCGACAGACATAAAACTACTGTCGAATTATCATGACAGTTAGGAAGTGCTGACTCTTAAAGTTTGCATTTATATTGCTTCATAACAGTAACCAACAAAGCTGGCAGAAACCACACTTTGAGTAGTGTGCTCGCTATATCACCCAGATCCAAAAGTGGTGTTTTACACACCACAGCCCACAGAGAATGTTTCCATTCTGAACTCCTATGGGTAACGTCTCTGAGTCTTATGATTCAGGAAAAATGAAATTAAACCACAGGCTGATGCTTGTAGGATTTACTGGATCTGAATGTGAGCCCTATCATTCACCACTATTGTCAATTTAGGCGTGTTTCAACTTCTAAGCCTCATTTTCCTTTGGCTACACAAATGGGAAACAACCCTATAGTGCTATTTTGAGGACTGAGTGACTCAATGCATGTAAAATTATTGGAATATATTTGAGTACACCAGGAACACTCAGATATGTGTTATTACTACTCTTAATTATAGATATAACAACAATATCTTTATCTTCATCCTTCTCCTTCTGCCATACCTATTGCCTTGAAAGGATTACAGTGCCATATTACATGTCAACACTCTCTAGTGATCTTTCTCTTTAACACCCACAATTTGTATTCTTATTTATATATTTTTGTGATTTAAAATGGTTCTGACTATAAAAGAACAGTTATGGGATGTTTAATCTCAACAGCATCTCCCTTCTACCTCCCTCAGGGCAAGTAGATGACTCTTGTCTAAGACAATCACACGATCTAGTCCTCCAGTCCCTTGTAGAGGAGGGCGAGGCCACCACAACTGCATCGTCTTCCCCTTAATCACAAGTACCTAACATATCCTAAACCCAATTAGAACTCAAGCAAAACACATTGAAGTACATTCCACGAATCAGTCAAACTGGAAATTTTAGCATAACACGCAATGGACTAACATGTAAGTATGATAGAACTTAAAATAGCAACAAGTGGTTTTTATGTGAGATGAACATAACCCGGTTTCCTTTACTCCAGTTGAATATTTCTTGAAATCTGACCTGATAATCAAGTATTAGGGGAAGATTACAATTGCTTTCTCCTTCAAATGGAAAAGACATAGGGCCGTCTTGAAACAAGGAGATTAATCAGACATTTTTATGAATTCCTTCCAGCTCCAAGAATTTAATAAAGTGTGTGAATAATTAGTTTCAGACTATATGACCATTAGCAAATCAGCATTTGACAAGGTAATGGGCATAGCCGAAAGCAAAATTATTTTGAGATATCAGAGGTAAAGTATTTAATGTGTTTTTTATATATCTTGGATGCACTCAACTATTCAACTATTTTATCATCATATCAATCTGAAAGGATCTTTACTACATTGGTTATGTATATTTTTACAATTGTCATTAAAATTTTAAAAATGTAACATGGAAACAAAGAGACATAAAATAAAAAGATTCTCTGTAGTCCTTGGTATCATATGAAAAGGTGTCTCATTCTCATTAACTACCTTAAAGAAATACTTAATAAAAGGGCCATCGATTTCCATTTTGAACCTTTAGATCGTTCTTACAGGTCCTCCACAAAAGTGGCATGACAGCATGCACACTGAGCCATGTTCAACGACATGACCTAAATGTGGTCAGCTATGATGACATGAGTCTATGTAACAGAGGTCCCTCAAACAAAGAAACACATTTCGAAACCCTCAGAGCATCAATATCCTTGCACAGAGTTTCTAAGTACATAGAGTTGGGGGACACTTTACAACTTTAGTAACTGGCGGTGAAGACTTTACATATGACATAAGCTGGCAGATAAATGGACACACAGGCAGTAACTTACCAAAAACATGCTAGGTTTCATGGGCTCACAGAATCCCATCCATGACAGATGTCCTTTCCAGCCCCATTGTGAGAGTTCGGGATGGCTAATGGGGCCTGAGGGAAAGGGTTCTATGCAGACCCCACACCCACCCGCACCGGTGCTGCAGTTAGTCCCATACAGGAACGTCTCCTTGACAGGAACTGGGCATCTTACTGTTGCCTGCAGTAACCCAGCACTAGTAGGGGAAGCAGATCCTGAGACATAATATGACTGTATCCATAGAAGGGGATGGAGACTTCTTCCTTTCTATGCAGTTGTCATGGTAGCAAGAGGACTGAATTTAACATTTTACTCTAGCATCATTTTTATTTTGTTGGGTTTTGGTAGACAGACCAAGATGAAGAATCAGTAGTAATGCTGCTACAGGTTAATGTGACTGAATGGAATTAATTCCCATAGGATTTTGACACTTAACTTCACAAGCCATCTTATTGTAGAAGAATATTCTTTAGCCATTGATTGATACCAAAAATGATAAAATAATTTTCAGGACAGTAAATTTGGTATGACTTTGAATCAATAAATATTTTACATACTTATTGCAAAAGACCTGGCTTCACTGAATTATTTTTCTGGTTTTACTGTTCATTTCGTGACACATCTCTCTATCCTTGGTGTAGGGAGAGATGGTTGTTAATATACTTATTGAACAATGACTACTCCAATGCAAAGATGGTAAGTCATTAGAGCGTCTCAATAACTAAGGGGAGAACACAAAGAAAGCTGAGTGAGAATTTTTGTTTAAAATGTACAGGAAAATGTTCCGTCACCTCTAGAATGGTTAGAGTATGTTTTTTTTTTTAACTGAACAAATTTGACATATAACATTTTAAAAGTTTAAGGTATACAACATGTTACTCTGATACATTTATATATTGTAATACAACTGCCAGTATAGCAGCTATATTTATCATTTAGAGTATGATATTGTCTATATTCATTATACTGTGTATTTGATCTCTACGGCTTATTTACCACTTGCTACAAGTTTGTATTCTTAAACACCATCACTCCTATTCTTCCCCCCTTTCTTACATAAATATAAGAAACAATTTTAATTACCAAAGCAATCCTGAGAAAAAAGAACAAAGTCAGAGGCATCATACTTGCAGATTTCAAACTATGCTACAATGTCATATTAATGCAAACAGTATGGTACCGGCACAAAAATAGACACATCAACCAATGAAACAGAATATAGAGCCTGGAATTAAACCCCAGCATACATGATCAACTAATATTGGACAAGGGAGCCAAGAATACCCCATGGGAAAAAAATAGTCTCTTCAACAAACGGTGCTGGAAAAACTGGAGAAGCACAAGTGGAATAATAAAACTGGAACCACCTATCTTACACAACTCACAAAAATTAACTTGAAATGGATCAAAGCCTTAAACATAAAACCTGAAATCATAAAACTACTAGAAGGAAACATAGGAAAGAAGCTCATCAATATTTGCCTTGGCAATAATAATTTTGAGCATTATGACAAAAGCTAAACAACAAAAGAAAAATATTGATGAATGGGGCTATATCATACTCAAAACCTTCTGCACAACAAAAAAAATAATAAACAAAAAAAGACAACCTACAAAATTTACAGCAACCATATATTAAATAAGGGGGTAATATTTAAAAGATATAAAAACTCAGTCAATTCAATAACAAAAAATAAACAATCTGATTTAAAAATGAACAGAAGGACTAAAAATAGACATTTCTCCAAAGAAAACATCAAAATGGCCAACAGACACATGAAAAGATTCTCGGCGTCACTAATTGTCTGGAAAATGCAAGTCAAAACCACAATGAGGTATCACCTCACACCTGTTATTATCAAGAAGACAAGAAACAACAGATGCTGGTGAAGAGTATGTTCTTTCTTAATAGCAGAGATAGGTAGTACCTAATCAACAAAACAAACAAGCAAAGTGTAACCAGAGACACTGAAATAAAGAACAAACTGACAGTAACCAGAGAGGAGTGGGGAGAGGAGTGATGGGGGGCAATAGGGGAAGGGTCATCATTAACATGCATAAATGACTCATGGACAAAGCCAAAGGGGGTAGGATGGAGGGTGGTAGGGTGGATGGGTGGGGCAGGGAGGAGTGGTTGGGGAAAATGGAGATAACTGCACTTGAACAACAATAAAAAAAAGAAGAAGAAAAAATAACAGAGCTAGAATCTGCAAGTTTTTTTCCAGATAAAACTAGTTAGGTCTCTCATCTTAGGCGTTCCTGGGGAGGGGTTAAAAGTTATTCTAAGAGTGCCTACAAATGCCACTTATTTCATTCCCATCAGCTTTCATTTTAGCTTCTTAGTAAGACTCAAATGCTTTATTCCAAACTGGAAAGTATCTTAAAAACAAATACCCATACAGAGAGAAATTGCTCTAGGTAAGAAAGAAGAAAGCCACCAACCCCTGCTAAGCTTAACTCGAGAAGGACACTCTAATCGAGGTTTGTTCACAACAGGATGGGGGCTGAGCTTTTCTATTTTTTTAAGAACATACTGTGACTATTTTCTTTTATGGTAAATGAACATTCTGTCTCACTAAAGGGTCTAAAATGGAAAACCCTCAGCATTCTTAAAACATTAAGTAAGTCCTGGACAACATTTTTAAAAAAAGAATTAAATGGAAAAAAAGAACAGTCATTTTAGAAAAGTTGAACAAGTCACCCATTCACGAGGCAGGTGTTCTAGGCTTCTATCTGATATACCAAATTTTTATTAGCAGTGCCTATATTTCTCAGTTCTTCCACCTCTCAATCATTTCAACTTGCACTCTGATAATACAAAAAGAAATTATGAGAAACTGACTGTACTAAGACATTCAAAAGCTCTCTCAAGGTACAAATTACTGTGGGAAAAGAGAAAGGACAGGGAGAGAAATCAGCTTGATGTCCATTTTCACATTTTAAAAGAAATTTTATGTGACTATTTCCATCAAACCAAAGGAACAGATCCTACATGAAAAACAGTTTAAGTACTTACATTGGAATAATATGTATAAACTACTGTGTATTTTCTGTACCTTAACTACTATATTAAATTAAATTTATTAAGAGCAAATTACTTCTAGTTTTAGTATTCATTTGGAATTGATGCAAATCTTCATTCAATAAGGAGAACAGTTTTAAGCATTTAGAGCATGGATTTGGATAGCACATGGTCCAAAGTAGGTTATTTTTCTTTTTCCTCAGCTACCTGGGGAACTGTAAACACAATAGTATTTAAAAACTTTATTTCTGATAATTAACCACTTCATAAAACATTTATTGACCAGCTTTTCTTTTGCAGGTGTTGGGTCTCACGTCGAGGCTATCAACTTTTTAGGTACGAGGAGATAGTCTCTTCCTCTACACACCACTAATTTCCTTAGAGGAGACAGCTCATTTTCCCAAAGGAAAATACTATGGCCAATGCTGCTCCACCCTCACTATGTATTCCTCTTCCTTCTCTGCAGAAAAGTGAATCATTTCGTTGAGAGTGCAAAGTACTTGGAATCTTCTGGATTATGTCACCTGCAGGGGAAAATCAGTTTCACCTGCTTACTCATTGGGCTTATGATCCAACAAGGCCACCAACTAAATATTCACCAACATGGAACAACAGTCTCTGGGTTCAAATTCTTGACAGAAGAAAACATAATCAATATGAATGGATCTAATAAATTAAGATGATCTCTGATTCAGTGAGCCTTGTATATCAAGCCTTAATTAGGTCTTAATTGCCCTTGGGTAAGTGATGTGTCACTCTCCAGAGCAATTAATCTCGACTGGACAGGGCTGGGCTGAAAGATCTACAGTGATGTGTCAGGGACTCTGTTTAAGACAGGCCATGGGGGACAAAATGGCATTTCAGCTGAGCCAACGTTTTGTGTGTGCTACTGTGTGAGGAGCGACAGGAAACAAATGCTTGTAAGTGCACTTTCTCAGTATGCCTGTCTGGCATCTATCATGGCTCCCTGAAATACCAGTAGGAATCAGATGTTCCCTTGGACCATCATTAGTTGTTTCAATTATAAGTTTCACTATTGTTCTTCTAGGGACATTGTTGTGGATAAGCTATTCCTCCCAAGAAGCTACTCCTCCATGAAGAAGCACAGAGCAAATCAATACTTTGTGAAATTACCCAAATTTGTAAGTTTGTTGATGGCAGTCATCTAATATAAATATAGACTGTAACAGTTTTTGCATAAATTAGCAATTTAATTGAACTTAATATGAAAAGACAGTATTACACAAGTATGCCAGAAGTTGACTTTTTACTTGAAATTCTCTATTACTCATTATCATTATCTAATTATCCCATGGATTGACCTATTATGTGGATCACATTTCTGCAAAACGCAAACACTCTGGATTGATTGGTGCAATAAAAGGCACTGCACTACAGTAACCACATCCTATATTTCTTTGTACATATTCTAAAACTTAGCTTAATGTTGTAGGTATAGTAGGTATTATATTTCTTAGATAATTTGTTTTGATTCTCTTCTTTATTGTTGTTCCATTACAGTTGTCTCTATTTTTCCATTAGTCTCTCCTGCCTTACCCACTCCCCACCTACCATGTTCAATCCTCTCCCCCATTACCTTTGTCCATGGGTCCTTTATACATGTTCCTCGACTTGACCCTTCCCCTAAATGAAACTCACCTTTTTTCTTGACTTTTCATTTCTTCCTTCATTTGTAGATGAGTGCTCTAAAATGCAATTTTCACCCTACTCTCTGCCTAAAATGGCATAGTATGTCCTTCATGTCCATTGAACAGATGTACACTTCTCAATATAGTGTTTTCTTCCGTCCATTAACTACCCACATCCTGATTCTCATGCATTTCCTCCCTCATCTTCCAAGATCCTTGTTTTCTAAACAATTCAAGGTGCTTGATTCTTACCATGGTAATTTCTGTAAGTGTTCCTCTACCATTCTCCCTCCTGGAAGAAATTTTTAGTATCCTGAATAAATAACAATGGGGAAAATCTGGTACTTTGTATATTTATAAAGGCTGAGTTAAAATCCCAGCTCTTACACTTACTCTTAATTTAACAGGAAAGTTACTCAACTTCCCTGAATTTCAGCTGCCTTGCTTTGAAACTCAGTGATAAATATTATTTTGCTGGGTATTTTTGTTTGGGTGAGAGGAGTACTAAGTGAGGATATTTATGCAAAGTGCTCAGTACAGTAGCTTCTATTCCTCTCTTTTCCTGACAGGCCTTGCTTATACCATCTAGCACACACATCAACTTTCTTATTAAATCCATGCCACACTTTCTTATTAAAACCATGCTTTATCATTCTCTTTGTCGAGGTATCTATTTCATGTGCATGTCTAGTCTTTCCAGTAAAGGAAAGGCAAGACATAACATTTTATTCTTTTCTATCACAGTACCCAGATCTTAATTGGAAGGTATTTTACTGTAGTGGCTATAATAATCAACTCCAAGTTTTAATATCAGATTTGCTACCTGTGGAAACTTAGGCAAGTTACTTAATGTCTCTATCCCTCTTTTACTCATGTGTAAATGAAGGTAATGTCAGTAACCTACCGTATACATCATCTATGAGGATTGAATGAGTTAATATTATGAACTTGAAAAATATCTAACATAGCCATGGCTCAAAAGTGCTGGCTATTATTATTACTGTTAGTAATATTATAGCCATGTTTTATAAACATAAGTCATGCTGCAACTATCTAAAAACAATTCAACCAATATAAGAGTAATGCATCCATATTATGTTGAATTTTCATGCACAGCCTTATCTTTATGAGATTTATCTTGTATACCCCAAATCCTAACATGAGGGATGTGATTTTTCAGAAGTCTGCTCCACATATAAATCTTAATATTTTTATGAAAGCACATCACAAGATGCTTGTATTTACACAACAGTGAATTCTAAATAAATCTTAAAGGGCATTATACTACACTCAAAGAAATAGCTTGGGAGAAGGCTAACACATTCAATGCCAATGTCTTCTATAAATCAGTCACCCACTATGACAGTAGGCACTGTGAAAGGGGATGATACATCTCATGTGAAATGGGAAAATTGCTTGAGAGATAAACAATGGTATGCCTTATAAATATAAACATGTGCTTCAAAGACACTGCCTGTATAATTTCCCATAATATATTTTCTTCCCTACTTTTCATAATAAAAATAAGTCTATTTCTTCATTTATAAACACAGGGAAACACATCTAGGCAGAAAAGAAATAAGCATATCATTTTTATTTGACATGATTAATCCAAAAAGCAATTTGAGTCACTGTAATGTTAGTGGTTGTATCAAAGAAGCACCAAAACTGGAGTGGCTTAACATACACAGGCTTATTTATCACTCTTGTATCCGCCCTTTAAGGATGGTCCTGATTCATGGGCAGCTCTCATCTCCAAAATAATTCTTTCTATTTTGTAGATTGGTGACTCCTACAGTCACAGATTTCTCTGCACCCCAGTCAGCAACGAGAGAAAGGGGAGGTAGAGAAAGCCATCTGTTTCTCACCTTCTTGTCCCAACAATGATATATCCTTTCCACTCTCACTCAGTTAACAAAAACTAGCTGTACAACCTCACCCATATCCAAGTACTGGTGGAAGCTGTAGGTTAACACCCTGCTACACAGTATTTTCCAATGGCTTTATACCAAATCACAGTAGAGGGAGCCTGAATCTTGGTAGATGTCTTTTTGCCACAATTTTATTGGCTAGACACACTGAAGAAAATACTCTTGATTATAAACCTTGGGCCTTGCCAATTATTTAAAAACATTAACTCTAAGGGATAGAAATACAGTTCAAGAGGAAAGGAACCCCTAAAAAACTTAGATCCATCTTCTTAAGCTTTCCTCCTTCCTTCTCCCCCTCCTCCCATCAAATCATTGCAGGATACAGGGAGGAAACTGAGGCTGAATTTCTCCAAATACATGTCTATTCTACCCCCTCTATGAATGAAAAATAAACTATTTTAGGCAAATTTAAGTTATATTTCAAGAACTCTAGTAATCTTCTGGAGAAGATTTAATACCAGTAATGATCAACAGAACAAATATAGACATCTCTGACTCTTTGGAGATGTCCCTTTTCTTATCTTATAATAAAAATACTGAATAGAAATTTTCCTAAAGATCTTTCCAGTTATAATCATCTCTGAATTAAACAATGGTGGGAAATGAAGGAAAAGGAGGGAGAAGGTAAAATGTGGTAGTACATATTGTCTCTTTAGAGGTGGTTCATTGATATGAAAACTTTTGCTTTGAAACATCCAAAAAATAAACCTCAGTCTGTCAGTCCTGTAAGATTCATTTTTGTCCTATTTAAAATATGCATTACCAGGCATCAATAAATAAAGACCAATAAATAAACTCAAACCAAATAAATGACTCCACTGCCAACAATAAAAACTTCCGTGCCATCAGCATCCAGAAACATAAAAACATGAAAAATAAAAACTTAGTGGAACAAAATTAAGCCAACTCTTTCCAAACCTGAACATTAAATATTAAACAATGTGATATTCTAAATTAACCAATTATCATAGAAGAAGCTTTAGTATAATGTTTGCATTGAACACTTCCAATTGGAAAATGCATAGAACATAAACTGTAAATATAAAAATTTAGCCTAAAGAAATAAAATTTGGGATGATCAATGACCTCAGAAAGGCCAAAAACTCAGCTTCTACATTTTCAACAAAAGACCATCTGAATCTACAAAAGGTGGAATGCTTCATGTAGTTATGCTCTCAGAAGTTGAGATCTGAGTGATTCAATCTAATTCAGATGAAGCCATCACAATATCCCCAGGAAATTTAATTAGTTCACAGAGGGGGTGCTGACCAAATATTAATAGGATTGACACTGGCGTGGTGCCCTGAGGGAGGGGCTGCAGGAAATGCCTGAGGCAGCTGGCTTGATGCCAAGCTGCCTGGGTAAACAAGCTAGTGTAGCTCATGACCACAGACTTTGCTAACCCCAAGCACAGACACAGGAGGCCTTGCATAGAGTATGAGCAAGGCTATTGAGAGTGATTGATGAAAAGTCCTCCTAACCCCTTCTGGTCTTTGGGTGCAAGGGGCACCAGGGGACACAGGCAGGTGTACTGTAAAGGTCAACATGGCAGCACGGGAGGTGCTGTCCTGTCACTGTAACCTGGGAAAAAGATAGGATTGACTGGAACAGGGTGGGGCTGGATACTGCCAGAGGGTGCAGAAGTTTGGGCCAACAGATTCAAACCAAAGGAAAGAGGTGCCTCACCTCTTTTCCCGGGGACCCACAAATGGATGGGCCAGTGCTTTGCCCTGGCAGGCCATGGAAGCCACCTGGCTGGCACAGTGGAGTCCCCACAAAGCAGCAGCTGGCAGCAGACCCTGGCTCCTGGTGCCGGAAGCAGAGGTGTTGACTGGCAGTGCCAGGTCACAAGCAGATCCCAGATGGGAACCTGAAGCCAGAGAGCCATCTGTTTAGTAGCCTTGAGCTCCAAAGGACAGATAAGAATGGAACAGGAATCCTGGGCATTGTTTCTGGTTCTGGGGTCAGCTGGGTTGTCTGGGTTTTCCGGAAGAAATGAGCCTGGAGCCCAGAAGGTTCCACCCTCCCAAACTGTGCAACCTCTTTCCTTCCCTGCCAACCTCTGCCTCTGGAATCTGCCTGTGGGTTGCCGTGGAAAGTGGAACCCCTCTTTTTGCTTGGTAACAGAATGTCTAGGAACTGAAAGTCACATATTATACAAAACATATCCTATTTAGATACTTCATGAATCTTTGGCCACACCATCTTTCATTTGCCTGAGCAAGTCAAGCAACTCACAAGAAATAAGCAATGGAGATAGAGCACGCAGTGGGCTTGGAGGTCATCCTAACACATGTCAGGATGCTAAATAATGACATCGTGAAGTATTGAACTACAAATATGCTGTTTAACCTGAAATATTATTGTACCTCAATTCCTCCAGCTAGGAAATTCAAATTGGAAAAGATTTTAGAGATAAGTTCATCTAATTCAAACATTTTAATATTCTAAAGCAGATAAGCTGTAGGTCATACATTCTCTACAAATACCACATTATTTTTTTCTTTGCAAAATGCAACGACTTGCCACAATTCAATTATCAAAAAAAAGTTTGATTTGTTAGAAAGGAAGCTCTTGGGCATTTTTATCTGCAACATGGATGAGAATTAATTGTTCAGGAGAAGGTTATTAAATGTAGAAACATAGTAAAATGGCATCTAAAGAAGAAAATTTACATCACCTGTGTATCACATAGAGCTAACACCTGCATTACTTTTGAACTATAATAATTTAGAATAAGTTGCTTTAAATAAAGGTTCATCTATAAAATAAAACATATGTATAAATACAGGAGTAAGCAGATTTGAGGTAATACTCACAACTATTATAATTAAATTAACTTTACAAACATCCCCTGAAGCACTTGAGAAACCTTTATTTGCATAGAAACAACCCACATGTTAATTTAAAATCATTCCAACCTACTAATTGAAACAAGTTTCCTAGGGATCTATCACAGACAATACTTACATTGTCATCGTAGCTTTTCACACCAAACGGTCTTGAATATAATTGAATTTCCTTTAATATTTTTATTAATTGACACTGTATTTGTACAGACTTCCCCTACAAAGTCTAAATTAATGTTTAATTGTACAGCTAAATCAGATAGAAGAAGAAATGACATTTTCAAAACCTTATAACTAATAATGATATGTATGAGGTCTACAGTAAAATCAGGTACTAAATTATAATATTAATGTAATATAACAATTACAATTCAAGCTAATTATATGATGAAATAATATGCTAATTTTAGGAGGAGCATAAGATTTTCATCTCTTTGTTATTACTTGAAAACAGGTGTAAGATTTTAAGTAAATTTGGATGGTATACCTGATAAATACAGGTAATGGGAGGCATACACAGTTTTGTTTGAAGACTCCATATTGATTGGGTTAGGGTGGTAAATAGATTTCAAAGAAATAAGCAATCATCTTCCCGAATACCTTCAAAAGCTGATCTACTCCTGAGCTGCTTTTCCCTTGACCAACTGCACATTTGTATTCCAAGATGAGTAGCCATGAAGCTTTATTTAATAAAGTCTAATGATTCTCCTGATTGACAGCGAGAGGGCCATGTGTGTAAATGCAGAATATAAATAAACAAATATGTATCCTAATTTTAATGCAGAAAACAGATAACCATTACCATAAATTCAACAAAATGGCCCTCCACCTATATAAAAATATTTAAATAAAGATGCATCCACCTTGTTTGGCAACCTAAGGGTAGTTATTGGTATTACAAATAGTTCTGAGAGAAAAAGAAAGAAAGAAAATGCCAATGTACTGTTTGGTATATTAATTAGAACCTTAGAGAATGAGTTAAAATGTCACTCAAGGACTACAGAAGATTTGTATTTGGTCCAAGCCACACACACACACACCAGGAAAAGGCAAAAGAAACAAAAAAAAATTTATAACAAAACCAATAAAGGAAGAATCCCAACAGAAGAGATTCTAGGACCTAGAGAAAGATTCTAGAACCTAGCCTGGGCTACAGAAACCTACACAGAGCTTCCTGGGTTGAAAAGTCAGAGTTTGAGCTTCAGAGAGTCTAAGATAGCTAGAAATTTAAAGACATGAAAGAGAGGAGTTTGCACCAAGAGGAAGATGCACAAAAAGAAGTTAAAACTACAAAGAAGTTCCTTTGAGTTTTTGGCCACATAATGATTTGTGCATGTATGTGTGGAAACAAGCAAGGCTGTGGGAAGTACCATGGGGAGGAAGCAGATGGGAAACTGTTTGAAGCTGATAATAGGATTGGAGATAATTTGTGTTCCCATTAGCACAGGGCATCAAGTAGCATCCACAGAAAAGATTTGCTTTATTGGAGTCGCTAAATTAGCCCTAGACTAAAGGCCACACAGAACCTGACTTAATAAAGCTTAAAATCAAACCTCGAAAGAATTAAACTTCTTTCAGGTAACTTACCTGTACACCAGAACAAAATCCTCCACTAATGAAAGGAATACAACAAATCCAGGAACTAACAATGTAAAATGCACAATGTCCAGCATCAAAACAAAATTGAAAAAAAAAATTTAAAAAGCAAGGAAAGTTTATGCAAAATTATAAGAAAAAAAACAACATAAATATTCAGAAATGATGGGACTAGAGACAGGGAGGGAACTGTTACAAAGGCAAGGAAATGCCTATTATAGTCTCTATACATTCAAAACCTCAGAAGAAAGCATGCCCATACATTTTTAAACAATGGAATAAAATAAAATACATTCAGCTACAACTTCTATAGATTAAAAAATAGAACATCTAAAATGAAAAGCACACTGGATGGGATTAAAGCATATGAAAAGATTTCTAAAAATGAACACATAGTAACAGAAACTATCCAAAATTAAAGAGAAAAAAGTGTTTGAAAAAAGTGAACAGGGTACCAGTGAGCAGCAGGAAAGCATCACACAGTCTAACATGCTGCTAATTGGAGTCTCATAAGTAGGGATGAGAGGGGGTTCACAGCAAAAAAAATTAAAGATCAAATAACTTTTAAGTTTTATATAAACTATAAAATTGAGAGATCCAGGAAAGTCAATGAATGCAAGCAGAATAAACAAAAAGAAAGAAATGCATATTATCAGCAAATTCATGAAAACTATTGATAAAGAGAAAATGTTTTAAAGCAGCAATAGGGAATAAAAATATATTACATACAGAAAAAACAAAAATAAGAATGACAGTAGACTTCTCTTCAGAAACATTGCAAACCAGACAGTTACTGAGTGAAATCTTTCAAAGACATAAGCAGTGGTAGGGGAGTGAGAGATTTCACACCCAGCAGAAATATTTTTTAAAAATTAATGGTGACCCATGGACATGGACAACAGGGTGAGGACTGATTGAGATAGTGGAGGATGGGAAGGGCAGGGGAGAGCAACAGGGGAAAAATTAGGACGACTGAAACTGAACAACAATGAAAAAAGTTAATGGTGAAACAAAGACATAGTAAATTTGAGAGATTCCATTCCCCAGGCCTGAACTTTAATCAGTCCTCGAGACAAAAGGAAAACGATGCCAAATGGAAATGAGGAATAAAGAGCACTAGAAATGGAAAGTGTGAGAGGAAATATAAAATGCTTGTTTTCATTGTTTAAACTTCTTCAAAAGGTAATTGGGTGTTTAATGCAAAATGATGTCTTAGTATATTTGAAAAGACTGAAGCCATGCAAAGTATGTACTCTGAATATATAAGAATTAAATTTGAACAATGGCAACAACAACAAAAAACAAGAGATAACTGAAAATACCCAAATATTTGGAAATTAAACAGCACACTTCGAAAAAGATACTGAGGCCAGTCATATCAAAAGGAGGATTTTTAAATCCCTTAAACTAGTCCTGGCTAGTATGGCTCAGTGAATTGAGTGCTGGACTGTGAACCAAAGGTTCACTGGTTCAATTCCCAGTCAGGGCCCATGCCTGGGTTGTGAATCAGGTTCCCAGTTAGGGACATATAGCAACTGATGGATGTATCTCTCACACATTGATGTTTCTCTCCCTCCCTTTGTCCCTCTGTTCTCCTTTCTAAAAATAAATAAATGAAGTATTTAAATAAAATAAAATTCCGTAAACTAAATAAAAGTGAAAACAGTCTTAATTTATTATAGTGTGCATGCAAATAAATTAAAACTTAGATGGAAAATTTCTAGCATTAAACACCTATGTTAGAAAAGAAGAAACATATTAATTATAGTATCTACGTTTCCACCTGAAGAAACCAGAAAACAAAATTAACCCTTTCTCTCTCTCAAAAAAAAAAAAAGAGGAAAATAATAAGATCAGAAATCAGTGAATTTAAATGGAGAACATTAATGAAACTAAATGTTTGTTCTTCAGAATATGAATAAAATAGATAAACCCCTAGCCAATATTAGGAACAAAACAGAGAATGTCAGTACAGATTCAACAGACATTAAAAGAGTAATGAAACATAAAAAAAAAAAAAACCACTGAATTATAAACTTTAAAAAACTGAATTTTATGGTTTATGAATATATCTCAATAAAATAACTGTAAGAAAAAAACTATGAACAACTTTATGTCAGTAGCTCAGAAAACTCAAACAAAATGGACAAATTTCTTAAAAGAATCCAAACTAGCACCACACACTCAAGAAAAAATAGACAACCTGAATGCCCCTAAAACTAAAAAAGAAAGTAAATCTACCCTCATCCAGTATCTGGTTTCACATGTAAGGTACTTAGAAGTTACTACTCCATCACAATAACTAAAAATCTGAACAGACTGAAAATCCCACAACTCTTCTTAGTTTCATGAGGGAGGGAAGGGCGCAGGCAAACCCACTGCCAGAGAGTGCATACAGACAGACAGGCAAATACAGGCAGTCGTGACTTACCAGAACGGAGACTCATGGGAGGAAACCACCATGGGAGCCACTGCCAGGGCAGGAAAAGCCGAAACTGTGACTGGCAAATTGCTTGAGGACCATTGTAAACACCACTGAGAGTTAAAAACTCTAGGGGACCCGGTGATGGGGGTTGGGGAGAGCCCATAATATCCATAATATTTGAGATATACCGCCTGGGCTTCACCAGGATTCCACAATAGATATCAGAGAAAAATCCCTTGGTATATTATTCTGGTAGGAAGAGGGGAAAAGGAACTATTCTGAAATATGCCAGAGGACCCTGTTCTTCTTAAGGAGGCCTACACGCAGGGGAAACTAATTAACCAGATCCTAACCTGCTGAGGTATTATCAGAAACCAACTCACCTGGGGAAAGAGAAATAACCAAATCCAGCCCACTGTGGTGATCCTGTCCCACTTAAGGGCAAAGAAAAACTCCAAGAATGTCTTGTGAAGCTCACAGCCCAGAAGCACAGGCTCACTAAGAGACTGAGATCTAACCATAGGACTATAGACGGCTTCCCCTCCCCATCACTGGCGGCCTGTTTATAGCTGTTCCTTTTACTTGCTACCTGTCCACCAAGCTTTCACAAGGGTTCCCTTTCCTCCAAACCCTCAACAACCTTTGTTATCTCTTGTCTTTTTTATGGCAGCCATTCTAACAGGTGTGAGGCAGTATCTCATTGTGGTCTTAATTTGCATTTCCCTGGTGGTTAGTGGTGCTGAGCACCTATTCATATGTTCATTGGTTTGGATGTCTTCTTTGGAAAACTGTCTATTCTTCCCATTTTTCATTTGGATTGTTTGTTTCTTTGGTGGGAATGTAAATTGGTGCAGCGACCATAGAAAACAATATGGAAGTTCCTCATAAAATTAAAAATAAAAATACCATGTGATCCAGCAACCCTAGTTCTCGCAACATATCCAAAGGAAGTAAAAACAGGATATTGAAGTGATATCTGCAGTCCCATGTTCATTGCAGCATTATTCACAAAAGCCAAGATATGGAAACAACTTAAATGTCCATCAGTGGATGAATGGTAAAGATGTGAGATGGAAACACACACGAATACACAGCACACACATACACACACACTGGAATCTTAGTTATCCATCAGGGAAGGAAATCCTGCCACTTACTACAATACAGATAGACCTCCAAAGCATTATGCTAAGTGAACAAAGCTAGAAAGAGAAAGACAAACACTGGACAGTGTCATTCATGTTGTCGCTAAAATGTTGAAGCTGAAAAAAAAGTCAAACTTGTAAAGATATGAAGTAGAAAAGTGGTTGGCAGGGGCTGGGGGTAGAGAAAATAGGGAGAGTTTGGTGAAGTGGTAAAGACTTCCAGCTAGCTATAAGACAAGAAGACCTGAGGATCTTGTGTATAACATGGTGACTAATTCAACATTGTATTTTGCCACTGAAATTTGCTAAAAGAGTAAAACTTAAATGCTCTCACCAAAAAAGATAAATATGAGAGATGATGGGGGCGTTAATTAATTAGGTGGAGGGAATCCTCTCACTATGTATACATATATCAAATCACCACAATTTAGACTTTAAATGTCTTATAATTTTATTTGCCAATTATTTCTAAATAAAACTAAAATTAAAAGAAAAGAAACCAATTAAAAATGGACCAAAGATCTTAACAGATACCCTACCAAAGAAGAAAGATGGCAAATAAATCTGTAAAAATATGCTCCAAATCATATGTCATCCAGGAAACACAAATTAAAACAAGAATGAGGTATCACTACACAACTCAGTGTGTGACCAAAACCTGGAACCCTGACAACATGAAATGCTGGTGAGGATGAGGAGCAATACGCATGCTCCTTCATTGCTAGTGGAGATGCAAACCAGTAGGAGCACTTGAGCGGGCAGCTTGGCAGTATCTTACATAAATATACTCTTACCATGTGAACCAACAATCACACTCCTTGGTGTTTACCCCCAGTGTTTGAAACTTTATATCCACACAAAACCTGCACAGGATGTTTATAGCAACTGTCTGCACAACTGCCAAAATTTGGAAATGACCAAGATGTCCTTCAGTAGGTGGTTAAGTAAATTGTGATACATCCAGACACTAGAATATTATTCAAAGTTAAAAATAAATTAGCTATCAAGCCATGATAAAATATAGAGGTAACTTAAATGCCTATTACTAAGTAAAAGAAGTCAATCTGAAAAGATTACGTATTGTATAATTCAAAGCATAGGACACTCTGGAAAAGGTTAAAATATGGAGATAGTAAAAAGGTATATGAATGGCAAAAAAGCACATGAAAAGATTTTTAACATCATTAAAACTTAGGAAAATAAAACCACAATGAAATAGCAATACACACCAAATAGAATGACTGAAAATAAACAGAAAAAGCAAGTGTCATTGAGGATATTGAGCAATTGGTAAACTTATATAATAATGCTGGTTGAAATACAAAATGATACAGCCACTTTAGAGAACAGTTTACCAGTTTTTTATAAAGTTAAACAAACACCAACCATAAAACCCAGCAGTATAATAGTAGATATTTACCCAAGAGAATTTAAGACATATGTCTACTCGAATACTTGTTCAAAAGGGTTAATAACAACTTTATTCTTAATAGTCCCAAACTAGAAAGAACCCAAATACCTATCAACTAGGGAATACACAAAGTGGTGTATTGAAAAATGCAATAATTTTCAGCAATGCAAAGAAACAGTCTTCTGTTACTTGCAATATCGTGGATGAATATCCAAAGCATTAAACTAGATGGAAGAAGCCAGACACAAAGATTATGTACTATTTGATTTCATATAAAGGAGGCAAAACAGTAGCAATAGAAAGCAGACCAGTTGTTGCTAGCATCTGTGGACAGAGAGGGGAGACTGAATTCAAAGGAAGTAAAACAAAAAAATTTGGAGGATGATGGAAATATTTTCTTGTGGTGGTAATTTGGATTTTTAAAACTTAAGTTGTATGAATTTTGTATGTAAATTATACTTCAATTCAACTAATATAGAACAAAAATAAATGTCTAAAAGTTCATTTTTTTTAGATGCTTAGATTTGTACAATTCTCGAAAAGTCTAATGAATAAATTATTACATCAAACCTTTCTGGGGGTTACTATTGTTAAGCAGAGCATGGTAAATAAGTAGTTTTGACCAGCATAGTTATCACTTAAGTAATAAAGTTTCCAGACTAAAAATCAAGCAACATACATATTTGGTCAAATATCACATTACTTCTTTGTAATTTGTAGCAAAGTATTAGTTTAAAAAAAAAAGAGTTTCTAAAGCCAGGAGTCATTAATTTATTAGGTTAAGGATCTGACTGTGCTTCTGTGAAAGGGATGGTGTGGCATCATCTTGCTTTCTGCAAAAAGAATTCACACAACCACTTTCACAATTAAGCAAGCAAATTAGATTATATTTATCTCACTTTTTGATTATTAAGTAAAGTTTCCTATTGATGTAGAGATTATATGTTTATCTGGTAGATCCGCCTCTCTTCCTGTTTTCATTACCTATGCTGAATCCTCCTAAAAATTCTGTCCTAGGCCTTGGCCAAGTAGCTCAGTTGGTTGGAGCATTGTCCTGACATGCCAAGGTTGTGGGTTGATCCCCAGTCAGAGCGCATACATGACTCAACCAGTGAATGCCTAACTAAGTGGAACAACCAGTTGATATCTCTCTCTCTCTCTCTCCATCTTTCTCCCTAAAGTTAATCAATAATTAAATAAAGATAAAAATAAATATATCCTCTGGCTAAAATCAATAGGAACTATTGTAGAATACAAGAAATGTTCTTGAGCCCTGACCGGTGTGACTCAGTTGGTTGGGCATTGTCCCACAGGCAAAAGATCGCCAGCTTGATTCCCGGTCAGGGCATATGCCTGGGTTGTGTGCTTGGTCCCTGGTTGGGGTACAAACAAGAGGCAATTGGATATTTCTCTCACACATCAATATTTCTCTCCCTACTTTCCTCTCTCTCTAAAATTAAATAAAAAAAGTTCTTGCATCTTAAATTGTTAGGAATTTTAAATTATTAACTTCATTTTAATCTCTAAAAACACTGAAACTAATTTTTTAAATTATGGGTATGGGGAGGTGGGAGAAAAGGAGAAAGCTTCACGGTTACCTAATTTCTTTGGACACTGTGCAATTAAGTAGGATGGGATCAAATTTTCCAAAGGATTTCCTTCAACAGTAGTTTCAGTTAAAAGGAAACACTCATCTAAGACTCAACTGCTTAGATATTCTCAAGGTAGAATTTATATAGACTGCAGAAATGTTACCCAAGGGACTAAAAGATAGAAGCAAAGATCCTCATAGACTGCCATTGTTCTGACCTTCACTGTTAATTGCCCTTCCACATTGAACCTCCACTATCCCACCCAGCTGAGCAGGCATTTCTACTCTTCTCGTTGGATGTGAACTAACCTCAAGTTCAGGCCAACCATTATTTTCAATTAACTAATCAATCTTACATGTCTGATGTGAAGATCAAGTGTAAAAAGAGGTGAAATATTAATGTAAAGTTTACAGGACATTTTTATTTTTTTTATTTTTAATTATAGTTGATGTACAATACTATATTAGTTTCAAGTATATGACCCAGTGACTATACCTTAACATAGCTTACAAAGTGATCGCCCTGATAACTCTAGCATTCATCTGACATCGTACATGGTTATGACAATATTATTGCCTATATTTCCTGTGCTGCACTTTACATCCCCAGGACTATTCTGCAATTACCAGTTTGTACTTCTTAATCCCTTCCCTTTTTTCACTCATCCTCTCAGCCCTCCTCCCATCTGGCAACCATTAAAATGCTCTCTGTACCGATGAGTGTGTTTCTGTTCTACTTGTTTTTTAGATTTTGTATATAAGTGAATTCATATGAAATTTGTTTTTCTCTGACTCATTTCACTTAGCACAATACCCTCTAGGTCAGCAGACCCCAACCTTTTTGGCACCAGGGACTGGTTTCCTGGAAGACAGAGGGCAGGGACACAGGAGGCAGAGCTCATTTGTTGTGGACGGGGGTGGGCAACAGAAGGCATGGCTGAGCTCAGGGGAGCTTTGCTAGCTTGCCTGCTGTGGAAGGGGTGGGGAAAAAACAGGAGGCAGAGTTCAGATGAGCTTTGCTCTCAGCCTGAATGAACTTTTGTGGCTCCCTCAGAACCCTGCATTTGTATAGGTTACGATTTAATCTGCCTCTCAGCTTCTTAGCTATAATTATTTTGTAATTATTATGTATTATTTTCCTAATTAAACTCTTCAGTGGCTGTGCTCCTGGAGTAAAGACAAAACTCTTCAGAATAGTCTGGCCTTTACTTTCCCCACCAACTTCATCTTCTACTGACCTAGGTTGGTGTTCTTCATTTTTGAACAAGCCATGGTCCCTCCACCTCTGTGACAAAAATCTCACTTAGCACAGGCCACTTTTTCTCACCCTTTTCCACCTGCAGTTAATTAACTATTTACTTATCACTTAGCTCTCAGCTCAAATAAACTCTGAAAACAGGAAAGGACCCTGAGTCCCCAATTTATGACAGGTTCCCTTTGGGCAGTTTGCCATAGAACCCTGATCCTTTTCTCCATAATGCATTTCTTAGGATGTAATTCTGGGTTCGTTTTTGTGGAATTATTTTATTAACACTGCCTCCTGCATGACGTAAACTGCATGCTACCTAAGAACAACAGTAGTGTGTGTTGGCTCACCATTTATTTCAAGTGCCTAACAGAGCTACGTACATCCTGAATTCTCACTAAGAATCTGTTTCACGAACGGTGTGAGAAGAATGAGTGGACATGAATGAAGGTGACACTTCATTTCAAGGTTTTAATATTTATTTAATTGCTGAATACTAACACTATGACAATTTACTTATTGAACTTCTAGAAATGCATTTCTTTATCTAACTAAGGGGTAGAACCCTTAAGGAAAAAGAAAATTATGTAAAACATGAGGGAAGTAAAGCTTGTCTTTCTAGCACTATAAATTTCATTTACCTCTAATTAAGTTAATATACCATAATGCTTCTTTTTTTATTTCCTGAAACACAATAGCCTATATCTTCTTTGGTCAGCAAAACAAAATATCAAATATCAACTTAGCATAAATTTCAATTAACTATTATTTCATGTGAATACTTTAGACTCTTATGTTAATGATGAAGTATTGATTTTATGTGTAACAGTATAGGCAAAGTCACAACAAACAAAAATGAAAATTCTATTCAGTTCTCTCATGTCAGATGCTAACTCAACTCTGTGTTATGTGTTTTGACATATTAATAGGCAATAATTCAGTTATATATGGATCAGGAGAGAGAAAACTTTGAAATGAATCTGTTACTTTGCTTATCTCTTATGCTTGACAGTGTAAGTCAAAGGTAATTAAAAATATAGGAAATCAAACTTTTGTGGAGGACTTTAATATTCCAAGAACTCAATGTACAAATTTGGTAGTGTTGTATTTCATGCCAATGTTGAACTCAGAATAAGTATTACTATCTAATCTCGTTCATGTCAGAGAAAGTTAGTTAACAACAAAATCTTCACATTGCCAATACTTATCATCAAGAAAGTACAGCTGAAAAAAAGTATAATTAAAGACCATGGGCCTGAATTTCATTGGTAGAATTGGAAATTTGTGGTCTCATAAATATTTTCAAAAAAAGATTTTTCAGAGCAAAATCATCATAGGAATTAATAAAGATACCCTTGAAAGATCACCCAAGCTTATGCTAATGCTGACCCAAAAGTTCCCACAAAGATCTTCATTAAAAAATGAATCTAACCCTGACTGGTGTGGCTTGGTTGGTTGGGCATTGTCCCGCAAAGCAAAAGGTTGCTGGTTCCATTCCCAGTCAGGACACACGCCTGAGTTGCGGGTTTGGTCCCGGGTTGGGGTACATACAAGAGGCAGCTGATCAATATTTCTCTCTCACATTGATGTTTCTCTCCCTCTCTTTCTCCATCCCTCCCCTTGTCTCTAAAAAAAATAAATAAATACTTTTTTAAAAAAAATAAGTCCACATTATAGTAAGGTCTTTCTGTTATTACTAATTAAACTGTGCTTGGGTAGAATCCAGGAGATCTGAACATAACATTCTACTATGCAGCAACTTCCCCCTGTAAGGGGTTCATGTCAAATAGTAAAGAGAGGAGACCACTTTATCAATTCATAATGTGAACCTTCTTTATCAACTTCTAAAACAAATTAGAGAGGCCTACCCAGAGGTTTACTCTGACTTTATCCCTTACTGGCTGTGTGATTTGGCCTTGATCAAGTCACTTCACCTTTCTTGCTCTTGGCTCCCTACTGACAGCAGAGATGTGGGTTGGACTGAGTGACTCCAATTAAGAGCTAAGCTCAGTTTTAAAGTCAGGCACGCATTTCCCGGTGTCAGGGGAGCTCTAAGCATTCACACTGGATTTGGATAACAATTCTCTAGTCCTTATACATTTACTGTGGATAGCAGATATTGACAAACTTTTTTTCTCCAAAAGGCCAGATAGTCAATATATTTTAGCTTTTCGGGTCATACAATATCTGTGTCACAACTTCACAATTCTGCTATTAGAGAGTAAAAGCAGACACAAGCAATACATAAATGACTCATTTTCAAATAAAACTTTATTTACAAAAACAGGTGGTAGTCCAGATTTGACTCATAGATCAAATTTTGTCAGCCCCTGGTATATTACATAACAACTACAACTATACATTTGGGGTAAGAAACCTTCTTAATGTTATACCTACACATGCACAAATAGTTCAGACTAATTTAATAAATGATTGCATTCCTCTTTTCAAAGTTTATTTTCTTCTCCTTCATTCACTCTTTATTCATATACTATCCTGCCTTCCTCATTCTTGACAAGAACCACTTCATCGTCCCTATAACTATTTTTTCCCCAGAATTACTTTAGAACAGAGTTAATAGCAAAAATGCAATACTGATTCAGAAATAGCAATGACTGATTCAAAGACTCACATCAGAATCTTTGTTCCAGAAACTGGAGTTTTATCAATCAAACAAGATTCTGTCTTGGGACCTCATAAAAGTATCCATTCTCCATTTCTATCATCTTGTGGCTTCTAGTCTCACTCACTTATCTCACTTTTCTTTCCAGAATAAACCTCTCAGAAAAGACAGCCAGTTACCTACATAAACTGCATATGCCTCTTAAAATGTACACCCTTGTGTAAAGAGCCTAGAAATGACAAAATTGCAAATTACCAAATGCAACTAATATGGTTGTTGCTAGATTCTGAAAAACATAAGGAAAGTCAAGTCCCCCCCCCTGAATAAAAAGGATCATCTTCTCCCCATATCAACCCCCAACAGCAAACAAAGTGCCATCAGCTTTGCATGGGTTCCCATGTTGAAAAAAACAGTTGTATTTGCAGAGCAACCGTAAACACTGTGACAGGTAAGTTCTTTGGAATCCGTTCAGCTCCAGCTCATGAACCCCCCTAAATCTGCCAAGTGCTCCCACTTGCAACTTTAAGCACCCCATAGAGTTCTATTTAGAAATGTCTGCAAACAGCGCAAAGGACACACACTCCCACATCCTGATGGAGAAGAACAACAGCTCCTGAAGTGCTGTCACCATCGGGCAGCAGAAAGCAAGAGGAGAGACAAGGAATTTATCCAGTTTTTTGAGAGCTTTTCCATCAAACACTTGGGTATGTTTACTTGAGTTACCCTGACTTCTCTATCCTAAGAAACATCTAAACAAGCTCATGAGTCAGAAGACAGAATATACTTCTCGTTAGTTACCTTTCCTCTGACAAATGCAATTTACAAAACTATGAACAAAGTGATCGAAAACCATAAGCAAAGGTTTGTCAGCCTTCTAGCAGCAATGTGCAAGAATGCAGGTGTGTATGTGTTATGTTATTTCCATGATGTGGTGGAATCAGCCTTCCTGGCTCACATTAGTCTAAGAAAAATTCTGAGTGGGAGGGTAAAACACTACTTCGTCCAACAACCAAATTGAGAAAAGACACAGACAAATAAGAGGTAAGTTCTTTAAGTCAGTGCCCACCTACATCAGAGTAATGCTGACTTAACGCTGTTTGCTACCAGAATGGAGTGAAGAGATGAACACAGATGGAGATATTGATAAATGAAGAATGTAAGCATGTTAGAGATTCTCAGCAGTGTGCTAGACCATGTACAAACAGTAATGAGATTAAAAAAATAATAATGCTCCTTTCCTGTGGTCACATCTGGCTAGATGCTGGTTGATTCCTCTTTCTAGGGAGTCCTGGCCTCTCTTCCAGGTGAGGTAGAATCTTGAAATTTGATGCCCCTTGCATTCAATGTAAATACAGAGGATTCAGCAAGAGTCCTATAAGATTCCATTATCACAAAGTGGAAGGAACTTTACTTAGAAGGCTGTCTGCTAAGCATCTGATTCTATTGTATATGCTTTGATATTATACCATGGAGATTCTGCGCAACCTATTACAGCTGGTATTAATGGCCTTAACATAACTTATGAAATTCAACCTTATAGCATTTTACCACCGTGAATAAGGGGAGGCTACACATCAAAATCACACCACCTCTTCCCACACTAGCACACAGCTCTAGTAATACCAATCACATCAGAGAATAGCTTTGAGGAAACTCCCCCTATTTGTATGCAGTTGAGCTTCTATGCTAAAAACAAGAAAGAGATAAAAATAAGCCCATGTGACAATGCCTCAACAATAAATATCAACAGAATGAAAACAGAATGCCCCAACTGATTTTACCTCAAAATGTTTTGTGACAAAATAATTATAATAATTGTAATGATAATAATAATTGACCTGAAAATTGGGCTGGGCAAAATAAACATTAATGAAGTTCAATGACGAAATGTGAAGAAATCTGAATCTTTATGAGTACGGATGACCTTTATCAGTTAAGGTCTACTCTGGGACTTTTGGAGAATTTACTATTGAAATTGCCCAGTGTCAGTAAGTGAAACTTAAGTAATGACATACATACACACACACACACACACACACATATGTGTGTGTATATATGTATATATGTATGTATATATAATGAAAATATACATAAAAAGAAATGTCACCTCTTACCTCACTGTCAGAAGATCGTTACCATTAGCAATTTCACTCAATCCATGCTTTTATGCATAAAAAAACAATATTATTAAGGCTTTTGGTATAAATCAAGATATCTCTATAAACAAATAAAAATTGAATAGCCATACAGTAGATAGACTGGTGATTTAGTTAAAGGACTATATGCAATGTTAATCTGGAAGAAGAACTCAGGGGAATGTCTCCTGCACCACTCTGCTCAATATTTTTATCAGTGATTCAGATGATGCTATGAATTGGCTACTTATCATATTTTCCGACATTATGGAATTGGAAGTAATTTCTAAAATAAGATGATGGCATGTTTATCCAAAAGATACTGACTGTTTTGAATGATGGGCTAAATTAGATGACAACGAATCAACATGTAAAATGCAGAGATTCATACTTGGATTCTGAAAAAACAGCTGTAGGACTACTGAAAGAGGTGATGTGGCTTTAGAATTCTTTCATTAAAAAAATGGATGCATAAGTGCCTACAGATCAGGACAGGGGAACCCCAAAGCAATAGCTCAGGATGTTAGTTCTGCTTCTGGCCAATGCGGAGAAACAGACACTAGATTATGCTGGTTGTGCTTTCACCCGAAACAATTAAAAGCTGGAAAAAATACCTGAAAGAACTTTTTTCAAGACTTTGGATATCAGGCAATAGAGCAGTGAATGTGAAAAGAGAAAATGAATAAGATAAGTCCCGTGATTGCCCCAGCTTACTGGATAGAACGAGTTTCCAAGCTGTGACGTGGAAGGGAAATGCACACAGAGCCTGGAAGACCACAGGAAGTGAGGAGTCCAGGGGGACGAAGGTGCCTGGAGTTCCCAGAACAGAGGAAAGAGGAAATAGGAAGCCAGAGAGAGGACCCTCAGATTTTCACAGTGTTCCCCCAACTGCAGTAGATAGTTGAGGACTTCTCAGCGCAGGAGTGTGAAGTCACTTCTTAAGGCCCAAAATTAAATAAATAAGATAAAACAACTTAAAAGTGTTTGAGAGAATAATAGCAAGACTCACAGAGGTAGAATTAGTTCCTATCTCCACTAACCAAATTGGAAAACCTCACAATTCATAGGTGTCAGATGGAATACTCAAAAGAGGTTGAAGAACCTAGAACAAAGTTTCAACATGTTCAGCACAGACTTGGAAGATTGTCAAAAGATGCAGGTAGAACTTCAAGAGGTGAAAACTATAATGTCCAACATGAAAAATATAGAATTACAAATAATAATAACAGAAGAGAATATATCATAAAATGAGGATTTTAAAATGATGATTCTGAGTCAAAGGTTTGGAACATTCCTGAGAATTTGCATTTCCACAGCTTCTTAGTGACAACCATGCTACCTGTCCCCAGGCGGTCCTTTAAACAGGAGGGACTAGGTCCATACTGGGCACCTAGAAACAGAACTAAGTGTTAAGTTTAAGATTTCAGGGAGGCAGAAAAAAAGATCAAATCATGAAACACACCACACCATGGAACAGCGAGGTTTCTGTAAGAAGTGTTGAGTCATGCGTGTGCAGCATTGTTGTAGAGAGGCTAAAATCAGAACATTTCTTAGCTTTCTTCCAAAGCTCAAATTACATGCTGTACTAAACTTGAACTTCAAGTAAATATGTGTTATAAACTGGAACTCTTGAAATGTGTCCTTGGATAGTGTATACTGGCCTCATGAAAACAACACAAGGGCAGTGGGCTGTGGAATGATACCACTAACAAAGGAAGCATCACACACACATATCCAATACATATTTGTTAAGCTGCTGCTATGAGCCTAGTACAGGGTATACAGTGAATGAACAAGACTGGCATTCCTAAACTTAGTGAAATCACTGTTTTGAAAATGCCATGGACAGGACTAGGAAAAAAAAAAACAGATATGCTTTTCTCCTCATAAACATTTCGAAAAATGGGAATAATCAGTTTGCATATTCGCAAGAGCCACTTAGCTATGAAAGACAAAATAGTAACAACAGATTAAATCCATAGTCAGAGGAAGAGAGTCTAGTTTATCTAGGAATTCTTGAAGAGTTTTTCTCGGTTACTCTGCCAGAATATTACTCTGCAAGAATGACATTTCCTGTAAACTGAATTTCAACTTTGTATTGATTGATACTTCCTATGTGGAAATGATGTGTCTTTGGCTTTTTTCTTTTGTGGCACATCCAATGTTACACATGTGCATGAGTTTGCTGCATTGTCTTCTATGCAAGCAAAATAGTGCCACTGTAAGTTATTAGCATATGCATTGCTCTAATCCCTTGCAAGTGAATGAACTGTCACAAATTCTCAGGATAAGGAAGGTTACTTTTTACTTCAGTGCACTTCACTAGAGAAATGAAGACATGAATGGAATTTCTTAATCTGTATAATAGCTGTCACAAAACAAACAAACAAACAAAAAACCCTTTTCATTTAAGACTAAGCCAATTTTCTCCATGTCTTGGCCTTTGTGGTTAGCATCATAAGTATGATGCTATAGCATAACAGGTATTTGGAAAATTTGGAAGTTTTCAGTTTTCCCCAAGTTTTGTTTTTTTTTTTAACAACTTGTTCTTCTGTCAAAGGAACCATGAAAATTTCACAATCACAGGATTATAAGAGACTCAGAAAATTTAGTTGGATTTATAAAGCCATTTTTCTGATAATTGAACTAACAGAAAAAAATTATTTTTTGACATGAGGCAGCGCAGCATAAAGCAATGATCTTCACACTTTGGCCTGCACCAGAATTACCTGGACAACGTGTTGAACACAGAGAGCTGGGCCCCACCCCAGAGATTCCAATTCAGTATGTCTGGGATGGAGCCTGAAATATTGCATTTCTAAATCCAAAGAGATGTCATTGCAGGCTTCTGGGGAACCCATTTTAAGAGCCACTTGCATAAAAGTTAAGATCATGGGTGTTAGTATTTTAAAAAGCATGTGGGTCTTAATTAATCACTGTATGATCGGTCTATAATTCCACTGAGCAAGTTATTAAAACTCCCAGAGCCTCAGCTCCCTCATCAATAAAATAATAATAATTGTATCATGTCTTTTCACTGATGAGAAAATTATATGGAGTAATGTGCTTATAACAAATTTATCATTGCCTGGCAAACTCTAGACAGAGATAATCATTACCAAGTCATTGTCACTAATAGTAGTTAATCATATAGGCAGGTGGCATTTGGGGAAGGGTATCCAAGGTCTTTTAACCATGTGAGAATTTCCCTAGCTCACTCACTCTATAAAGCTCCCCACTTTCTATCCATGACCCTCAGAGCTAAGGATTTTCTCTTTTCAATCATTTCTTATGGTTATTCTATTACAGTTGCCCCAATTTCTTAAGCAGCAGCTAAATCAATGGATTTTGTTTTTGCTTTCTCTTTTCTGTTGATAGAATCTATTTGCATTTAGTGCCAAAATAAAAGGAAAGGGAATTGGGTAAATCTGTCAATAGTTTCCAGGATAACAAGGATCTGGAAGTAGAGAGAAAATCCAGATTCTTAAGAAGACAGACCTATAAGGCTGTATGTTAACGCAGACCTTGGGTCTTCCCTTGTTGGTTGGCTATTGAATGGAAGCTGATCGAGCAAAGATCTTTCCTAAATATGGTCCAGGAGAGTTTAAGATTTAAATAACTAAATAAATATCCTCAACACATTGTAAGGCCACCAATCAGAGCAATGGATCAACCCATTATTAGTCAACAGAGGGATTTCTATATGCAAAAAGAAAACTTTTATTAGTTTAGTAACTTTTTATTGACTGAAATAACATTTTCTTGTAGTTCATTGGAGGGAAAAAAAGAGTGGCAACCTAAAAAGAAAAATAGTGAGTATCTCTTTAATATGGAGCAATTAGACTTCAGATAAATTAGTAGAGTAGAGCTTGAGTACTTTATGTTTAGAATACATTTGCATGTTTATTAGGTCTCAGTTTGTTATTTAATAAGTAGAGACTTAAAAACCTGCTTAGAGTCTAATTTCCCCTTGGTGGTTTCTATGACTACTCTTCTCTGTGTTTTATGAACTCAGTGTAGTCAGACGCGTTGCTGCTGCTGCAGTAATGGGTTCCAGTTCTGGGGGAAAAAGGAAATATTTGTACCAAATACATTTTCTTGTTCCTACAGGCATTTGACACAATTTCAAATACATCACATGCTTGTTGTTCATTTTTGCAATCAGACATAGTATGTTTAAAGTTCTTTTCAGTTCTGCAAGAGGTTTGGAAAAATATTTTATGTCTCTGTAGAAAGGCATCTCAGTTCCAATGAAGGTGAGAAGAGTAATAGCTAGCAATTATCTAGTACTTCCTGCCGGACATTGTTCTAAAATCTTTACGTCTTTAAAACAAGCCCAGGACATAGTATTGCTATTCCTATTTTTGAGATGAGAAAGCTGAGAAATGAGCAGTTTGCTCAAAAATTTGCTCTTTTAATATTTTCTATTAAATAACAAAACCAGGTTCTAAACCCATATAGTCTGGTACCCTGATGCCTTCCAACTTTGCAATGTATAGAGTATGTTTCTTCCAACTTGGGAAGCATAACTTGGTTCTAAATTAAGATAATGGAAGAAGGCTCATTAATAGCCATGAACTGAGTCAGCTAGTAAACAATGTAAAACATTGATATCTTTCTTTTTTGTTTGGGACAAGCATATGTAGATATTTAGGTATTTCTAGGAATTCACCCAAGGCTAGAGGTATTCCTAGGTATTTGAAGAAGCATCAGTAGGAGCATCAATAAATATCCCAACAGTCTAAGACATTCATCTACAGACTATCCATGCTGGCATGCCATTTGTATTTCAGACAATTTAGGGGACACAATGCTTGGATTATTTCATAAATGGAGAAATTTAAGACTCAAGACCGACCACTTATTCTGTCATGCTCTGTCCTTGTTCCTAAAATTTCAGGAACCACTGTGGTTAGACCCATTTTGCAGATGAAACAATTTGAAACCCAGACAATGCATGATTTGCCTGAATTTTATTAAAACTTGTGACTGTTTCAAAAGGCAATAAAGGTATTCCAAAGCCTTTAGAACAGTGATTTAAACTGCAAAATTGTGGGGTACTAACAAAGAATATGAAGTTTAATCTAATATCCTTAATAAAGATATTATTAAATAAAGAACCCTTTCTAGACATTTAGTGAAATTAAAGTATATAAGATTTTCTAGAAAAAAAAAAACACTCTAATAAATGTCTATTTTATAGTTCAATTAGCTTTTCATTGAACCCTAATTGGATTATACTCCACTTTCTCACCTCTCCCAAATGATATTTTTAATGAATTAGATGTATAAATTAGAGATTACATACATAATTATCTCTAATCTTGGTTGTCTGGATGCTATTTTGAAGATTATGACTTCCAGGGCTCTTCCCATTTCCCAAATTTTCATTCAGAATATGATCAAATAATATCAGGTACATTCTTGCCCCACAAATCAAGTTAAATAAGTTCACTCCCATAAATGAAATTAGCCTTGAAATTGCATTTTAATACCACCACGTTGTAGTATGTTTCTTACTCTTTCCTTCTCTTCTCAACCCTACTCCTAGTCAATGGCCACAACTGTTTTCAGCCTCTTCTTTATTTCCCCTTTTCAGTAATATTTATTACACAACCTATAAATCATAATACAATAATCTCTATCGCATGAGGTAGAAGAACAATTGGTTTGGAGTTGGACAGACCTAGATTTATAGCCTGGTTCTGTCTTTCTCTGGCTCCCTGACCTTGAACAACTGAATTCATCTCTCTCAGTCTCTGTCTCTTCATCTGTAAAATGGAGTAATAAAAACACTATCATGTGTTGCTAAGAATAAACAAAATGATGCAAGTTGAAGGGTAGCAGAACATACCACCCAAAATATGACAGTAGGTATTCGGAATTCACCACCTTAAAATGTGGCATTTTGGTATATTGAATAGTTTGAGATGTAGTCACTTGAAAAACAGCAAATGCAGGGAAATGTTTTCTTTGAATTCCCCATGTCTACTTAAAGATAAATCCTCCAAAAGGAGCTCAGTTGTCACAAACATTCTCTCCAGGAGTTTCATCATTGCAGAACAGGAGACTGGATGTATAGACACCATAACCACACAACTTTGTTACAAACTATCTGCCCATTCATTCTTCTAATGGTTCATTCACCTTTTCTAAAAATTACTTAGTGTCCCTTTAGAGCCTAACATCCATCTTCCCCTTTTCTTATTAAAGTGGCATTTCATCCTGAATTCTATACAAGTCACCTCTGTGAGAGCGACTCCCTTTTCTTGGGTATTACCCATGCATACATGAGGTGTGCAGGTTATCAAACTTCCGCATTTTTCCTTGTTGACCTATCTTTTATTACAGGGATTTCACCTAAAAACTCAGAAAAATAGAGGGAACAAATATTTTCCTCCCTTATAAAATCATAACTTAAGCAACACAGCCAGGCACACATTATATGCTCAACAAAAGGTTAATGAACAGATAAACACCAATACAAGCTTAAGCTACATTTATTTCTTATATGGGCTAAAAGAACTCATGAATATTTCCAAGGCAAGGGGACAAAGAATGTCGGTCTGAAACATGTCTATGGAATGAACCTACTTCCTTCACACTTCCTTACTTTCATATGTTTATAGGCTCATGAAAAAGGCAGGTTATTGTTTTAGTCTACTTTTAAATTATGTGTAAATCTTTAATCTTCTTTTAAATTATATGTAAAATTTAAAAAAAGTCATTCAGGTTGTTTTTTGCAGGTATCAGCCTTATTATGCTGTTGTTTGTACAGTCCTTAACACAGTACTTTCTATTCTATCAATATATTTCTCTCTACTTTTCATACTTTCATTACCTTTAATATAACTATATGTTATTCCAATAGGGATTTTTTCTGAGTTACTAAGTACATGAAATGCCCCCTCTCCTAAATGTGAGCAGCAAGAGACCCTAACTTGGCTTTTCTGTTTCTATATTTTTAACCCGTTTTAAGCATCTTAGGTCCTACAGATCTCTGATACCTAAGAGGAATCTTTCATCAACAAGTAGCCCCCTCCTTCCTGCCTCAGGATAAACCCATGGCCCTTTAGAGGAAGGAAGTGCTAGGATTCACCCCTCTACCTGCTCTTCTAGTTCTAGCCAACCTCATAGACACAGGTCTCACCAAGAACCCAGTAAAGACCAAAACCCATGTAGTCGTGTTTTCTGTACAAGCGTGACTCATCCAGCCTGTATCCTCTGCCTCTGTTTCTTTTCTCCAGGGTCAGATCCTTTCTGAAAGTTTGAGATCTCCCTCCACGCTACCACACTGTCCCCCATCCACTATCACAATTTCCCTCCTAAGCAAGGAGAGGGTAAGGAATCCATACAGACTTCAATTGTGTCCAGCTGAAGAGGACTTGGCCAGTCACCCCCTAATTGCTTTGGGTTCTGGTTTACTGTACACCAATCATTTGACTTTGTATTGTACTTTATCAAATCTATTCCTGGTTCCTAAATCTATACTTGCTGAAGCTCAGAAAAGAGCATAATTTGTGATAGACTTACAGTTCTCAAATTACATGACTACAAAAGCCTGGAAGCAAGTCAATATTCAAGTTTTATTATTATTTTTATGCTTCATTCTGAAGTATCTTTAATCAAGTAGTGATGCTTCTGGTGGTGAGAGTTATTTGCCCAGAAGACACTTTGGGGATGATTCCTTTTTGATTATTATAATATAGGCCAGATATTTCAGTGGTTTAATTGTTCTTCCCAAATTTGGTTATCAGAATCACCTGGGATAAATTTTCATAGACACAGATTTCTCATCCCCACCAAGGACCTATTAAACTTTTGGAGATGGGGTCAGAGGATCTTTTTTTTTCCCTAAAATATTCCCCAAGTAATCTGTGTAATGAGCCCAATGTGAAAACAAATGAGCAGTGATGGAATGAGATTATTCAAGGAAACAGATATGATCTTACCCAGAGGAAAATCTTTCCCTTATCCTACCCTTCACCAGTTTATATATCTTGTACAGTTCTTCAGTTTATTGGGGAACAAGGTGTATATAATCAAAGCACACATGAATATTGGAAAAAGGATTCAAATCACCCATCTTATAAATTATGCCCTGGTATGAACATGATGTCTTTCTGACTGACTTTCTCCTGAGCATGACAGTAATAATAATAATTAACATTTATTGAGCACTTACTAGGTTCTTACTCCTTTAGTCCTCATACCTGATGAAATTGAAATATTATAGAATTGTCTACCCTTACTACTCATGTCTATCCAAATAACTCACAGGATAAGTTCCAGAGCACATAAGCACAGTTTGGGCTGAAGCCACATTTTCCCACAGCTCTTAATTAGTCATGAGTTTGGGGATGAAGTATGGATTCTACATTTCTCTCCAGCAGTAGACCTACATACCTTTTAGATGGCAAAATCATCATTTAAAGTATAGAACATACTGTCCCACAAACTGGCTTACCAATTAACATCCATAGTACTGACATACGTGTGAGATGTCTTTGATGTATTTTAGAATATCAGACACTTCAAATGTAATATTCATCTGCCAATCCTTTCCTTAGACCTGGAACATTGATTACCATTTTTCTCAATACCTGATCAATGTTGAAAAATAAGTACGTTAATAGAGAGGGCACAGGTCAAAATAATGTTAGTATTCTTAAGATAAGTTTCCTTAGCCAAGTCACTGTCTTCTCTATGTCTCAGTTTGATTGTGTTATTTTCAACATATTTACTAGCTGCATGTTTTTGCTAGGCATTGTGTTATGTACTAGGGATAAATCTGTACACAAAATGGAAACAAAACATATGGTCTACTGGGGAGGCAGAAATTAAACAGTTAAAGTCTTATAGCATTATGCTAAGTGAAATAAGCCAGGTGGTGAGGGAAAAATACCATATGATCTCACCTATAAGTGGAACCTAATCAACAGAACAAACAAGCAAGCAAAATATAACCCAAGACATTGAAATTAAGAACAATCTGACAGTAACCAGAAGGGAGGTGGGAAGGGATAATGGGGGTAGTGAGAGAAGGGTTTTCAAAAACACCTATAAAGGATACATGGACAAAACCAAGGGGTGGGGGATATCTGTAGACAATTGTACTTGAACAATAAAATAATTTAAAAAATAAAATGTTAATTATAAAAAAATCAATGCATAATTAACACACAATATTAGCAATAAATAAAGGAAAAAACACTTGGAGCAACATTCTAAAAGAGGGTGCAGATTTCAATGCAATTTAAGGAAGGTCACTCTGAAGACATGAAAGTAACACCCAAACTAAGTCAAGGGAATATTAGGTGGGAAGGAACTTAGCATTTTGAAGGATGCTAAAGAAGATAAACATGTTAGAGTATAAAAAAAATGAGGAAAGAGGCCCTGGATGAAGCAATTAATTTTTTAATGCTTAGTTTAATGGGCAAATATTGAAATTTTTAAATCTATAAAAAGAGGACAATAGTATATATTTCAGTTTTTTTCCTACCTAAGGGATAATGTGATCATGTTTATGGCTATGCTTATGCTAGAGTCATACAAAATAAGGTCATTTTACTACAGGCATATTTTTTTCAATAAATGTAACATAGAATCTCATCCTCATTCTGTTTCAAGAATTGTCCATACAGCACTAAGAGGAAAGGATGCTTTAATATTATACTTCCAGAAGCTCCAGTTTTTGGTAAACTGATTCTGAATCCTCTGCTTCTAAATAATAGATGCTAGACAGTTTTATGAAAGACATATTAATTATTCATTTGGATAATTTAAATTGATTTCAAATTATACTATATCATTTTCCATTAAATTTCAATAACACTGCAAGGAATCCATTAAATTTCAAATCATTATCATTAATTTTCATTAAGATGCATGGACACTAAATACATTCCATCTCTTAAAGTCAATGATTTCAAGGATCTGTTTGATCAGATTACTGTGAGTCAGGTCTTGGCTTGTGCCCCTCATAAATAACAATGACTTTTGGATCAGGAAGGCCAGCCTTCATAAGCACAGATATTATTGAATTACTATTGCGTTAGACTTACTATCTAACACCCTTTATTTTGCTATACAAGAAGCTACACATACTTAAACTGTTTGGTTGGATGAGTTTTGACATTAGTATATCTATTGGAAAATCACAGCAAAGAATATAATGAAGATATCCATCATTTCCATGAGTATCCTGGTGGGGCTTGGGCATCCCTCCACCCAGTCTGTCTTGCTATCACCCTGCCTCCCCCACCCCCACAAATCTGTAGGCCATCATTGATCTGCTTTCTGTCCTATAGATTAATTTTCTGACTTTCTTCACTCAACATAATTATTTTAATATTCATCAATATTGAGCTGTGCCTTAATAGTTCATATATATGAACAAATAGATATATAGTTCATATATATATAAAACCTATTGATGGTTATTTGAATCGTCGCAGTACTTGTCTATTACAAGCAAGACTGCCATTAAGATTCATGCACAAGTCTTTGTAAAGATGCATGTTTTTTTTTTTTTTTTTTTTAATTTCTTTGGTAAAAACCTAGGAGTAAAGTGGCTGGACCAGATTGAAAGTGAATGTCTAACTTTTTTTGTGGTAAAATATACACAATATAAAATTGGCCATTTTAACTTTTTTTAAGTGTACACAGTTCAGTGGCATTAAGTATACTCTTGTTTTGCAACCATCACCACAATCTATCTCCAGAATTTTTTCATCTTCTCAAAAATAAAATTCTGTATCCATTAAAAAATATTTCCTATTCCTCCTCCCCCAAGCCTCTGGCAACTACTATTCTACTTTCTCTATGAATTTGACTTTCAGTATGTCATGTAAATAGAATCACACAGTATTTTCCCTTTTGTGTCTGGTTTATTTCATTTAACATAATGCTTCAAAGATTTTATCCATGTTGTAGCATGTGTCAGAATTTCATAAACCACATTTTATTTAGTCATTCATTTGTTGATGAGCTTTACTTTGAGCTACTGGGAAGACTACTGCTAACAACAGTGATGTACAAAGGTCTGTTTGAGTTCAAGTTTTCAATTCTTGAGGTATACACCCAGAAGTAGAATTGATGAATTATGTGGTCAATGTTCAATTTTTTTGTGGGAGGACCACCAAATTGCTTTCCACAGAGGTTGTACCATGTTATATTCCCAGCAGCAATGTAGAAGATTCCAATTTCTCACAAATATCTAACTTATTAAAAATCTTCCAAAGTATTTTCTAAAGTGGTTCTGTTATTACACATTCAGACTAACTAGTACTCCCTGTTTCTCCGAATCAATGCCAACACTTGGTATGATCATTTTTTTTCATTTAAATGATTCTAATGGATTATGATAGGTGTGTAGTGGTATTTCATGGTAGTTTCAATTTACATTTCCCTAATCACTAATTGTTTGAGTACCTTTTCATGTGTTTATTTGTGCAGTAAGCTGACACAATCATACCTTATCTGCTTCCCATTCATCAGCAATCTCTGTCCTTAGTTGGTTGATTTTCAGTGATTTAAAAATAGTTATTATAATATTTTTCTGTCACTTTTAATTGTTGTTTTAGGCAAGAGGATGAGTCTGGTACCTGTTAATTCATCTTGGCTAGAATTGGAAGCCTAAATTTATTTACTATTCATGAGCAGAGGTTGTTATTATCTGAAAGATTTAAAACTAATATAGTTAACACATTTCCTCATGCCAACCTTTTAAATCCACTCCTGACCCAATCTATAAACATATTGTCAAATGTCTACTAAATATCTATAAAGAACTAACTGCTTTGCACTTTTGCGTTTTCAAAAAATTAGCAGACAGGTGTTCACTTACCAGATGCTTATAAACTCGCTGGGCAGAAAAAGCAAAAAATATCTATAGTATGACATTGTAAGCCAGGAGTGAGACGGTCACACATATTTAGAAAGCTGACTTTATAATTGTTTTTCACTTATGTTTGCTTTGATCTGTGCTAGGCACTAAGGAAACAGTTGTAAAAAAGACAGATAAGGTTTTTGTCTTCTGAAGTTTACATTTTATTAGAGGGGAAAAGTACGCAAATACATGAACAGGAACATGTTAGATAAGCAAATAGAAGAGCATAAGTTAAGGAGAAAATAAGGCAGGATAATGGGGTAAATACAATTTGGGAGTAAGCATGAGGCTGGTCAAATCCATCTTAAGACCTAAATGATGAACAAGTCCTGGGAAGATTTGGAAGAAAAGCCACATCACTAATCATTACAGCAATGCAAATGGAAACCACAGTGAGCTATCACCAGGAGCCTGTTAGAATGGTTATCATCAAAAAGATAAGAGATGACAAATACAGTGGAGATTGTGGACAGAAAGGAATCCTTGTGTACTGCCTGTGGGAGTGTAAACTGGTACAGCCACTATGGAAATAAGTACACAGGTTCCTCAAAAAATTAAAAATAGAGCAACTATATGATCCAGAAATTCCACTTCTGGGTATTTATCCAAAAGAGATGAAATCACTGTTCAAAGAGACATCACCACGCACCTCCACCGCAGCATTGTTTACAATGGTCCAGACATGGGAACAACCCGAATGTTCATCAAGAGGTGAATAAATAAAGAAAATGTGGGGAGATTATGTGTGCATGTGTGTGTGTGTGTGTGTGTGTGTGTGTGTGTGTATGTGTGTGTGTATGAGTACTGTTTAGCCATAAAAATCCTGCCATTTGCTACATGGATGGACCTTGAGGGTATTTTGTTAAGTGAAAGTGATAAGACAGGGACAAACACCATATGATCTCATTTATATGAAGAATATAAAATCAGACAAAAAAATTCCATAGAAAAAGAGGTCAGATTCCTGGTTACCAGAGCAGAGGCAGAGGATTGGGAGGGGGTGTTTAGAGGAAGGTGGTCAAAAGGAACAAACATCCAGTTATGAGATAAATAAGTAATAGGGATAAAATGGAAGACATGGTTGGTATAGTTAACACTGCTGTATAGTATATTTAAAAGTTACTAACAGATTCTACAAGTTTTCATCACAAGGAAAAATATATTTTCTAGTTTTTATATATGATATGATAGATGTCAACTAAACATTGTGGTGATAATTTCACAGTATTTGTAAGTCAAGATATTTTTCTGTACTCCTTAAACTTATACAGAACTTATGTAAATTATATCTCAATTAAAACAGAAAGAGAAAGATTTGGAAGAAAAGGAAGTGTGTAAGAGGTGGACAACTTGGCATGTTCAAGGGAAAGGAGGGACAATGTGATGGACACATAGTGAGCAACTGGGAGTAGGGTCTCAGGGAGGGAGGCTGTCATAGGTATATGCAATTGCTCTAAATTCAACGGAAAATCATGGGAGGTATTAATTAATGGAGTAATAACAACTTAATTTTGTCATTCTTTCTTCTTCCTTTAAAAAAGATTATCCCAGCTTCTATGTGGAAAATAAACAGTAGGAAGGCAAAATATTTTTTTTAAAGAAAGCAGAAGGATAAAGGCCAGTGAGTGGGCTATAGCAGAGTCCTTGGAGAGATAATAACAAAAGAACATACATAAGTAAAGCTTGTTGAATATCATTAAAGTGAGATGGTGTGGTTTTTTAGCAAACTAAAGAATCTATTTCCATGAACAAAGGATGTCTGCTGCTCAGTTATAGTCAATTACTGACACTTTAAATATAGGCCTAATGTTACCAGCTGTTATAATTTTTCAAGGGTCCAGATATCCAGAATTTTAAGTTATCCTAATTCTAAATACTGAGTGGATGTCTCAAAATGTTTGTGGGAGAGGTTAATACTGTGGACCAACAGTTTGTAGTCCCAGATATTCACAGGGTGTGGATGGGTATCCGGGAAAAGAGAGACTGAATGTAAAATGTCATGATTTCTGCTGAGTAAGAGCTCACAGAAATAGATGACGGGGAATGGCTTCTTGAAAGAGGTGAGATTTGTACTGATTTTCAAGGCTGTGAGTTCCAACGGAGAGGGAAAAACATAATGAGGAGAGTGTTTTAAAGAGAAGTCATCATGATATGAGTTAATGCAATGAGTTTTGAAATCTCATGAGGTGTTAAGGGAAGATGAGTCAACTTGCCATCATCAGGAGTTTGATAATGGAGCAGAAATAAATCAAGCTGGAAAGGTAGACTGACATCAAATACATTAATTTGTGCAGCTTTAGAACCCAATCTACAAATGCTGCAATCAAATCCCATATTTTCTGGTAAGATATAGTCAGGGGAGTCATGACTCAACAATTTTTCTCCATTAGAAATCATTGCATCAGATATCTAACTTAGCTGAAAGAAGGGCAAGAGAGAACTTACTGGAGAAAAATTGAGTTGTTATCATCTGTGATTATTCTTTTTTTCTCTTTTTTATTGTTGTTCACATACAGTTGTCTCCATCCCCCCCCCACAACTCCTCCTACCCCAGAGCCATGCTCACCTCCCACCCTTGATCTTAACCCCCTTTGGCATTGTCCATGTGTCCTTTATATATGTGTTGTTTGATGACTCTTCCCTCTTTTCCTCTGTTATCCCCTCCCAACTCCCCTTTGGTTCTTTACTTCAATTTGCTCTTTACTTCAATGTCTCTGGTTGTATTTTGCTTGCTTGTTTGTTTTGTCTATTAGATTCCACTTATAGGTGAGATCATATGGTATTTTTCTTTTACTTCCTGGCTTATTTCACTTAGCATAATGCTCTCCAGTTCCATCAGTGATTATTCCTAATGGGCATAATTTCTGGGCATGCATTTTCATAAATGAATATTCCCCCCTCTCCTGTGTGCCAGGAGGATGTTTCTCTTTTACATAGGTGCCATAGTAATAAATATTCCAAAGTAGTTTATTAGACACAATTTTAATCCCCTTTTCAAAACATAGCAGAGAAAACTCCCAGGGTTAGAGAAGCCCTTGAACATTCAGTGCCATGAATCCTCTTGTCCCAGTAGCATTTATAAGCAGCACAAGTAAGTGATGGGAACCCAAAATAGGCATGTTATTCAGGATTCAGTTGCCTTCCTTTGTGAATATTAAAGCTATTCATGTCATAGTATTTCTTCTAAACAGCAGAGATCTGTCAAGTACTAAGTCATCGTACTTGCTCCTACTGGCCACAACGTACCTGGCAACTTGAAGATGGCCCTAATGGTAATGACCTCAGCTACTGTCTAAAGTGCAACTCAGCTTGTTTTAGACAGTGAGGCTGCATGAGTCATGCTCCCCCAATCACTGAGCTATGTCAGGTCCCATATGCCCTCTGATATGACTGATGGGGCACTGCCACAATCCGTTCCCTCTGCCTCTACCTCCTTTGCTTGGGGTATAAAGTAGGTGATCATTCCTAAGAAGCTGCAATATAGTCATTGTCAGGCAGTGGGAAGATGACAAATAGTCACAGGTAGTTACCTACCTACATTCTCCTAGCCACGTAAGGCTTTATAAGGTAGGTGTCATGAGATATAAGAGATATAAATACATTGACACATTAATTCTGATGCTGTATACTCCTACTACTTGCAACTAAATGGTTGTTTCCTGTGCAGCATGGGATTTGCCACTTAAATGAAGATGTTTAAAATGACATTCTCTCAGTCATGGTCACTTTCTAACCCCCTCTAACTAGATCTTTGGGTAATGAGTCTACTAAAAGAGTGCAGAAGGCCAATGTTAGAATAAGATTAGGCAGAGCAAGGCAGCTTTCTCTCAGGTTTTCTCTCTCTTTCTCCTCCTCTCCCTCCCTTCCTCCCTCCCTCCCTTGCACACCCATGCCTTTCCTACTTTCCCCACACCCTTCCTTCTCTCCTGCTTGTGCTTTCTCTGAAGTAGTCTGGAGCATTTGTCCCTATCTTTTCCCCAGGTGCATATACCCTTGCTTTCTTTCTCTTAAGCTCCAAGGGCCCTTACTTTGCTTCTGTAACTTGCTTCCTGAGCCCATGCAGCCCATCTGGCTCGCTTCTTCACAGTTCACTTCTCCTACCTCTGTGACTTTCTAAATAAACTTTTTCTTGTATTTCAGTCTTATCTCTGAATTCTTTCTTAGCCAGAACTCAAATACCAATGCTAAAAAAATATAGGCAAGGGGTTAGTCAAAAAACATGTGTAAATGACCCATGGACATGGAGAATGGTGTTGGGATTGACTGTGGGAGTAGGGGTGGGCTGGGTGGAGGAGGGCAAAGGGGGGGAAATTGAGACAACTGTAAGAGGATAAACAAGAATAAAAAAATGTAGGCAGAGAAAACACACATGTAAAAAGGCCATAAACAGAAAAACCAGGGAAGAGAGAGGAGGGAGAGCGGGCAGAAGACTTTACCAATAATTCTGTCTTTAAAACATATACTTGTGTCCGTGGATGTGACTCGGGGACTTTGTACCCCAGCCTTTACCGGGACGACTGAGAAGAGTTGTGGAAGTGCTGGAACATCATGTTTTTAAGACACTTCTCAAGATCTACCCCAGTTCTGTTATTAACAAGAAATTCTACACTCACCCATCTCTTCTATATATGAAATCCTAAAATGAACTATGCTTTAACCTCTTTATAAGGTAGGAATGTGTTATTAGCCTAAAGTCTCTACTTTACTATCTCCTTGTAGTAAGAAAAAATAATATCCCTCCCCAAAGGTGTCTACACCCTAATCCATAGAACCCATGGATATGTCTATTGCATGGAGAGGGAGAATTGAAATTTTAGGTGAAATTAAGTTTGCTAATCAGCTGATTCAGATGAAAGGTTATCTTGGATGATCTGTATGGAACCAATGTAATCACAAGGACTTTCCTAAGTGGAAAAGGGAGGGAGAAGAGGAAGTGTTAATGTGATACAATGTGATAACTGGACCAGCCATTGCTGGCTTTGAAGATAAAAGGGGGACCATGATCCAAGGAAAGGGGGCAGCCTCCACAAGTTGGAAAAGGCAATAAAATAATTCTTCCCTAGAGTCTCAGGAAAGAAACTCTGCCATCATTTTAATTTAGCCCAGTGGATTCATTCAACTTCTGAGATCCAGACCAGAAGACAATAACTTTCTGTTCTTCTAAGCCAATACTTTTGTGGTAGTTAGTTACAACAGCCATAGAATACTAACACATTCCTAATTCTACCCAGGAGCATCTAAATTATAATGTCAGTTTTGTGAGGTGAGTTTCCTGGGGCAAAGGTACTTCTGAAGAGAGATTTTCAACCAATTCTCATATGAAGTCAGAGTGAAAGGATGTCTAACATTTAGTTCCCTCTCTGGGCTCAACACTTGTCCTGCCACCCAACACACTCTAGTCCTATAGCCACATTGGACTGTTATTTTGTGAACACATCATGTGTTGTCACATTCTTGGTCTCTACTCCCAATATCCTCTCTGCTTGGAATGCCTTCCTACCCACTTATTCCAATAGTTAATGCTCTGTGCTCAGCAATCTTCAATTTGTCCTTGAAGGTCCTTGTCAAACACCACTTCCTCTTGCATTGGGATAAAGATTAATTCATTAATATTACATGTTTAAGTATTTGCCTTCACCTAAAAGTTTAGTTTCTTCTGACTTGAAAAGAAATTAAAAACATTTAGTGGGCCCCTAAAAGTTTGTGGACTCTGGGCATGACACTTATACCTACTGAATTAGTCAGTCCTGTCTGCTATAGAACTCGTCAAGACTAAAGCTATTAGAGCTGGGACAGAGGTGGATGACATCTCCATACATGCCTGTTTTTGTATTTTATTTTTAGTTTTCTTTCAGATTCTATTAAATTTGGTTAACTATATAGTTAGCATCGTGTATAATTTATTTCTGTATGAAAGCTCCCTAGTGTTATAATGCATTGTACAGTATTGAGGTCACACCAAGTGCCAAGCAGTGTTAAATACTACAGAAAAATATATACAAATTGTAGTCATTCCATAAGTATCTGTCCACTATGGTAACAAGCAAAAAAATAAGAAAACTTAAGCAACTAGAACATACTTTGTTTTAATACCTTTTAAGACAAGCTTTGCTCTAATATTTCCTAGACAGGGTTCACCTCTTTAATTCATTCATCAGGAATGTTCTTCCTCCTGAGAAACCTGTGCAGAACTGAGACTCAATAATGATGCCCCACAGTGTTTCTAGTTGTTCATCTTCTTGATTCTCTAGCAATTACCACCTAAGTGACCTTTACTTGATAAGGAATATACTTCAATCACTCATAGTCTAGGATAATTTAAAGTTCATTCACTTAAGTTTCTTTTTGATGTACTAGGTGGGCAATTATGAGTAGGCTACCTTTATCCCCGCCCCAAGGGGGGGAAATCAGGTCAAACTATGGCTTCTCCATAAGATGAAATTACTCTACTACATACTATAGAAATGGTCCTTGAATCAGCTGGCAATGTGGGCAATTCTATACATTGCCTAAATGCCGCTGAGAATATATAAAGAAAATAGAGAATTCATTAACTTAAGGACCCCATATTTGGGAAGGGAGAGAAAATACACTTATTTAATAGCTTGAAAATAATGACTTGGTTATTACCTTCATGTTCATATTATCAATGAATCATTAAAAAATGAGGAAATACATCATCTAGCAGAGTTTATTTAAAGTGACCTGATCTAACTACTTTTTATATATCATTTTAAAAACCAATCTGGTCTCCAAAAGGTCTCATCCATAGTCATCGCTCAGATGTCCTAGTCTTGGCTCTGAGAACCTATTTTACATGATGTAACATGACTTTCATCAAGCTGAATGATAATCTAAGCACTTTTAGACAGAAGATAGTATCTTATCTTGAATTTTCCACATAGTAGACAGAGTCTTGAACATAATAGACACTCAAAAAAGGTTAGATAAGTAAATGAATGCAGAAAAGAAGCATGAATAAACTGAAATTCAATATTTACATACAAGATCATTAGAAGGATGTTTATAGTGTTGTATTCAGCCTATATTACACAGTTGTGGTTACACAGCCTGTGATCACACAGTTGTATCCTTTGAAATGTGGTTTTCAACCTTTAATGGACTTATTAATTTGTTGGTAGCTTATTTAAAATTCAGCCTCCTGAATTTCCTCAGAAATTACTATTTTGGTAGGTATGGAATGGGGCTCCAGGAATCTGCATTTGAACAATTAAGTCCAATGTCTGATAATTTGAGAAACAGTATTCTAAGTGATGTATTTGATTGAACATCCAGGTTATAATTCACTTTTCAGAAATAAATCTATTTGATACAGTAAAATAATGACAAAAAAAGAATCTTAAACAATTTAATTGAGTAATCATAGTACATTGCAGTGCTTTTCAAAGTTTAGTGTGCTTATGAATTTCTGGGGATCTCTGTAAAAACCAGATTCTCACTCAGTGAGTCTCAGGTGGGCCTTGGATTCTGCTTTCTAAATGGCTTCCTCGTATAGTGGCTCTTTTTTTATAATTTAAAATTTTAATTTTACTTTTTTAATCTAATTTATTGATTATGCTATTACAGTGGTCCCATTTTTTTCCTCTTTTTTATTCCCCTCCTCCCTGCACTCTCTTCTCACCAGCACACCCCCCTTGGTTCATGTCTGTGGATTGTCCACATTTCTTTGGCTTCTCCATTTCCTATACTATTCTTAACCTTCCCCTGTCTATTTTTGTACCTATCATTTATGCTTCTTAATCCCTGTACCTTTTCCCCACCCCTCTGATAACCCTCCATGTGACCTCCTTTTCTGTGATTCTGTACCTGTTCTAGGTGTTTGCTTAGTTTGTTTTGTTTTTATTTTGTAGGTTCAGTGGTTGATAGTTGTGAGTTTGTTGTCATTTTACTGTTCATGTTTTTGATCATCATTTTTTTCTTAGTAAGTCCCTTTAATGTTTCATATAATAAAGGCTTGGTGATGATGAACTCCTTTAACTTGACCTTATCTAGGAAGAACTTTATCTGCCCTTCCATTCTAAATGATAGCTTTGCTGAATAGAATCATCTTGGATATAGGTCCTTACCTTTCATGACTTGGAATACTTCCTTTCAGCCCCTTCTTCCCCGTAAGGTTTCTTTGAGAAATCAGCTGATAGTCTTATGGGAACCCCTTTGCAGATAACTCTCTCCTTTTCTCTTGCTGCTTTTAAGATTCTCCCCTTATCTTTAATCTTGGGTAACTCAATTATGATGTGCCTTGGTGTGTGCTTCCTTGGGTCCAACTTCTTTGAGACCCTCCGAGCTTTCTGGACTTCCTGAAAGTCTATTTCCTTTGCCACATTGGGGAAGTTCTCCTTCATTATGTTTTCAAATAAGTTTTCAATTTCTTGCACTTCCTCCTCTCCTTCTGGCACCCCTACAATTCAGATATTGGAATGTTTAAAGTTTTCCTAGAGGTTCCTAAGCCTCTCCTCATGTTTTTGAATTCTTGTTTCTTCATTCTGTTTGGGTTGAATGTTTATTTCTTCTTTCTGCTCCAAATCATTGATTTGAGTCGCAGTTTCCTCCCCTTCACTGTTGGTTTCCTGTATATTTTTCTTTATTTCACTTTGCATAGCCTTCATTTTGTAACTGAGCTCAATCGATTCTATGAGCATCCTGATTACCAGTGTTTTGAACTCTGCATCTGATAGGTTCGCTATCTCTTCATCACTTAATTCTATTTTTGGAATTTTGATCTGTTCTTTCATTTGGGCCACATTTTTTTTTTTTTTTTTTTTTTTTTTTTTTTTTTTTTTTTTTTTTTTTTTTTTTTTTTTTTTTGTTCTTTTTTTTTTTTTTTTTTTTTTTTTTTGTCTTGGCATGCCTGTTACATTGTAAGGGGTGGGACTTTAGGTATTCACCAATGAAGGGCAACCCAAGTGAATTGGTGTGCTGTATGTGGGGAAGGGATCAGAAAGGGAAGAATGTGCAATTTGCTCAGCTCTAAGATGGCTTTCAGTTACTTCCCCCACTACCCATAAGCGTGGTGGGTCTTTCTTGTGCTGATTTTCAGGTGGGTGGGTTTGTCAAGTTCTAGGACCCCATGGATCTCTCCAGTGAACTCTCCTGTGAGGCTGGGGGTTTCTCCAACCACCAAAACTCCACAGGTTTTTATAGCCATTGGTTTTGAGGCTTTATTTCTCCAAGCTGGAACCCAAGATTGCATGGTCTGTCTTGCTCCCAGTTATCCCTCCCAGTTTATCTGTAGGGACATGTGAGACCACCTGGCCCACCAGCTACCACATTGCCATGCATCCTCTCCACCATGGCTGCCCATCTCCACCTCTCCTACCAGTCTGAATGAATGTTTCTTCTTTAACTCATTCATTGTCAGACTTCCATACAATTCAATTTTCAGGCAGTTCTGATTATTTTTTGTTTTTAAGTTTTTGTTGCTTCTTTTGTTTGTGTAAGAAAGCAAGGCATATCTACCTATGCCTCCATCTTGGCTGGAAGTCCAGATGGCTCTTAAGTTGATAAATTCTCTATCTGCCTTGTACGTTGCCATTGGTATTTAGGCAATGTACATGAATGCATGCTGAGGCTTCTGGTCCATGGAACACACTTTTAGTAGCAAAGATGTACAGCAACTTTCCATAAAATGTAATACATGATACACTAGTCTTACAAGATACATCTCACCAAAAAAAGTTTCATGGACAAACAAAAATTTTCAATGCTGCATATTGTAACTCACTCTCAAAAATATCACAATACACTGTAATATATATTAGAAGTTGTGACAAGTTATGCAATACATTGCCACAATTTTAAATTCACAAACATTATTTTTTAAGCACCACTTTTAACTTCCCAGGTGATTGGCACTATCTAGTATATAGAACATTCTTGGTGCTACTCAGAGCATTTCAGTCCCACCCCTATTCCAACCACTTTTGCAGCAAGTATTTCTTCTTGGGTCTACCTTCCCTCAGATGGACCTCACAGCACCACACTGGGCTTGCACCATATCCTCCTTTCACTTCCCACCCAGGGGATGTGGTACATACCCAAGACGCTGTCACAAGAGACCCCAGTTGGAATCTGCTTGGCCCACAGGCATGAACAACCCAGAAGAACAGAGCGGTTAGTGTGGTGGGGACACCCTTGTCCAAAGAGTGATGGATAAAAGTCTCCTTTCATCCTCAGGTGAATAGTTGTTAGACATATGTAATAAGACTCCTCAGAAGGCTCTATGGGGTCAAGCAACAGACCTGTAGAGGTGGCCAACTTGGTAACACATTCTTGATACCTTCTTATAATTCTACCCTTTCCCTCATTCCAACTCTTTGGATTCCTTTCCCAAAAAAACTGGCATGATATGTGACTGGTTTGAATTTAGTTGTGCTGTAAATATAAAATATACTTCTGATTTCAAAGACTTTCTATGAAAAAATAAAATCTTCTTAATTCATTACATGTTGAAATAAGTTTTAATACATATGGTTATGATATCCTGCTTTATAATAAGAAATACATATTGGTGTTCATCCCCATTCCTGGAACAGAGCTCCTAAAGCTCTTGGAATTTTCTTAGGAATAAGAATGATGAAGGTGAAAGGTGTGTCTTTGGTTATTCACAACAAGCCCCTGTCCACTACACCTGAGTTTATGCTAATAAGGTGACTCTGGATTGCCAGAGAAATCAACAACTAATTCAAGGGCTGGAAACTTCTGCCTCCCTGGCCCAACCTCTTGGAAGGAGAGAGGGGCTGGAGATTTAGTTAATTCACCAATGGCTAACAATTTAATTAATCATGCCTGTGTAATGCAGCCTCCATGAAAATCCCTGAACTATAGGGTGTGGTGAGCTTCTAGGTTGCTGAACACATGGAGGTCCTGGGAAAGTGACATACCCAGGAGGCTCCACACATTTTCCCAATACATTTCCCTATACATCTTTTCCATCTGGCTGTTCCTGAGCTGTATTATTTTATAATAAACTGATAATGTAGTAAGTAAACTATTTTCCTGAATTCTGTGAGATATTTTAGCAAGTTATCAAAGTTGAGGGAGTTTAGGAACACCCAATTTGTAGCTGGCGAGTCAGAAGCCTAGGTGACAATTGTGGACTCAATGTGGACTCAATGTGGATGTGCAATTGGTGTGTTAGTACATAGGCAAAAGGTAGTCTTGTGGGACTGAGCCCCATGGGGTCTGTGCTAACTCCAGGTAGTCAATGTATTGGAGAACTGCTTGATGTGGGGAAAAAAATCCACACATAGTATCAGAAGTACTGAGAGTAGAGTAGATTAAGAAAGTTTTTTTTTCTTTCATCACTTTAATAAAATATATTGTTAATACTCAAATCTTAACTATTTGTTTTTACTTTTTTTAAACATAGCTACAAGAAATTTACAATAACATAAGTGGATCTCATTTAAGTTGGACAGCACTGTCATCAACTTGGTGAACTAGCCCACATCCTTTCAGAAAATCGCCCTTCTCCACTTTATTTAACTTACTTGTGATTAGAATGCTTGGAATCGAAGGACCCAACTGGGTTATATACTAGGGCAGCAGATAAGAGGTAATATTGTAACTTTTCATTTTATCTCCTTTTATACTCACTCAAATAGCTGATGAGAGAAAAATTCTGAGATGTCCTAAATTAAATTACAAAAGTCTGGAAGGTAGGAAGGTAGCAGAGAGCTTAATCAGTTAACAGAGCCCATAGGCAAAAACCAACAAAAGATTGCTTATATTCTAACTTTGAATTAACTTCCAGGTGCTTATTTCTGAGATTGTCTAGAGAGAATAGTGTACCACCAGAACTGCTTCATCTTGCTTACATAGGAACTTTCCAGATTGTCGCCCACAACCAATCCAAAAGCAGTATATATTTCTTCCTTATGAAACATACACCCAGCCCAGAACTAACCCCACTTCACCTTCTACTGCCCCATTTATCTATATCAAATGCAAATTCTTTCAAAACTTACATCTTTTCTTCCTAAATCCATTGTACGGAAGAGCCCCATTAGCCCCAAGTCAGTGAACATGGTTTTCTTCTTTAACTAGCCCTGCTCCTGGTGGGTTAGATTGCATGGCCCAGGACCTGGTCTTTTTTCTTTTCTTTTCTTTTTTTTTTAGCTATTATGGGGCTCAATAACCCTTTCTTTCAGAAAAACTTCTGGCCTGCAAAGTTTTTGTTAACATAGCATAAACTGAGTAATTAGGAAATACAAAGTCAAATCATAGCTCACAGTCATTCTTCAAGGCAATGGTTCTCAATTCCGGTTGCAAATTAGACCTATGTGAGCAGCTTTTTAAAAAATTCTGATAACAAAGCCTCACAAAAGTCCAAGTAAGTCAGGATCTCTGAGGGATAGGACCAGGCATCAGTATATTTGGGAACTTCCCAGGTGATTGAAATGTGTAAGAGAATCACCAGCAAAGCCTGTCTGAATAGCTTATCTTATCTACTTAGATGAAGGGAAATGTGACTGTTAATGATAGACTGTGGGAGTGTTATTATCTTCCACAGAGTTCCTGTCTGATTCTGTGTTCAATATTGGTTAGCAAAGTTGGTACTCAGAGAACTTAATAAATTTCATTTTCTCCTGGGTGTGGAGAGAACTTTCCCAAACTCCTATCTTAGTTACTGTATTTTTAGGACTATGAGACTCACCAGACCACAAGACGCACTAGGTTTTAGAGGAGGAAAATAGGGGGAAAATTTGAAGCAAAAAATGTGGTAAAATATTTAATAACATAAATAACATAGCTCCCCCCATCCCCACCCAACAGCGAGCCAGGTAAGCTACATTTGAACTATAAGGCACACTCCCATTTTCCTCCCAAATCTGGGGGTGGGGGGTGGGGAGCGTGTCTTATAGTCCAAAAAACATGGTACTTATTATTAGAATTACTAAAAGTAAAATATCAAATTGGTCCCTCTTTATAACATTTGAATGATTCTTCTTGCTTTTGTTGAAAATTGTCAGGAAAGGATACATGCTAAAACACCAACAATTTCACTAGTAATAAGTCAAAAGTTTCATTTTCTTTTATGTACATATCTTTCACATGGTTATTAGATATTTGGAATTTAGAATTAGTTTTATTATGGGAAGTTTCCTTAGAGATGTCAATAGCATAGTTCTTTAGAAATTGCTTTTCAAATTTTAATGTGGATGTGAATCAGCTGGGCCTCATATGAAAAACGCAGATTCTGCTTCAGTAGGTCCAGAATGTGGCTGGAAATTCGGCTTTGCCAACAAGCCCCCAGGTGATGCTGGTGCTACTAAGCCACAATCAACAAATTGAGGGGCAAGGTTTAAAGCCCACGACATGAGCTGAAATGAAAACTGCCAGAATCTGAGTTCTGTCTACCAGTGAATGACCTGGGACAACTCCCTTAATCTTCCCACTCCTGGGTTCCTCATCTCTAAAACAAAACAGTCGTAGCTACCACCATGGGGATTGAAAGGAACTTCATGCATTGCATTTAGAATGTCAGTGCTCTAATATGTACCCTATAGAAGTTACTTTATTTTATTATTATTGTTATAATCTATTTCAATTCCATATATTTCAATGGTCAAAAATGTAATCCAAAGTAGGAAAAAAATTTGCCTAACTTTGCATGCCTGGATTTTAACCTGTATTTTCACTGCTTATCCTCTACAGTGGCATTCTATTCACTTTAAGATCTCTTTGGATAACTCTTTACTAGAGCCCTTGTTATCCTTTATGCTTATTATTATGGTGTTTTAAAATATGTTAAACAATTCTTTGACACTTTCTTCAAAAGTTATAGCCTAATCGTTAAATGTGAGCTGGAATTAGCAACTCATTTGTAATGATTAGAATAAGGCAGAAGTGACAGTGAGTAGTATCTGAGACTAAGTCATAAAATCACTGTGACTTCCTTCTGGATCTCTCAGATCACTCACTCTTAGGAGAAGTCGGCTTCCTTGCTCGGAGAATACTCAAGCAGCTTTATGGAGATGTCCATGTGTCAAGGAACTAAAGTCTCCTCCCAAAAGCTGGCTGGGAACTGAGGCTTCCTACAAACAGCTACATGAGGGACCAACACTGGAATTGTAGATATAAACCTGTATTTGAGGAAAACACGTTCCCAGCTCCTGAGGGACCCTAAGCAGGAACCGCCTAGTTAAATTTCTATTGAATTCCTTTCCCATAGAAACTATGCAATGATACAGTTTTATTGTTTTAAGCTGCTAAGTTTCTGTGTTAATTTGCTGCGTGATGAGATAAGTAACATATTATTTACTTATCTGTGCTCTCTAATAGGCCAAAAGCATAGTGTAGACAAAAAAGTGGGGTCAGGGTGGTTCTATGGAAAGTACATAACCTCACAGGGTGATCTGGTCATAAATTCTTAACTGGGCAGGTCACTGTGGGTTACCACACCCCAGGCACATAACTTTTTCAGTGAAAGGTTTATCTTTGCCTTAAGCAAGTCCTGTCCATTGTTCCTGTGCATCTAGGTTAACACAGCTTTCCAATAAACCATAACCAACTTCAAGAAACCTCATAATCGTATTACCTATCCTGCAATCTAATTCCTGCCTTATTTTTTCTCAGGTCCACATAATCTTCCTTATGTCCCCTCCTTAATCTCAAATGCATTAAAAAAGCCACAAAACTGTATCCTCTGGAGCATTTGAGATCTTATCCCCTGGCATAGTCTTCAGTTTGGTTCAAATAAACTTATAAATATTTTCTACAGGTTTAGATATTTCTTACTTTGACAGTAGTACTTGGCATTGCATTTGTTAGTCCATTTATTCATTAAATCTGTCATTTACTCTCACATCCATCCACCTATCCATCAAATACTTATCAAGAACATACTGTGTGTCAGGTGTCCCTTCTAAACGGTGGGGGTGCAAGGGTTGAATGTGATCAGTCCGTCTCCTTAAGGAGCTCACAGTCAAGGCAAACCTTAAGAAGGGTAAATATTCAATAAATATCTAATACATGAGTAAAGGCAGAACATAGTAAATAAAGTAAAATCTTAGCTTATATCAACTGTTTTAATTCTATTTTTCTGATTTAATCATATTGAGCCAAACTATGCCTACACTCTTCCCAAGTTCAAGGCAAGCAGAAAAGTGAAAGGCAGAGTCATAAACTGGTAATGGTGGTTCCCAGAGTTTTTGCTGTGTCTTTAAATCCTGTACTAAATTCATAGATTTAAGTAATGATTATCAAAGAATGTAATATTACTAAAAGATGGACATCCAAAACCACAATGGTTATACACATAATCTTGCAAAGTACACAAAACAAAAATACCTGAATTTGATTAAAACTTCATGTGTAATTATCAATATACTGAAAATATAAAAGAGAGAAAATGGTTAGGCAACATTACAAATTGCAAAATCCAAATTATGGGAAATATATGGGAAAATATGCAGTTTCTTCCACAAGTTAATTCCAAGAAAAAGAAATTTTAAAAAAGGAAGAGAATAATAATAGATTAAAAAATAAGAGACTTTAAAGACATAGCAACCAATTGCAAAGCTTTTATTTGGCTCTCAGTTTAAACTCTTAAAAGAGAGGGAAAATAGATATGTATTTAAATCATTGAGAAAAATTATGAAAATCTTAGGAAAATTTGAACACTGAGTATATATTTGATAATGATTAGGAATTATGATGCTTGATTATGTTCCTTTTAGAGTGGCATTTAGAAATATCTTCTTAAAATTATTACAGATGAAATAATATATTTGGAGTTTGCTTCAGAAAAAAAGGCTGAGGAAGGAGAGGGATCATAAAAAAGCATGAATATTAATAAGAAGGCTCATAAAAGAGCTTGAAACTGGGTGATGGGTATACGGGTTTCACTAACTACCGTATTCTTCTGTTATATGGAATTGGAATAATAGTGAGCAGTTTTTTTAAATCAGGAAATTTCACATAAAACTCCAAGTTTTAAAATTCAAGCATCGGGCAACAAGAAATTGGAGCTGAGGGCTGAGACCTCTCCTTTAGAGAGGCCAAAACGCCGCAAGTTGACCATGGCCCTAAATGCTTTCTGTTATCTTTGCTTGACCAACTTCACTCATCTACTTTATTTTCCTAGGCACTCAGTGCACTGACCTGTAGGACAACTAGATTTTCTGCGGCACCAACTTGAAAACCAAGAGAAAGACATTAGCGGCTGGGAAAGAAAATGCAGCTCAAGAAAATGAACTCAGAAGCAGGGTTATTCTGATTCAGCAGCTTAACCTCTTTTGGAGGTTAATTCAAAAGTTTTATTTTAGAGGAAAGCGCTCTTCTAGGAAGCTTCATTTGCAAGACAAAGGACAGAAAAAATAATTCATGTACACCCAAATGGCTGATTTGCTATTTCCTAAGGCTTTTATAAAAGCTCAAATATAAAATAAAACTTTTTCCCACTGTTTCTATTACAGATTCACTTAACACTTTCATATCTCTTTTTAATCCTTCATGACCGAAGAAAAGAGACTCCCATTATCATACACATGGCTTTCAGTGTAGGTAATTGTCTTTTTTTTTTTTCTGTTTCTAGGTTTGCATTCAATTATTCGTCAATATTGGAATAAGTTCTTTGTGTTATTAAATGGATTCCATTTTGGATGTAACAGAGTTGCTGCTGCTCCCACCATTGCCACTGAGTGGAAGCTGCGTAAATGAAAGCGAGGAGACACTTAGTCAGGCTGTTCCCTGCCTTAAACTGGGCGAAATGGCTTTTGTTAGTCTTTGCATGCATTTCCCCCAGTTTGGAATATATGTGTGTATATATCAGGTATATCATAGTAACCAGATGCCACCAAAAATATAAAATGCTCATTTAAAATGCTTTTAAAAAGAAAACTTGGTACTAAGAACATTAAACTAGATATTTACCAATTAACTAATGGTGATAGAGGTTATTTTTTAATATTTATGAATAGTTCTTTTATTTACAGAGTTTCAATTACATCCACATTAATAATAATGTTATTGATAACATTGTATATGCCAGGTGCCATTCTAGGTATGTACACTGGTCATCCCATTTAATGCACATAACTGAACTAAAAATTAGTTATGGTATTACCCCCTCTCCCTCAACATGTTTGTTAGATAGGAGAACAAAGTCTATGGGAAGTTAACCTTCATAAACTGCAGAGTTAACCAGGAGGGCAAACCTAACTACTCTGACACTGGCTGTAGAGTTTTTGCCTGTGTTTCCTGGACTGTTTCTCTTAAACTGGGTATCAACCAGATGATTTGAGGGACCTGGAAGATCTTTTCCTCCCGATTCTGCTTCTCAATGACTTTCCTGACTATTCAATGTCATAAAGGGGAAAAAATATTGTTGATTTTTTGTTTGTTTTCTGTTTTTCTTTTTCTTTTTGTTTTGTTTTATTATTTTCATTGTCTGGAATTTCTATCGTACTGTGCTATCCATAATTTTGACCATTAAGTTCCCTGCAAAGACCGGGACTTTGAAAATGAGCCCTGAAAAATATATTTTCTTTCCTTCCACTCTTAACCCTGTGCTGTAAGTGTGGGTTTGCAGGTATAACTGAGAAGCCAATTGTTTGTAATGCTGAGTCTATGGAAGGAGTTCCCTTTGATAAAGATTAAAGTTGCTAGATGTAATTTAGAATATTTTTTGGGGTCCTAGCATTGTAGATGCTGATTTAAAAATATGTACTTACCTACTACTTGTTCCATTAAATTCCAGAGATTTCTCAGATTCCCAAAGCCCATCAAAGATACTGCATATATATTGTCCAAAAGAGGAGAACCATTTGTAACACTTGAAGGTGGGCAATGTGCACAGGATCAGGCACAGAGCACTGGGTACAGACCCAGCTCTGCCACTTCCCACTGTATGACCTGGGGCAAGTTCTTCTATTTCAGTTTCCTTATTTGTAAAGTGGGTTTAGTATGAGTTATTGTACCATAGTCATTGGAGGAAACAGTAAATACTCAACACATTATCAAAATGGTGAAAGTATAATGATACAGATATTATTTTCACCATGGAATTATAAACCTTAGTAAAACTAAGGAAGGAATGAGGATGAGTTCAGGCACCAGTTGTTTTATTTCTGAGGACAGAATAGTAGGAAACTGGCCTAACTGAATGAAGAAGAACCTATTTGCCTTGAGATAAACAAAGCCTTCATAACAGCAAAAATTAATGAGTATTGACATTACTTCTTTAAAGAAGTCAGTAGAGTCTAGTAATACAATTTTGGAGAAAGTCCTTTCACATTCATTATTTCATCTAATTCTCACATAAATTTTCTGAGATTGTCATTATTATCACCTGTACTTTTCAGGGAAGAAAACTTAAGTTTGAGAGAAGAGAGGTGTTTTATTTAAATTCATACTATTAATGTGTTGCATGGACAGAATTTCAATTCAGTGGTTCTAAGCTAATTCAAAGGAGGGAGGGAGGGAGGGAGGGGGGGAAGGAAGGAAGGAAGGAAGGAAGGAAGGAAGGAAGGAAGGAAGGAAGGAAGGAAGGAAGGAAGGGATTCAGACCCTATAGATCAGAAGGTAAGCCTACTCAAGCTCTGAAGGCCACTTCTAGCACTAAAATAAAGTCAAAACAACTCAATACTTCATTTTATTTTGTAGATACAATCTTGGATTTGAAGGAAACACAAAATCATCATCCAGCAGTTTTATTTTCCTTTTTCAAACTATTTTCCTTTAACAAGATGGTATTTTAATTTTGCTTCTGTTTTTTTTTTTTTTCTGTTGTAAGGATGCAAATTTCCAAACAATTGAGTTTCTCATTCAGCAACTTTATTCTGGTTGAAGAGAGTTTCCTTAATTAAATGAGAGCACTTTTGGCAAATCGGTGTGGTAAGTGTCTAAAGACCTCCCAGGAGGCCATGCCCTTGTCATCCTAGTCCCCATCAGTTATGAGTATTTGGTTTGAATACGAAATGATTTCATTAAACACCAGGTCCTAAACAAAGGATGAGCTTGAATCCTAAACAAGATAAGTAGGCCATTTTTGATAAAGGCAACAGACATTTGGAAAGACATCAGAGCATCAGATGCATCAGAGCCAATTAGCTCTATAACTACTTCTGGATCAGAAAGGTACATTGTCACAAGGCAAGAATACATTTATTGTAAGTTACCCTAATCAAAAGGCTGAAGATAGCTATAGATAGATAGTATACTTATTTCAAAAGTCTGCATTCTCATTGTTATCTACAGACATCATCCAAATGAACAGTGCCATCTTGTTACACATAGCAAGTCTGCACCATCTTTCATTTCCTTGTTAGATGTTAAAACGTTTCACTTTGAAAACATTGCAATTTACCTTAATTTCAATGCAGGACAGAAAGAGAGGGAGTGTTATGAACATTTCTTCTATTCACAATTCTACAGAGAGTTGGACCAAACACCAAATATCCTTGGTGTCAACAGTCAGTTAATAGGTGAATGGCTTATTTCCCAATACTGAAATCATCAAACCTACGTGTAGTTTCAGCTATAGTTAGTGTTTTCTGCCTCAAGGAAGGAACAAGCTATGGATAAACTTGAACTTTTTGTAGGGCATCAGATAATTTAAAGTTCTTTCACTAATAATATCAAAATTTTGTATAAGAGGAAAATATAAACCCAATTATCTAAAACAAAGAAAACTTGAATGAAAGTTGGTAATTCAGAACTTTCTATTTTAGGACATGAAGCTACTTCCCAGCACAGGTGCAGTGGCTAGGAAATGAGAGCATAAGATAATTTGTGCCTAGAGACCTTGAACTATGCCAAATATTGAGAAATATTGAATATTTATTAATAGGCTTCTCTAAATCTCTGAGTTAGCAAGATAACAAATATTTTCTCTATTTTGGAGAGCTAATAACTGCTACAGAATAGTTAAGATTACATAAAAATCTCTAATGCCAATGACAATATTGATAACTAATATTTGTATTAATGCTTCTGCTACTTTACATAAAGTATACAACTTAATCTTTGCAACCACCCTATAGGTTAGGTGCTATCATTTCCATTTGACTGATGGAGAAACAAAAGCTCAAAGGGGAAGAAAACCTGATGAGAGACACACAGCAGCCGTTGAAAGACAGAACTGTTAAGTCCATGAAAGTCACCTGTCCCGGTTCTGCGCTTTCTCCTCATTAGCCGTAGTCACTAATCATTTGAGAAATTCAGTTTAAGCTGGAGACCCAAGCAGAAATACTCCTGACCAGTATATTCAATCTATCCAGAAGTAAGTCAAGTTAGCTCCATCAAGTTGTCTATCAAGGTTTATTATTATTCTTAATAAACAGACCCTCTTATACACCTCAAGATATTCTGTATTGTTTGAAGTTATTTATTGATATATATACCTTAATTATCAGTATTATTTGTCAACCCCTTAGAAGGAGAGTCACCTCTTTTTATCTTTATATCTCCTTGAGATCCAAACACAGAGTAGGTGTTCAACAAGTGATTAATTCACTAGAAATACTTCATGTTTGTAAGCTAAAATTAATGTCCCTTTTGTCTATATATACATATATAGGTATATACGTGTGTGTATATATGTGTATAGGCATATATGTACAGTGCATACACGTATACATATGTGTGTATATGTATATACCTATACAGGTATATATGTATATGCATATGTGTACATGTGTATAGGCATATAGGTGTGTGTATATGTATATGCATATATAAGTATATATGTGGCTATATATATGACTATATTTTTATAAAATATTTTTAATCATGAAAATTAGTTTAATAAAAAGTTTCCAATTTCCTGTTCCAATATGATTTAATGTGACTCACATTATTATTGTACAATAAAATTAGACAGTGAATAACAAAGTCATGAGGAAGGATAAAAAGATATAATACCACAAATATTACTATCATTACTATGGCAAAGAATAACTTTGTGTTTCCTTGTATCAGTAAAAAGGCAAAGATAATTAGACAATAAATTTCTATGATTTGATAGAAAGAAGCACATTAACTCATCAAGAAATGATTTTAACTGGAATTTACTCCATGGGCATTTATACTGAATGACACCATGGATTTCTTGAACCAGTTTGTGGTAAATACAGACAAAATCTTTGCACACTTTTTGTTGATCTAATTGGTGACTTTGAAGCTCAGGATACCTACTGAGTTTCAGTAAGAATTAATAATACCATTAATTTTCTATCTCTTATCCTATCTATAAATGATAAATGTTATGATACACTGTAGGTCAGTGGTTCTTACATTCCTGGGGAACTCTCTCAAAATAAAGATCCAAAGCTCTATTCCTTTGAAATTCAGATTAGCAGATATAATGGATTTGGATGTGGGGAGAGCGGGAGGATGGCCAAGTGTCTATTTTCCCTTCTGATCAAGTATCTCATTTTTTTCTTTGAGGAATCATGCCTCTTTTCTATCTCAACAATGTTGTTTGAATGGAATTGGCTGTACACCCTTGATTATGTGAGTAGGCACATGATACAGACATGGCCAAAGCATTCCTCTCCATGGACCACACTGCCTGGCTCAGCAACAGAGAAATGACTCAGTACTGAGACTGCTGGAGCTCTTAGAAGAGAAGCACCCTGTACATCTGAAGTATAGTGTGAAGATAGGAAGTAAGTCTGTCAGTGCCTACAAACAGGATCCTCAGAGAGAAATGCAGAATACCAGCAAATATCCTGGCATCACTTTTCCTGCTTCTAGATTTGCCTCTATCTGAAATATTCCTGGGTCTTTAAATTTAAATTGAATCATTGATACTTGCTATTGCAAGAATTGTAACTAATAATGCCTAACCACCAATATCTTTAAATCATAACAAACAAACTTTCCTGGGTGAGTTTCACAATCAGCCAAGTTAAAAAACTACTGTATAAATGTTCTCTTAAAGCACATTTTAATATATATGCAAAAACATGAATTAGCATATAGTACTACTAAATATAAGTTTATTCATAAAATGCTAACTTTTAAGTGTTACTTAAAGTTTGATATGATTTCTGATCTTTGTAGATGCCAGGTTTGGATTAAAGGATGAAATTCATGTATCAAACTCTTACAGTATGTTATGTGTTATGAATGAGTAACATATGGCAAGAGATAGGGATCCTATGCACTTAGAGCAGAAGTGGAGCCAACCAATGCTCAGTTGGACGGAGCCACTGGGATAGTCACCTCCATCTCTAAGAGGGTAGCTCTGAGAGGAACTACTGAGTAAAATTGTGAAGCCCATGATCTTTAGGCAGTGGAAATGAATAATATTCCGCATCCGCTGCTCCACAATGATGAACTGAATAGGCCAAGGACATGAACTACCACCTCACATCTATCTCCAAAATTGGCTGCTTGCAGAATGCAGGCCACCCATTTGGACAAGATGCACCATCAAGCTGCTCACAACGCATGGCAAAGAGCCAAAGTACAACCTGTAGAGGGAATTGTGCGTGGGGTGGCCACATAAGCCAGCAGGCTGAAATCTAAGTCCCCATGTATATTGATTTATCTATTGTCAAAAAATACATCAGTGTTTTTTTAGAGACATTTGTCTGATTTTTTAAAAACAGAAATCCAAGCTCCTCATAGGATCCTTAATCCAGCAATGCAGTGCATTTTGTAAATTGGAGTGTCATCATTATTTTGAAACACTTGACATGGAAAAATTTGATTAAATTTTAAATCTATTCACATTATCACAATAAATTGAAAAGGAAGAGCTATTATCATCTTTAAACATAATTTGATATAATTTTAAATGGGTTTAAAATGATTTTAATTTTTTCTTATCTACTTATGTGAAAATATCTTGTTAAAGATGGTTATAGAAATTTGAAGAGGTCATTATATAAAGGTATTGATCATAAGATTCATGTAACCAATTCAAGCATAAATTTAGTTTTTTAAAATAGTTTTGTCCTCAAAGAAATGTTCAAGTTCCTAATTAATAATAACAAGCAGATTTTCTTGAAGTTTTAGCCAATTTAATATTTCAGTTCTAGTTGGCATCTTGACTAAAACTTTGTAAGAGAACCTGAGCCAATTAAGCAGCTCTGATTATTCCTGACCCACAGAAATTGTATGAAATACTGATGACAATAATAATAATTATTATAATTATAAATGTTTATTGTCTCTTTAAGCTGCTACATTTAACGGGGAAATTGTTACAAGTGCCATTGTATATATCACTATTATAGCTCTACATGGCATTAATTATTACTGCAGTAGCAATTACCCAGCAACACTGCAAAATAAAACAGAATTGAAGCATGTACTTGATATAGACCTAGACTCATTCACACAACTCAGTGGCTCATTTCTACATGTCAGTCTTCCAGTGAGCAAAATTCATAGTAGTTTCCCAGGAATATCTCAGAGTTTTGTATAGTATGATCCTCTGAGGACCACCCCAAAATATTAAATCATTGTATTGCAATGGTCTTCCTCTCTTTCTTACTTTCTTTCTGTAAACTTTTTTTTGTTTGTTTGTTTCATTTTCATTCGAGAGAGAGGGGAAGGGAGAGAGACAGAGAGAGAAGCATCAATGTGAGAGAGAAACATCAGTCAGTTGCTTCTTGTGTGTACCCTGACTGGGGATTGAACATGTAACCTCCAGATGTGCTCTGCCATGGAACTGAACTAGACAACTTTAAGTTATAGGATGATGTCCCAACCAATTGAGCCACACTGTCCAGGACTACAGTGGTCTTTCTTAATGCCTCTCTCAATAGGCAAGAGACCATTCCTGGTTTTGCACATCTCTACATCTCTAGTGGCTAGAGGAGTACCCAGGATAAAGTAGATTTTCAATAGTATTCTTTCATTTATGTGTATTCAAAATATATTTAAGCACATTACATGCATATATTGGTAATTTTTGTCAGTAATTTGTATGTTTGAATATCACATAGTCCGTTAAATGGTACATACTATAAAACCATGCTTTAATGAGTAATGCTATTTGCTAACCACATTCACTATAATTTAATTATCAGAGCAGCCCTCTCATCATCCTATTTTTCAGATGAGGAACCCAAGTCAAATAAAGACAATGCGAACCTCCTCAAACACAAATCTCAAAAGTTGTGCAGTAAAATTAGAAATGAGGCAGGTGTGCCTGGCTCTGGACCCACGCCCCTAACCGCTGTACCCTCAGGATAACAGCGGCCGTTCCTAATTCTTAATGATTCAATTTTCAAATAGAAGTATTTGTGTTTTCATACTTCTGACTTAACAATAAATAAAACAGTGGATATGTGAGGACGTCTCTCAAATCACCCGAAATGTTTCTCGTTAACTGAAATAAAATATTGAGACCATAAGTGAATATTATTTCCACCATGAATCAAAATTATATAACTAAAGATTAAAATAAATTAAGTATCTAAGAGAAGTAGTTGGTATGAAGGACTTAATGCATATTGCACCGAGTCCGTGAAACATGTGTCAACAAGCAGATGGGGCTTCAACTTGCAAGTGGTGGATAATTCATATTCGTTGCAGGAAAAAGTTGGATGCAGAGCCATAAATGTGAAAAATAAAGTTTTAAAATAACTGTTTTTCAATCAAAAGAATAGTCCAAAGCCAAATTAATAAACAAAACTTACATTGAGCACGTTTTGTTCAAAAATTAATTAATTTCAAAGCCCGTAATTCAGCTTATAAAGTAAAACCACTCTAGTAACTCGATTTATCTGTAACTTACTTTTACCAACTCAATTTGAAAGTTAATCTTATTATATATTTAAACTCTGAAACAAGCTGTTTTTTACATGTGGGAAGAGCCTATTTTCCAGCTTGCAAATAGATGTTTTTCATTTGATCTTGACAAACCTACAAAGAAGTTTGTAATTGACTAGTTTATCTAAAAAAGTACATATACATAAAGTTAACATGTGTGCTCCCAACTATACCATCATCACATGCACACAATAACCTCCATAAAGCTTTGCATGAATGTAAGTCCCCTATAGTTGTTTTATTAAAGATTTTTAATTAATTAATTAATTAATTAATTAATTTATGGATGGGGAAGGAGGGAGAAAGAGAAACATCAATGTGTGAGAGATACATCAATCAGCCTGCAACCCAGGTATGTGTCCTGACCAGGAGTTGAACCAGAGACATTTTGGTTCGCAGGCCAGTGCTCCATTCACTGAGCTACACCAGTTAGGGCCCAATAGCTGTATTATTATTATTATTATTATTATTATTATTATTATTATTTATTTCTTTATTTTAGATTATGTTGGAAGGTTAGTTTTTCAGTTACCACCATCATCTGATTTTTGGACTTTCTAAGAAAGGCCATCCCTACACTGAATGTTTCCCAATTGATAATATAATATCATTGAGGGATATTACATTATTTCCAATCACTGTTTCCCTTTTTCTTTTCCATTGACATATTGAAGTGCATCTCGCAGGACTCCTGTCAGAGTATACATCCCTGCATCACTGTCAGGCTCTACCATGTGACCTGTTGTGGCCAAGGAAATGTGACCAGGATTGCCACAGGCCATGTTCAAGCAGATATTTGCCCTTGTCTCTTGCTTTCCTCACTCCACGGTAGAATAGGTCCCAAATGGCTGTCCCAACTAGCAGGCAACCATTGAGCTTGAGTCTCAGAAAGAGACGTGGGAATACATCCATCAGCCCACCACAGCTGATATATCTGGCATACGCCTATAGCTGCAGTGCAGTAAAATTTGAGGATCGTTCATTAAAGCAGTTGATTGACACAGTCACCTTCCAACAGGACTGCTGTGCAACTTATATGACATACAAAAGACACAAACATTTATTGATGGACTACTATCCCATTTAATTCAGGTGATGCTATGTGAGGTAGGAATTTATATTACCAATGCAGATAAAGAAACTGAGGTTCGTAGAAATGAAGTTTTCCAAATCATGGAGCAAACAAGTGGTAGAGATGGAAATTAAACTCAGTTCTAACAGACTCTAATTCTAGTCCATGCTTTTCTTATTACACTTGGATAGCTCAGAATGTGTTTTATAAAATGTCAAATTCTGTATCACTGTTGCAGCTGCATTTGTGTTCATGAAAAAATTGTTATAAGAATTTTAACATGGTAAGAACAAATTTGAAAAATACTCTGAAAGCCAATCGACTACCCATATAGTATATAATGAATCCAGTGCAGTTTATTACAGAAAGTACACGTTATGTTCTGAAGTTTAATTTGAAAACAAAATTAATATACTTTTTATTTCAAATAAAGTAATTATATTCACTTAAGACAGTAAGTTATTAAGCCAAATTTTCTATTAAAAGGAGATAAAATAAATTATCTGTCTGGAAAGCAACCTGAGTCATGGCATGTGACCAAGAAAATAATAATTATCTAATATAGCTAATATTACTAGCTTGAATTTTAAAAGGAAAACAAGTAAAGAGATATGGAATAATGAATTAAGTATATTCATATTCAATTTTACTCTCACATACAGTGCACAAAAATAATAATTAAAATAAGACTCTAAAATTATTAACATATCCGGTTTTGCTTTTCAGTCATAATCTCTTCCTGTGTTGAAAGTACCTGATCATTATCCCTTCTGAAGCACTTCATCTGGATTCAGACTGTTTGTCCAACAGGGAATCAGGCAGATTGCATTCCTCCCAGACTATCTCTACGCGTTCCTCTTCCCCAGGTTTTTTGCCAGGGATTTGAGCCTGGTGAATAAGGCCCCTCAGGTCCCATAAGGAATCCTTCCCTCGGGCAGAAAATCAGCCACATGAATGACAGACAGAAGATAAGGAATAAAGGCTAAAGAAGATACCCTCTGACTTTGTGACAGAAAATGTGAAGACTGTACAAAAAATTTGACTGAGATAGTCCTCCCTGCTAATGGCAGGAGATTGGTGCATTTTATCACTAAAGTGAGATTTACACAGAAAATAATTACTTTCAAAAATAATTTAGAAATAATTTTAAAATTATTTTTTTAGAAAATAAGGGAGTTCAGGAGCCAACTCATAAATTTAGCATTGCTCAGAGAACTATTGACTATTTTATAGAAAGCTGAAGTTTACCAACATAACTATTTTACAAATAACCCTTGAAACCAGATTATGCATTATTTATTATGTAAAATTTCAGAAGTGATTTTTCTCACTTTAGTTCTTTGAGTTAGTTTTCATTTTTTATGTATTGAAACTTTGTTAGAGAGAGAGACAGAGAGAGAGAGAGACAGAGAGAAAGTGGGAGAGAAGGGAGAGGGGAAAGAGAGGAGAGGGAGGAAGAGAGAGAAATATCGATTTGTTGTTCCAATTATTTATGCATTCACTGGTTGCTTGTTGTATATGTTCTACCTGGGGATGAAACGTGCAACCTTGGTGTATTAAGACAATGCTCTGACTAACTGAGCTACCTGGCTAGGGTTCAATAATTAGTTTTAAAAACTGTTTATTGAAGTATAGCATACATGCAAGAAAGGATGTATGCTAGAGATATATAGCTGGATGCATTTTTGCAAAATGAGCACATCTATGCAACTGGCACTGACTTCAAAAAATAGAAAATTATTCCTATCCTAGAAGCTTATTTTGCTCTTTTTAAACCTTGACAATTATAATTTAATTTTCATTTGCATTTGGGTTTAAGTGATATGGAAGAAGTCAGAAAACCCTTCCCTGTGAACACTTGCCTAGACATCTGTGACTACTATTTCTCTGGACATCACTAGAGCTTCTCAAAGAGGCTTTCTTGGGGGGGGGCATGTTTTCAATTTTGAGAAAAATTTCTCAATGTTTAACCCACTATTTATTAAATAGATGTTCTGAGTAGATTTTATGTCCTTATTTCTCTGATTGCTGACATGATGCAATCAGGTCAGATAATGGTCTGAATGCAAATTGATTTTATGTGGTCCAATTTTAACAAACATTTTCACAGAGAAGCATACACTGCCACTGAATTTCTACAGCTCTCAAATCTCCTTTGTTGAGTGTAGTAGTAGTTACATGAGATGACACAGGCTTGGTTATGCTGCCTTAACAATCTCAGCAACTCAGTGGCTTAAAGCAGGTGTCAATAAAGCATGGCCTATGTGCTGAATCTCACTGCTACCTGCTTGTATAAGTAAAATTTCATTGGAACACAGCCTTGCTCATTTATTTACTTATTGTCCATGACTGTCCTTGCACTGCAATGGCAGAGTTGAGTAGTTGTGATAGAAATCATATGGCCTGCAAGGTCCAAAATGGTTATTATCCTCTCCTCTGCAGAAAAAAATTTGGTGATCTTTGTTTATAGCAACAGATTTTATTTCCACTAATCTCATGAACTGCATAGACTGACTGAGAGATACTATGCTCATTGGAGTCATGAAGGATTCCAGAATGAATGAATCTTTATCTTTTAATGATGCCAACATGGATTTATCAAAGGAGGAAAAGAGAGCTTGGAGAACTATACCCCAATACTTAAATGCATCATTGCCACTTACTTTTTACTAGCCAAAGCAAGTCATGTGTCTTTGACTAACGTCAAGATGGTGGAGGATTGTAACCTATGTGCTTTTCAGGGTTAAGAGAGAGAACCAGAAATAGGAAGAGCACATCATTAAATGTAATCTCCTTCTAAACATAGAAATGCAAAACCCAACTTGATCCAGCCATTGAAACACAATTTCTCCATGGAAGACTTCTGAAAAACATTAAAAATTAGTTGTAAGCAAATACCATATGATCAGGAAATATGAGTATAAAAAAGATAGCAGAAAATATTTTTTTGTTATTATCACTGGCCAAGATCCAAAAAGTAAAAATCATACTAGCAAGTAGTAGTTTTCTTTAAGAACAAAAACAAGAACTTAAAAAAAAGAAAGAATTAACATATCCCAGATAAATGTTCTACTACTGTTCTTTAAAATGTTCTTTTTAAAATTTTCAACAAAACCAAAAAAAGAGCTTTATCTTTCTGCTTTAAGTATTGGGGTATTATGGTAATTTAATAACTCACTGGGCCACTTTTAGAAAGGAGTGCCTCTGTGCTCCTTTACACAATGGTGTACTACTCAGTGATAGAAAGAAGGAACCTTCTGCAACAGAATGGGTGGAACTGGAGACTATTATTTTAAGTGAAATAAGCCAGTCAGTGAAAGATAAATACTGTATGGCCTCACTCATAACTGGAATCTAATGAACAAACTAACAAGAAAAATAGAACCAGAGACGTGGACATATGGGACAGACTGATAGCTGGGGTGGTAGCAGGGAGGGGGTGTTAGAAGGAAGAGGAAGGAATTAGTCAAAGAACATGTCTGAATGACCCATGGACATGGACAACAAGGAGGGGGTTGACTGTGTGAGTGGAGGAGGGCAAAAGGGAAAAAAATGGGACAACTGTAAATAAATAATAGAATAAATAATTTTTAAAAGAATAAATAATTTTATAAAAGAATAAATAATTTAAAAAATGAATAGAATAAATATATATTTTTTAAAGTAGTGCCTCTATCCTGTACACTCTTAGCATACATTGTTACTAATTTTTTCAAGGACAACAAATAGTGTTTCATTTACACAAAGCCAGTCAGAAAACACAAAAAGAAGACAATTACTTGCACTTTCCCTGTAAACATGCTCAAGTATTCTCTATCAGAGAAATAAACCACATTCTTCCCATCCCCCCAGCATATGGTCTCCACTCATGCTGCTCCTTGACCACCAAAGTTTATATAAGAGTAACTGACATAATTCCCCAAGCCAACAGTTTTTCTCAGCCTTGTTTCTCTTTAGAAACATTTTACCTTAAAAATGAAACATTTTACCTTAGCGCTTTTCATGGGCTCTAATAGCTCATTATTTCCCCCCTTCTTCCCTTACCTCAAAATATCCCTTTCTACATCTTGTGTTAAATTCTTTATATAATCACATATGCTAAACTGTTATTCGCCAAATTTCCACTAATAAACCTATTATTATTTTCTATTTCTGGCAACCCTATTCACTCTTAGGCAGCTGCCATCTCCATGTAGTTAACTCCCAAATCTACAAATTCAGTCCTCAATCCATTCCAAGTGCTTACCTCCATCCAGCCCAAGTAACTGAAAATGAATTCAATACTTCCTCCCTCAATTCTACTTCTTGCCGACTTCCTTACTTGTGCTGTGGTATAACACAGATTACCCATGTTCAAAGCCTTCGCCCTTATGCCTCCTTCCTTCTCTATCCCATTGTTAAACTGTGTAGCCTCTAGAACTGTATGTCTTGTTTCACTCCACCGTCAACATCCTTTTTTAGACCATGACAATTTCTTAGCTTGAACACAATGTTTTCCCAACTGGTTTCTCTGAGTGGAGTCTCTACCTTTTCCTAGCTATCCTTTATGACACTAGATTAATTGTTCCAATGTGTTATTCTTTTTAAATCAAAACCATGTGACTACAGACACAAACTACCAGCTAAGCATCCATGGCTTTCTTCCACCTTCCTCTCAGGACCACTTACCCAGCACTATCTTTAGATTAGCCAATCTAAGTTTTTGTCTTAATTTTCCACGTCCTTCTTCTTCTTAATATTTTCACACCCCCAAGAATGCCCTCCCTTTATGTTAACCATGTCCTTTATGCACCAAGCCTTGTATCATATATGACCTGCTCTCTTTTGATACTTCTAACAAAGGGTCTCAATTTGCTTCCTCATCCTCAGACCCGTCTTCTATTTTTCCCTCCTCTGGTCTGTATACCAGGAGGCTGATCCCATTGACTGCATTATCCAGTTTCCCATATCAGTTAACTTTGAGTCTGACTTGGCCAATGGGATGCAGCAGGAAGAGATAAAAGGATGGGAAAAGAGAAAATTGAAAGTATTTCTTCCTCAATCTGTCCTTGTTTGGAACCATTGTTTTTGGCAGTGGTAGCTTTTCTCAATGACTATAGCTCCTATGGACAGTCAGCTTCATGCATTCATGCATCCACACCCTTACAGGGCTTCAGGAAATGAATTCCTCTTTTGTATCCTTTAGGACTAACAGTAGTATCAGTTTCCTGTGACTGCCAGCCTCTGCAACCTCAACATCCCTTGTTACCTGGAACCTACCCACACCTTCATAAATAGTTCCTTCATTAAAGTTTTTTTTTAATCTTCACCCAAGGATATGTTTATTGATTTTAGAGAGAGAGGAAAGGAGAGAAACATTGATGTGAGAGAGAATATTGTTTGGTTGCTTCCTGTATGTGCCCCGACTACTGATCGAACCCGTGACATTGGACAATGCTCCAACCAACTGAACCACCATGCCAGGGCTTAATTAAAGTTTTTGAACCATCTGAATTGGATTCTGTTCCATGTTGATAGCCTTATTGATAGGAAGAAGTGAGTTCTCAAAGGCAATTTGTTCCTGTTTTTGTAACCTATGTCCAATTTTGCATTGGATTTCAGTTACTTGTATGTGCTTATCATCTCTTCCACTGACTATAAGAGGTTTCAGTTTAAATATTTATCTTTGCAGACTCCAGATAATCAATATATGGTCTAGCATCCCTAAAGAGTCATAAATACTTGTTGAATTAAGCTTATTGAATAGTAGTAAATCATGTCAAAGAGCATGCAGCACAGTACATAGGACAGGGGAGAAATATTAAAAGCAATTTTCTTTGATAAATGCCCACTTTTGAAATGATTATACCCCTAGCCTTCCACTACTTCTGTCTTCCCACTTCTTTCTGTGATTGTACCTTCTCTCCACTTTCTTTCTGTCTCTTATCTCTTAAACCTCTTCCAGTTTTTTTCTTAGGTGGAAAAATCATGAAAAGCAAATATTTATTGACTTTTCTATGTTTCCCAGTAGTAACTTTGAAAGAAGGAATGATTGTAGTAGATTTTAAATGCCTTGAGTGTCTGGTGTTTCACTAAGCAAGACAAAATAAACAAACAAACAAAAAAAGGTTTTTGATTTACATGTAATTCCTAATTACAGTCTCCCAATCCAGAATGTGTCTTCAGAAGTAAAAAAGATACCCATACATTCTGAACTCACTGAAAGAGTCAATGAAGTTGTACCATTAGACTTTTTTTGCTTGCTTTAAAAGTTTTTATTTTCTTCTTATGGAAATGTTAAATATTAAGGAAGCAATAGACTAAAATATATGTCCAGACAACCAATATCTTTCAGTGATTTTAGCACAATAACTATCAGAGTCAGAATCCCACTATCTGCTCTCAGTTTTTATGGAATTCAAGATAAAAAGGGAGAATTGTAAAGGGTTGCCTATATATAACATCCAGGAAGTCCACAGGAAGCTCCAATTGGAGTAAAAAATAAGCAGCAGCATTAGTCTTTTAGGAACGGATGAATATCAGGAATTCAAAAAGGAAATGGGGACTTAGCCGGCATCATGTGCTAAACTGATCACGTGCTCTTAGAAGTTACAGAATCAGAACAGGTTAGGGAGGGAAGCTCTTAAGATGAATGGGAAAAACTGCAGTCCACATTTCCAAATGTTTAGCCAATGGTCCACAAAGCATTAGCATGTCTGACTCTTCCTCTTTCATTGTGGAAACTATATTACTATTCATGGATCCCAAGGTGGCATTAGCTCTTCTCACAGCTATGTTACACGTGTAATTCATATTGAGTACAGGATCAGTTGAGACTGTTGCATCCTTCTAACCAATTGTTGGTTAGAAGTCATATGAGCTATCAACTTTTGAACCCCAAAGCTGGAACTTTTCTTTAACACGTTTGATTTTGACTTCTTAGTTTCGTTCAGTTTCTCCTATAACACTGCTTGGTCCTGGATTCAGATATCTCATGTACAACATTTGTCATAATGTTTGTTCCAGTTGTATGATCTCACAGTTGTGAGAACTGACAAAAGGAAGAGGAGTTGTAGGATAATGAAGGGAGTCTGAGATAATAGTGGGTTTTCTAGTTCTATCTGGTAGCTATGGACATAGCACTGAAAGCATGGAATAAGAAGCAGAATTCTGGATCTCTCCCCTAATCATCTCTGCTACGTTAGGCAATTCATTTAACCCCTAATGGCTTTGAGTTTTCTCATTTATAAGCTGAAAGTAGTCTTTAAAAAGTTCCAGATTTTATGGATTTACTAGTCAACCTTGATCTTTGTAGTGCTAATAACATTCACTAATGTGGTGAATTATATGAAGTATATAAAAAGATAAAAGCATATTATTTCTTTTGGACCAAAGAATAGCCTTCCAAACTGCTATTTGAACATGGAATTATATTCAAATGATCTCTCTTGATGTGTATTCCACAGACCACTGCTTCTAGAAGCTTTGCATAAAAGGGGTCTCTTGTCAATTTGCTTTCAGAAATGTGGTACAGGCTACCCACCCCTGCCCACTTACAGAGCCCCATTGCACATTTGCATTTTAAAGGATTTAAGAAATTTCAGCCTAAAGAAAAAGGATTTTCTTAAACTTATTTTTTAAAAATGATAGAAACAAGAAAAATTTCTGGCAATAATACCTACCAATGTCTCAAGAATCAATGCGAGCCTTTTGAAAACATTGCCTTAGGGACACTTGTTTACATAGCCTAAGAATAATCCTACCTTTGGTGTATATAGAGTGGAGACATAGCCAACTTTCATAATGGTTTGAAATTCAAAAATAGAAAGTATAAATGATTTGGAACTTACAGTCCAAATGAAAAATTTGGCACAGTATGAGTACATGCTGTTTGGAAGATCTGCAAATAAAAATTGTATTTCACAACCTCAATCTCTAGTGCTTCCATGTGAAATGGGACATAATGATATGAAATATCATGAAGTTCTGTCATGAAAAAAGTAGAAAATAGTAAGTATATTTCATGGTATATACTTGAGCTAGAGTTACAAAGTATTGATTCTCTAAGCTTTTGTATTTAATAACTAGACGAGTAACATCAAAACCTGCCAGTATGAGATTTAGTCAGTAGGAAAAGAAATATAGTGCTTCAAGAAAAGATAATTCCCTCAGTGATTGAACAGCATTTATAGAGAGCACTGGGTCCATCTGGTGCCTGCTGGATCTCCTAATGGTGACTCAAGATATCCAGTTGGTAATTCCTCGGAGAGTATCCATGATGACCTGTGACAGCTGGAGTTGATGCAGCTTCTCTGAGTACCAGATTGATTCTCCAGAACAATTCATCAAGGAGGTGTCTAGCTCTATGCACCTGAATTTCTCCTTTAAGGATACATTGCTCTTCTGGAATGAGTGCAGCACAACAAAAGGGATGATCTCTCACTCCATCATTACCGACCTGGCCTGGACCACTGTCAGGTCTCTCCTGCACCATGTCCATAGCTGCCTCTGACCTCCCTGCTTCCAGAAACCTCACAGTATGAGGCCCCAATACTCCATTGTTTCTATAGTAGCCACTGTGCTATTTAGATATGGGAAACTGATTATGTCAATTTCTTGTCAAAATCTTTCTACTGGCTTTCCATTGCATCTAGAAAATAATGGTCTATGAGTAGTTAGCACAATCTAGCCTGGTATAGCTCTTGAACTTCACCTCAATGTACATCTGTTCCCCTTTTTCTGTTCCTTGAACACCTCAAACTCATTCCTGACTCAGAGCTTCTTGCACTTTCCTGTTCCAGGAAATACTGTTTCCTCTCATCCCTCAGTTCTCAACTCACAGGGCTCTTCCCTAGAGAAGTCTTCCCTGACCACTCTGTCTAAGTAGAGACAGCTATTGCCATGAATTTACATTTTCCTTTTCTGTCACTAACAAGTTCTAAAATGATCTTCCTTTACTACTTGTGTGTTGGCTGTCTCCCTCTACCACTAGTAGAATGTTAGTGCCCTGAATACAGGGGGATTGTCTGCATTTTTCATCATTTTGCTCTTGAAACTTAACCTGTGCCTGCCACATAATAATTGTTTAAGAAACACTTGCAAATAAGGTAGAATGGAAGGCTAGATGGAAAGAAGGAAGAAAGGAAAATAGGAAGATAAGAAGGAAGGGAACTGAAAGGAAAGAAAGGGAATAATTCAGGGTTGGGGGGTGCAAATGAGAAAAGAAAGGTTTAAGAGAGAAGGGCAGCAGACAAAATTATAGTTGAATGGGTTAAGAATTAACTGAGTAATTGAGGCTAGGATCAAATTTTGGGAAAAATCATTTATTCATTTCTTTATTTGTTCATTTACTTAGAAGTAAGCTACTACATAACAGGAAGGACACTAAGAATGGAAGGTATGGAGAAGAAGGGCATAGTACCTCCGATGGAGCAGCTCACTCCTCTCTCCTTTGGAGAGAACAAAAAGTGAATGACAGAGGGCTGATGAATGCCAACATGGAAATATGCAAGGAATGGCTGACCATGGGACTCAAGAGGGTCCCCTACACTCATACATGGGTAAACCTAAATAGGTTTGCTAGAAGAAAACCTGACATCTAACGAACAAGTAGGAGGTGGCCAAATGAAAAATTGCAAGAGTGTATTCCAAATAGTCAGTTCATAAGAGAAGAGGCAAAGAGGGCTTAGGAAATCATCATGATTAATTCCAAGATCATGAAATAACAAGTCATGGTGTAATGTGGAAGCCAGGTATGAACTTCAAAAAGGTGATCATAATAAGTTAGGAATAGATTTCAGGAACTAAATTAATGTATATAGTGGAAATTGAGAGTTTTAAAAGCTTCCAAACAGGTGAAATTGAGTCTTAATAACATTGTTGGTCAGGGTCTTCTTAGACATTATTTTAAAACAATTTTAAGGTACTATACATGTCTTCATAACTTACTCCCTTTGTAGATATGCTCATTTCCAGCATTAATAACCTGCCCTTGCTACATGGATGCCAAATTGCTTTTGCCAGTTTCTGCATCCTTTTCTTTCTACCTAAGCATCAGCAGCTGTGGAATAGTGGAAAGATAAATGGAGTTTAGCTGGAAATTAGAGTCACATCTGGGATCTATCTCGTAATAAGCCATGTGACATTGGGCATATCATTCAAGCCCTTTGAGCCTGTTTCTTCATCTATAACATAGGATCCATAAGGCACACCTACAGTGTACCATGGGGATAAAATAACACAACGCTTATGAAAATTATTTGAAACAATATACTGAAAATGTGATGAATGATAGAAACACAGGGAGGTGTGAGCCTTGCCAACACCATGGCTACAGCCACTGTGATGTTTGAAGCTGAAATACATTAAAAGGTAGGGAACTAAAATGGACTGCTTTTCCACACTTAAACATAAATACAAATGGATTTGGCACATGAATTCCCATCATTATGACATGGGTATAATTTTGGACAGACAGAAGACCCAGCTTCGACACAACCTGTCTGGTAAGGAGTGTGGTAGAGACTTGAGAGGGCTGGTTGGGCGCCCACAGGTGGTAGTGCTGTTGGGATAGCTTAGCGGCTGGTTGGGTCCTCCTGAGAGGAATGGGGTCTAGACCCTAAGCCAGGAAGGATTCCCAGCCTAGAGCACCAGAGCCCAAAAAGTACACAGGTAACAACCAGCAGCAGAAAGTGGCAGGGTTGCAGAGACAGACATATGGAGACACAGGAGCTATTTAAAGGACCAACACACACAAATTTTCATTTGCTGCTACCCTGGGCTTTGGCAAAGGTGAGGGCAGAGTGGGCTGGTGATGCCTGAGGAGAGACAAAGGACTGAGCTTGCGGGAAAGAATTGAGAGAATAGATGCCGGGGTCCTGATGCTGGATCACGCCCCAGGCAGCAGCAGTCATTGTGCTCAGGCAGACCATTCCCCTCTGAGAGGCAGTAGCCTGGTGGGAAACAATAGCCCCAACCCCAGGAGGGTATCTTCCCTGTCCCTGTGGTACTTAAGCCTGACTGCTGAGTGCAGAGTGACCAGATGAATAACCAAAGGAGATAGCCAGAGACAGTAGACCCCTGACAAAGTGGGAGCAGAGTGGACTAGAGAGACATGAGGAGAGACTGGGGACAGAGGCCTTGGGGAGAGAACTAAGCGTAGCCTCTGGGATCCCAGTGCTGAGCCAACCCCCATACACAGCAACCATCCAGCTCAGGTAGACCACTCCCCTCCAAGCAGCAACAGCCTGAGGGGAAACAATAGCCCCCACTCTGGGAGGGATTCCTTCCCACCCTATAGTGTTTAAACCTGACTGCTCAGTGCAGAGTGACCAGATTAACAATTGAGGAGACAGCCAGGGACAGTAGATCACTGGAAGTTTCAAACAAGCTGCCTAAGGTCAAACTGGTCAACATCTGACATCACCAGAAGCATATCCAGAAAAAAAAAAAAAAAAAAAAAAAAAAAACAGTGGTAAATACAAGAGGCTACTGAGATGAAAGCCACTGTGGTCTCTCCACGATTTGCGATATTTTCCTTCCTGCATTGTTCTTTAACATTCATTTCCTGTCCAGCAAGTTTGTACATATTAAGTCACTAGATTTTATACTATTCTGTATTTCAGTTCACATATTTTGCCCCTCCTTCCTCTTAGCCCAATTTACCTTTTTCCTCACTTTATTTTCATTTCAAATTTTGCTTTCTCTCCAGCTACGACTTGTTTCCATTCTGCACTCTTACTGTCTCTCCCCTGTCCAGACACAAACCAATTTTCTTGTCATGGGTCATTTCCGATCCTTTTGCCCTGCTCTTAAAATACCCATGTTCTCTCTCCACCTTTAACAATCACCACTAGTTGGTTGTGGGTAGTTGTTGCATTTTTTTTTCCAATTTTATCTTTAGAGCTTCACTAATTCTGTATTTCAAATATCAAATTTTACTGGTCTCCTCTCCTACTCTTTTTTTTTTATCTCAAATTTTAATTTTGCCGTCGTTGCCTGTTTTTTTTTTCTTTTTTGTCTTTTTTCTATTTCTCTTTCATCTTGGCTTTTTATTTTTCTTTATTCTCCTTTTTTTCTTTCTTCTTTCCCCTTACATCCCAAATTTATTTTTTCCCTATCTTAGACTGGTTTTTGTTTCTCACTCTTATTGTTTCTTCTCCATCATTTCAAAATCACTTCCCATTCCTCTAAACATCTCTTAGATGTTTCTTTGTTTCTTGTTTCCCCTCCTATTCCCATACCACCTATATCAATTTTAGCTCATTTGTCCTTGATAGGACTATGGTGGATCATTTTCTCCAATTAGGCTCCTATATTTTTATTAACTATTTACTAGTTTTCCTTCCTTTTTCTTTCTCTCTCTCACTTTATTTTATTTATATTATCTTAATTAATATTTAAACCTGATATTATAAGTTTCCCTTCTCACACTCCATTCCACATTCTTCATTCCCTTTTATATTCTTGAGGTAAATGTTACCTTCTCTCCATTGCTCCAACTCCCAACTCTTATTAGTGGTCCTCCTTCTACACTCTAAAAATCACTTTTCCTTCAGTAGGTCATCTCATATCTACTCTCCTCTCTTATAATAGTCTTAATCTCATTAAACCCTTATTAATACTGGTTCATTTGCTGTTAATAGTGGATTTGGGGCACAGGGAGTTATGTTTGTGGGTGTGGGTTTGTTTGTTCTGGCAGCACCTGCACAGCAGCACACAAGACATGGTGGGTGAAGTGACCCTCAGTCAACCAGCTGGAGGTAAGTTCCCACCAAAGAAAGACCCAACAGCAATCAAAGTCCCATTACATTGAAAGACCAGCATAAAAGGCATAAAGGTCATCTCAAGAGCATGAAGTTCAGGTTATCAAGGACACTGCAACACTGAATCTCACAGGACTCCTTCCATACAAGTTCATACCACAAAGTCAGTGAGTCAAAACAGATCAATTTAAGAAGCAGAAGCAAACAAGAAGAGTCCCACAAATAATGGGAAGATAAAGAAACAAACCCCAATCAAAAGGAAAGGAGGAATCATCAGAAAGGATGCCATATGAAATAGAGGCAAGTCAACTATCAGATGTTGAGTACAAAACAGTGGTTATAAGGAAGCTCAATGAACTCAGTGCAAATTACCAAAAACTACAGGGAAACTATGAAGAACTTACTGCAAACTTCATCACAATAAAAAAAGACATGGAAACAATCAACAAGGGCCAAGGAGAAATAAAGACTACAATTTCTGAATTGAAGAACATAGTAGAAGCAACCAAAAACAAGCTAGATGAAGCAGAGGATCAAATCAGCAAGCTGGAGGACAAGGTTGAAAAAAACTCCTAAAAAGAGCAAAAAAAAAAAAAAAAGGAAAAAGACTCAGAAAGAACAAAGAGGAATTAAGGGAACTGTAGGACAACATGATATGTAATAATATCCATATAATAGGGAGACCAGAAAGAGAAGAGGAGCAAGGGATAGAAAACCTGTTTGAAAAGTAATGATGGAAAACTTCTCTAATTTAATGAGAGAAAAAGCCACACTACTCCAGAAAGCAGAGAGGGTCCCAACCAAGAGGAACCCAAAGGGGCCCACTGCAAGACATATCATAATTACAACAGCAGAATTTAAAGACAAAGAGAATCTTAAAGGCAACAAGGGAGAAATGGGAAGTAACATAAAAGGGAGCCCCAATAAGGCTAGCATTTGACTTCTCCATGGAAATGCACCAAGCCAGAAGGGAAGGGCAAGAAATATTCCAAGTATGTAAAGCAAATGCCTGTAACCAAGACAACTCTATCCTGCAAGGCTCTCAATTAAAATGGAAGGCCAAATAAGGAGCTTCCCAGACAAAAGAAAACTAAAAGAATACACCTCCACCAAACCAGCACTGCAAGAGATGCTAAAGGGGCTGCTTTAAGAAGAGGAAGAAAAACAGTGATAGAGAAAGGTACAAAGGCGCAAAGGGAGTAAAATGGCAATGAATAAGTACCTATTGATAATAACCTTAAATGTAAATGGATTAAGTGCTCCTATCAAAAGACATAGGGTAGCTGAATGGATAAGAAAACATGACCCACATATATGCTGCCTACAAGACACCCACCTCAGAACAAAAGATCTATACAGACTGAAAGTGAAGGGTTGGAAAAAATATTCCAAGAAAATAGACAAGGAAAAAAAAAAAAAAAGCCAGAGTATCAATACTTACATCTGACAAAATAGACTTCAAAACAAAGGCCATAAAAAGAGACCCAGATGAACACTTCATAATACTCAAGGGAAGAAGCCATCAAGAAGACATAAACATTATAAGCATATATGCACCCAATATAAAATCACCCAAATACATGAGGAAAATCTTGGAGGACATCAAGAAAGATATAGAGAGCAACATACTCATACTAGGAGATTTTAACAACCCACTATCAAAAATGGATATATTTTCCAAACAAAATATCAACAGGGACATTGCAGCATTAAACAATGCCCTAGATCTAATGAATGTAACTGACATATATAGAACCTTTCATCCAAAAGAAGCAAAATACATGCTCTTTTCAAATGCACATGTAGCATTTTCAAAGATAGACCAAATGATAGGACACAAAAAAGCCTCAACAAATTCAAGAAAATTGAAATCAAATCAAGAATCTTCTCAGACCACAAGGGCCTAAAACTAGAAAGCATTCTCAAGGAAAAAACTCAAAAACATTCAAACTCATGGAGACTGAAGAGCATGCAATTAAATAACAAATGGGTTAAAAATGAGATCAAGGAAGAAATCAAAAAATTTCTGGAAACAAATGAAAATGAACTCACAAAATTCCAAACTTATGGGACACAGCGAAGGCAGTCCTGAGAGAGAAGTTCAGAGTAATACAGGCCTACCAAAAAATATAGAAACATTTCAAACAAACGACCTAAACCCTACATCTACAAGAACTGGAGGAACAACAACAAAGACAGCCCAGTGCAAGTAGAAGGAAGGAAATAACCAAGGTCAGAGCAGAATTAAATGACATAGAGACTAAAAGGACAATTTTAATGATCAAAAAATACAGGAGCTGTTTCTTTGAAAAGACAAACAAAATCAGCAAGCCTTTAAGCAGACTCATCAAGAAAAAAAGAGAGGACCCAAAGAAACAAAATCAGAAATGAAAGAGGAGAGATTACAACTGATACCACAGAAATACAAAGGATGGTAAGGGATAACTATGAAGAAGCATATGCCAAACAATTTGAAACCAAGGTGAAATGGACAAATTTCTAGAAAAATATAATCATCCAAAACTGAAAGAAGGAGAAAGCCTGAACAGAAGAAACAGCTGACAAAATGGAAGCAGTAATCTAAAAACTCCCATCACACAAAAGATGTGGACTGGCTGATTTCACAGGAGATTTTTACAAAACATTAAAGGAAGAGCTAACCCATATCCTTCACAAACTATTCCAAAAAATCCAAGAAGAGGGTAAACTCCCAAACTCTTTTTATGAGGCCAGCATTATCTGAATCCCTAAAGTAGACAAGGATACAACAAAGAAAGAAAACTACAAGCCAATATTGCTGATGACCATAGACACTCAAATCCTCAATAAAAACTAGCAAACCACATCCAGCCATACATGAAAAAGACCATATACCATGATCAAGTGGATTCCTCCCAGGGATTCAAGGATGGAAAAATATTTACAAATCAATAAACATAATATACCACATAAACAAAAGACAAAAATCATATTGATTATATGAATAGATTAAAAAAAAACATTTGATAAGGCACAGCACCCATTTATGATAAAAATGCTCAGCATAGTGGGAGCAGAGGAAGCATACCTCAACATAATAAAGCCCATATATGAAAAACCTACAGACAACATCATACTCAATGGACAAAAAATAGAAGCTTTCCTACTAAGATTAGGAACAAGACAAGGATGTCTGTTTCACCACTTATATTCAATATAGTATTGGAAGCCCTAGGCACAGCAATCAGACAAGAAGAAGAAATAAAAGGCATCCAAATTGGAAAAAAGGAAGTAAAACTGTCATTGTTTGCAGATGACATGATACTGTACACAGAAAACCCTATAGACTCCACCAAAAAACTATAGACCTAATAAGTGAATTTAGACAAACATCAGGATACAAAGTCAATATTTAGAAATTGAAGGCATTTTTGTACACCAACAATGAAATATCAGAAACAGACATCAGGAAAAAAATTCCATTTGCTATGACAACAAGAAAAATAAAGTACCTAGGAATAAACCTAAATAAGAAGGTAAAAATCCTGGACTCAGAAAACTACACAACACTAAACAAAGAAATCAAGGAAGACACAAACAAATGGAAGCATATACTATGTTCATGGGTTGGAAGAATTAACATCAACAAAATGTCCATACTATCCAAAGTAATTTTTAGATTCAACACAATCCCTACTAAAATACCAATGACATATTTCATAGATATAGAACATTTCAAAATTTTATATGGAACCATAAATGACCCCAAATAGCTTCAGTAATTTTGAGAAAGAAGAACAAAGTAGAAGTGATCACCATACCTATCATCAAACTATATTATAAGTCCATTGTAATCAAAACAGTCTGGTACTGGCATAAGAACAGACACATAGATCAATGGGATAGAATAGAGAACCCAAAAATAAACCAAAGTCAATGATCAATTAATATTTGACAAAGGGAGAAGAAGCATAAAATGGAGTAAAAATAGTCTCTTCAACAAATGATGTTGGGACATGTGGACAGTTACATGGAAAAAAAAAAGAAAGTTGGCCACCAACTTGCACCTACACAAAAATAAATTCAACATGGATAAAAGACTTAAATATAAATTGTGATACCATAAAAGTCCTAGAGGAGAACATAGGCAGGAAAATCTCAGATATTCCACTCAGCAATATCTTCACTGATATGTCCCCTAGAGCAAGGGACATAAAGGAAAGAAAAAACAAATGGGATCTCATCAAAATAAAAAGCTTCTGCATGGCTATAGAAAACAGCAGAAAAATAAAAAGGGAACCAACTGCATTAGAAAATATATTTGCCAATGATATCTTTGGACAAGGGTTTGATCTCCAAAGTATGTAAAGAACTCACATAACTCCACAGCAGGAAGACAAACAATCCAATTAAAAACATGGGCAAAGGACCTGAACAGACACTTCTCCAAGGAGGACACACAGAGGATCCAGAGACATATGAAAGGATACTCAGCATCACTAGCCATCAGAGAGATGCAGACTAAAACTACAATAAGATACCACTTCATACCAGTCAGAATGGCCATCATAAACAAATCAACAAACAATAAGTGCTCTCAAGGTTGTGGAGAAAAGGGGACCCTAGTGCATTGTTGGTGGGAATGCAGAGTGCCACAGTCACTGTGGAAATCAGTATGGAATTTCCTCAAAAACCTAAAAATGGAATTGCCTTTTGATCCAGCAATTCTGCTGCTGGGATTATACCCTAAGAATCCAGAAACACTAATTCAAAAGAAACTATGCACCCCAATGTTCATAGCAACACAATTTTTGATAGCCAAGCACTGGAAACTGCTTAGGTGCCCATCAGTAAATGAGTGGATCAAAAACTCTGCTATGTTTACATAATGGAATACTACACAGCAGAGAGAATGAAGAAGTTCCTACCCTTCACAACAGCATGGTTGGAACTGGAGAACATTATGCTAAGTGAAGTAAGCCAGGCAGTGAAAGACAAATACCATATGATCTCACCTATAAGTGGAACCTAATTAACAAAACATACCGGCAAGCAAAAAATACAACTAGAGACCCAGAAATTAAGGACAAACTGACAGTAACCAGAGGGGAGGGAAGAGGAAAACAACAGGGGAAAGAAGGGAAAGGGTGGTCAGTGAACATGTATAAAGGACCCATGGACAAAGCCAAAGGGAAGTAGGATTACGGGTGGGAGGTTTGGGTGGGTGGTGTGGGGGAAAATGGTGGTGGGAAAATGGAGATAATTGTATTTAAACATCAATAAATATGTGATACTTAAAAAAAATTAGCAAAAGAAATGAGATCATGAGCTCAGTTGCCTAATTTCTAGGTCCAAATGACCTTATTTTTCTTGCACTTTATTTTCTGACAAACTCTGACCTCATAACCATCATTGAGCTATACCTCCATAAAGGTTATTGTACCTCCATAAAGGTTATAAAGGACATTCAGGGTGACTGCAATCTCCATGAGAACAATTTGCTTCACAAAGAGTGGGATAATACTGTAAGTCTTATTCAAACAAACTCTTCTACAATTTCGCAAGGTCAGGGTAGATGGTAGTTCATAAAGAGAAATATTAATTAATTTAGTTGCATAGATATGGAAACCTTTGCTGTGATTACTATGAAATATCTGGCAATCAATCACTAATGAAAATAGATTACTGGTAAGTCCAGTAAGTTTCCTTTTATTAAATTTATTGAGGTGATATGGTTAATAAGATCACATAGGTTTTAAGTGTACATTTCTGTGATCTACAGTCTGTATATTGCATAGTGTGCCTACCACCTACAATCAAATCATCTTTTGTCAGCATGTATTTGGCCCCCTTTACCTTTTGCTACTTCTCCCAACCCCTTCCCTCTAGTAATCACCAAACTATTGTCTGTGTCTATGAGTTTCAGTTTTATATTCCACATATGAGTGAAATCTCATGGTTCTTAGCTTTTTCTTACTGAGTTATTTTCATAATATTAGCATAACATTCTCAAAGTCATCCATATTGTCATAACTGGCAGTATTTCATCTCTTCTCATGGCTGAGTAATGCTACTCAGTATTCCATATATACTATGTACCACATCTCCTTTATCCAATGGAATGAAATCTATGCAGTTCTCACTAAGGACTGTCATGGTACACATCAGATTTCAAAAGAGTTGGGGGATACATATTAGATAGCAGGATGATCAATGAAAGACACTAATTGCACTAATAAAATATTATCCCTTCTCCCCAACTCTTTTGTGCTCTGATTTTTATCTTGAGATTAGTACTAACTGGTGAAATAATGATGATAATAATAATACTAGTTACAATACAGTTACATTCATTTAGCTCTTGACTTTACAGTTCACCTTCCTAACCATGAGGCTCCACTGTCTTCAAGATGACGTGCCAAAAAACTTACGTATATTTTGGCAGGGGCTAACTGGAGACAGTGTCTTAATTCAAAGAATGTTCAAAAGTTCTCAAATACCAAATGTGGCACAGATGTAGGGGAAATACTTTTCAGCAGGTGAGCTTTGATTTGTCCTTCAAATTATTCCATGGGAGTGCCACCTATCAGTGTCCTATTCCTGGCATAAGCTTTTTGTTTTATAATGACAGAAGAAAACAAACCATTCGATGAATTAAATGGAATGGTCCTCTTAGTGAAATCTATCACTTTCATTTTTGGGGACACTCAAAAGAAAAAGAAACAAAAGGTCATTTGAGGGTAGGATTGTAGAAAATAGTTTAAAATACTTGTCTATAAATAGGAATTTTTAAAAAGTGGAGATTTTCCACATTTAACTCATAGCTTAACTGCATTGTTCAATGTCAAGCCATAGAACAGAGATATCCCACAATAATTTGCAAGCTTGTAATGCATTAGCAAAACATGAAACTTTGTCTTTTTAATGAGCTTTGAGCTCATTTTATGGATAAGAACCATGATAAACAAGAGACCTTCAGTAAACACCTAATCCACACAGTGTCACTAATGTATCCCTTTATTATTCTTTTAAAAAATCAAGTTCCTGAAAACATTAAGTAGAGTAACCCTTCTTTCTACTGAACCCCTAAAGATTACTGACCACAGAAATTCTAGAAATTTCCTTCTAGTAAGTTAACAACAGTTTCTTTTCTCCCCCACAATGAAAATATCAGACCTATGTTTTCTTCTTGAAAATAAAACTACCATTTTCTTGAAAACAAACTATTTACTCTGTATTATCAGCATTCCCTTCTTATTGACTCCTCACTACAGTAGTTAACTTGGTAAATTATGTTAGTCAGTGGTATCCGTGATTTCTTAATGGTTTGTGATAGTGCCTAAATTTTCCAGCCTATCTTGCTCTTGCAATTCTTTGTTTTGATATATTGAGCACAAAGGTAAAAAAAATAACAAAAAATAGAATTTCTAAAGGAAAAAATGGGAGGATTTGATAATTAAAGAAAATGGAAGAAAATCTTTAACCTTATTTTCCCCCCCAAAACTCAAAGTGAACAATTCCATCTCTGGGTATTTATTCTAGAAAAATTTAAAAGAAAAAGTATATTTATGCACATGAATCCTATGCATGAGTATTCCTAATAGTTTTATTTGTAACATTCCAAAACAGGAAACAAACCAAATGCCCTTTACTGAGTGAATGGATAAATAAACTGTGGTACATCCAACAATGGGACACTACTTGCCAATAATAAAGAATTAGTTATAAATACAAACAACAATTTGAATGAATCTCAAAGACATGTGGGTAAAAAATGCCAGTTTCATACTATATGGTTCCATTTATTAACATTCTCAAAAGGACCTGACTGTCGAAATGGAGAATAGAGCACTGAGCAGAATTTGACTATAAAGGGACGGAATGAGGGAAGATTTTTGAGGGGAGGGAATGTAATGGAACTCTTCTGTATCCTGATTGTGGCGATGTGTCCATGGACCTATGCATTTGTTAATATTCACAAAACTCTACAATGAAGACAGCTTTATTGTGTGATAATTCAAAAAGTAAAATTATAAAAACAAAGGTCCTAGGAATTCTATAGTTGGTTTTCATACTCTACATTTTATTTTCTCTCCACTGACTTCCCTGTACCATCCACTCTGACAGATCAAAATATGATTTCAATAAAAACTGAGAAGTCCTTCCCTGAAAGCTAGAAAACCCAGAATCAGAGGTTATTGATATGAAGGTGATCAAGTGGCCAGAGAATCACTTTTGAGGGAGATTATTTCCCCCAATTAAGACAAATAACAGGACACTAAGTAATAATCCCATAATGCAATTTTTACACCCAAGATGGATGGCCCAAAGCCAACGCCAGCCTCTATATATAGATAATTATTTATAAAAAGAACCAAGGGCATTTTTTGGAGTCTCATTTATGTAATTTTGAGCACAGATGGGGAGATTCCACTCTATTCTTCCAAGTCCTGTGTTCACCTTTAACTATAGGAGGAAAAAACCCACAACAAAGAAAGCACAGAAGTGCTGGAGAATTACACCATATGCCTAAATTTAGACCATGTATATAACTATATTAGAGTTCTTAAAGCCAAGATATTTTCCCTTAAATGAGCACATCTGAATTATAAATAAATGTTTATAATTTAAAAATTAAAAACATGCAATCTAGAAGTCAGTTGGGTCCCCACATCTTTGAGAGTCTTGGTAGAACTTTAACTGAATTCCATTCCCTGGCCCCCAGAAATTTCTGTATAGTCTTGCCAGGACTTCCTATTTTTACCTCTCTATCCAATCTCTAACTTAATCCTGTCCCAAAGCAGGTTAAAGATAAAGTTTGGTTCCTCAAGGTTTTGCATCAGAGAAAAATTCCCTCTTAAGTCTGTGCTTTTAACTTAATAAATTTTTCAATTTACATTGGATGAATCATGGAGAGGGTCAAGTTTAATTTGCTTTTCCTTCCCAAGGCTTCTTCTACATTAAAACTCAAACAAACATACATGTTATGAAGTTGAAGTTAGCAAAACATATTCCTTCTTAACATTTTGCCCTACAAAGCATTAACTCTGAAATACTAGAAGGTGTATGGTAAGTAAAAGAAGCCTTGTTGAGATTTAGGGTTATTGAATAAGAATTAAGAATTGCATATCTCCTTCCTATGTCTATGATGTAGAACATGTTACCTCTCACAGAGCCACACGTGTATCACCATATATAATGAGCCAGACAGACAATCATGCATAACCTGGTAAATAGCTTCTGGTACTAATTCCAGTATGGGGATGGAGGTTCCCTAAACCAACAAGAAATTCTCAGGGCATCAGCTGAGTACTTAAAACTTAACTCAATTCTGATACTCACTACCTGGAGATAACATCAGATTCCACAGGTTGAGGGCTCAGTCCTACAAGACTGTCCCCCACAGCTTCAGATATCAATCACGAGTCCAGGTTGGTGCCACTTGTACTTTTGACTGGTTATAAATCAAAGGTTCCCAAGACACCCTTCTCAAGTTTGATTCACTTGCTAGAGTGACTCCCAAAACTCAGAGAAATATTTTACTCACTAGATTACTGATTTATTATAAAAGAAAAAAAAAAAACTCAGGAATAGGCAGAAGGAAGAGATGCATAGTCAAGGTACAGAAAAAGGAAACAGAGCTGCCATGTTATCTCCATGGGCACCACTCTCGCAGCACCTATCTCAGCACCACTAATGTGGAAGCTCTGGGAATGCTGTCCTTCCGGTGTTTTATGGAGGCTTCACTGCACAGTATTCACTGATTCAATCATCAGGTATTGACAATTGCTTTAACCCCCAGCTTCTCCTTCTTCCCCAAAGGTTGGTGGGAGTGGGTACTGAAATTTCCAACATTCTAATCACATAGGTTGGTATACAAAGCTGTCAATCCAATATCTCAGTAAGTATAGATCTTTGTAACTTTAAGAACACCAATTCAAAAGAACCTATGCACCCCAATGTTCAAAGCAGCACAATTTGCAATACCCAACTGTTGGAAGCAACCTAAGTGCCCATCAGTAAATGAGTGGGTCAAAAAACTATGGTACATTGACACAATGGAATACTACACAGGTAGCAGAAAGAATGAGCTCCTATCCTTCACAATGGCATGAGTGGATCTGGAGAGCATTATGCTAAGTGAAATGAGCCAGGTGGTGAAAGAAAAATACTATATAATCTCATCTATAAGTGGAACCTAATCAACAAAACAAACAAGCAAGCAAAATAGCACCAGAGACATTGAAATAAAGAACAAACTGACAGTAGCCGGAAGGGAGGGAGAGGGAGATAATGGGGGGAAGAAGAGGAGATGTCATCAAGGAATATGTATAAAGGACACATGGACAAAGCCAAAGTGAGTAGGATCAATGGTGGGGAGTGGGGGTGGGCCAGAAGGTGGGCAGTGGTGAGAGGAAAATGGAGACAACTGTACCTGAACAACAACAAAAAGACATTTTCAGATGTAAAATTATTGATATTTCCATGACCTCAGCAGGCAATTACCAATCCCTGTATCAGAATGTTAAGTTGTTTGATGTTTGGACTATTTGTTAAAATTTATTTTAATTATTTTTGATATACAATATGATACTGGCTTCAAGTACACAATACAGTGATTAGACATTTATATACCTATGGAATGATCACCATGATGTCTAGTGCTCATTTGGGACCATACTTGTTATTACAATATTATGGACTATGACTTTTTAGCTATTAATAGGTATCAGCTGAGATGAAAATCCTCATAGATAAACCTGTATGTATCATCATGAATACCATTAGCCCTGGAAATATGGTTGTTGAATCAGAAGGTTTGCAAAGCATATGTTCGTTGACATGTTTCTCTTTAAGTTTCTGAGGTTTCACGGTTAACATCAGAGATATACCAGATGTGCTCCTCTGCCCATCAGCAGGAAAACCCTGGCTCTCAGGCGGTTCAGGCGGTTCTTCCCCTGAATCTCTTATTGAACATAGTGTGACTTGAGAACATGACTACTGGCATGTTCAGCTGCCCTGCTAATGTTTAGATAAATTTCCTTATTATTAGATTAATAGGACACAGGAAATTTCCCATTAGAAAATCTTAAGCAAAATGATGAGTCTTGTGGTTGATTTTACTAGGAGATATTTTAGCACCGATCCTTGCTAATCAATTAGTTGTTTTTCAAGAATGCAATAGGTACATTGAAATAATGTGTTTTACCTCCTCACTACTTGCCTGAGAAGCTACAATCTCCCAGAAATTTTTAACTATAAGAACTTGGGTAGAGTAAAGAACAGTTGTGTGAACTCTTTTCTCTAGGCCTCCTTTGTTTTAAGCCATTAATAAGGATGAATGATAATTCTGGAAGTGTCTGGAAGTTTGTCTTCCCACCTTAAAAATAATGCTAAACAAATCCACAATAGACACATGAATTCTGGGTTAATAAATGCCCACTTGTTAACAAGGCCTTTCCCATTATTTTAAATAAGAGAATGTGTTCTAAGAGGTCTTTCTATCTTTTGCCATGCTACTGTGTTTTCCTTTAATGGAAATAATGGAGATAAGTTATCCTCTCCCCCATACACCCCTATCAAGGAAAGCAGCAAATGAAACATTCTCATTCTAAAATTTTATCTAACCCAGCATTCATCTGACAAAACAACATCTCAGTTTCGCTTGTAGAAAATTATTCTGGAAAACAATGAAGCTCAGTGCCCAATAGCAATTTAATTGTTGGATCAAAGGGGAGAGAAAAGTACCAAAACAATAATTCACATTGCTCTTGCTGTACTCATTTCCAAATGTTGAAGCCATTCAAATGAAAAAAAAAATTACCAAAATTCACTAGCTTAAGAAAATAGAAATGCATTCAATCATAGTTCTGAAGATCAGAAGTCCAAAATCAAGGTGTTGGCAGGGTCACATTCTCTTCAAAGCCTCTAGGGGAGAATCCTTCCTTGACTCTTCCAATTTCTGGTGGTTACAGAAGATCCTTAGCTAGTGACTTCACTAGCTAGCGACTTCCATCTCAGTATCTGTCTTCACCTGGCTTTCACTTCTCTGTGTGCTTCCTCTGCTGTCTGTGACAATTCTCCCTCTGCTTTTCTGTTATGTCTTCCCTCATCTCTAGATTTAGATCCCACCCAGATAATATGGGCTGATTTCATTCTGAGATCCTTAATTATGTCTGTAAAGATTCGTTTTCCAAATAAGCTTATATTCACAGGTTCTGGGAGTATGGATATCGGTACATCCTCCCAGTAGCTATCATGCAACACACCTCTCTTGCTCACCTGGGGCCTTTTAAAAAAAAAGCTCATTAAGTTTATTAACATAAAATAAGAGAGAACTTTATTTTCTCAATTTACACTTTATAGAAAGTATTATATCTTTGGAATCCCTCAGTCATTGGCAAAAAAATACTAGCATGTAGGACTACTTTAAAAGATAGTTTTTCAAGAATTTATTACTCTTTGACTTATCCAAGTTGTGCACTATGCACTTGGAAATGCCCATATATTTCAGTCCAGTTAATATCTCCTCTGTTAGTCTATATGTTGGCTCACTCAAGTAAAATCCACCAAGGCATTCATTCACAATATAAAGAATAAATGTCAGATTGTTTTTAAGATTTTTTTTTGTTTTTAGTTTGTTGGTTTTCTTGTTTGTTTTTACTTTTGTGTGTGGATTGGGTTGGTTCCCTCCACTTAATGGTAAATTGATATTGCTGAACCTAAATTCAGATGCTTTATGTTTCTGTAACTCCTGACATTAAGGAGAAGAAAAGATTAGGAGCTTAAAGTAATGCATAATAGAATAAAGTGATCTTAAATACATATACTCATCATTTATCTCATATAAAACACAGACATACACAACACCTTAGAAGCGCTAGTGTAGTTATGGGAGAAATATCTCAGCACAAAGTAAAGAATACAGATAAATCACAGGCTCAAGCACCTGAGCGTTGACTAAATTTAGGTAACTTCTAATCTCCCTTGCTTACTTGTGATGCTAGCTAATGCAGCGAATGGCAACCACTAACTGCCGACCTTCTCTGGTGCCTCCTGTTCGGCCAGCAGTTGGTTTCCTGACTCCCGCCCAGCTTGCCAACACTGGATAGATCAATGAATAAATGGCCAGGAATCATTCCAAGTAGCAATTTCCCAGTTAGTGACTATAAATTCATTCATAGTCACTTCATGTCATAGCCCCAGCCTCTGCATGGCAATCTAGGGGCCACATTATCTGGCTGCATTCTAGGGGCCAGATTATCCACTTTTAAAAGAGACAATTAGCCCTGAGAGCCTGAGGCGATGCCCATACCAGACTTTATTCCTGCTATTATTACCATCCTTTTAAATAGTATTATAATTTATCTCTCCCATGTATAAGGTAATGGGGATAGTAGGTTTTATTTGTACATACTTGTAAAAGGAAAAGTAAACTCTGGGATATGAGAATGAAAATGTGGGCAAGTTAATAAACTTAGAACCCCAGCATTTTAGCTGCTGGAACGTAGATGAAGAATTGATGCTGAGCATGAAGCAAGTTCCTTTGGCCAACTGCCCAGCAGAGGGACTGAACTCACAACAGTTGGTTTCAGAGTTGTGGTCCCAACAAACAAACCAAAATAAATAAAAAAAATATTAATCTATAGATAAAATAACTATAAAAATTATTGTCTAAACCAGAACTTTTAAAGGTGAAAGGGTGGTATTACTAACAATTACACTTGAACAATAGGTGCAAACTGAGACCATCCCCAGAAAAGTGACATATGTGGCCTCCCCATTTATAGTCAGTATTTTTTTTTCTAGCATCTGACTTTCAATCAGGTGCCTGATTTCTTGTTTATCTATGAGAAGTCTATGCTTTTATTTAAAGATTTTAGGTGGATTGTAATGTTCTGGAAGGAATTCACTTAAAATTTATTTTTTTCTATAAGACTTCTACTACAATGTTGCACATAGTTTTACTGCTTTATAAACATTTACTCATTATAATTTAGTTAAGGGGGTTCCTCAGTTGGCTTTGGTCTTAGACTATGGCACAGGTTGCAAACTTATATGCCTGGAGTGTTAGGGGTAGGGGCCTCAATGAAAAGAGTGAGTCAAGTGTAGGAACAGAAAACAGACTGGAGAACTCAAGGAGGGACTAAGGATAGGCATGCCATTTTTTTTTTCTAATTTGGATTTAATTACCACCCTCTTAAAATCTTGGCAACTAATTTTTTAAAACAACAAAATCAGCCGATGGCCTAGTTCCAGTTTCTGATCACATATTCTTAATATGCTTGCTGTGATAAAGAGTTTTTTATCCCTCATGCTCTAACAGTGCACAGAATCTCATCATTAGAGACTGGAAAGCACTTAAGGAGTGTCTTTAAAACTACTTTTCAAACCGTGTCTCATGACCCAATAGTGGGCTGTGAAACCCACTTCACAGCCAGATTAGCCATGCTTAACAACAAACAAATGACTAAACTAAAATACATTAAGACAAAATAGATTAGCGCAGAATGGAAAGCCTCAGAGAGCACCATATACAGCATAGGAAGGCTAAACCTTGCTTTTTAAACTTTGGTTTTGCAAGTGCATGTGTGTATACATCAGTATGTCTTAAGTGGATTATGTTATAAAATGTTTTATGGAGAGTTTGTGGTCAAAGAAATGTGAAAGGCCAGATTTTGTCTAATTCCTACAAGCTACAGACAAGGAAACAGAGGCCTAAACTGATGAATTGATTTTCCAAATCTTATACAGCTACAAAACAAGAGATTTGGAACTCAAGGTAAAATTCACATCAGTCTCCTTGAAAAGCTCTTACTAGAATCTTCTTTTGAAAAGAAACTATAATCAGAGCTGTTTCCTTGAGATCTTTCAGGTTAGGATTTGAGACCTTCTGGTAAAGTTTGTTTTTTCTCTTTTCAAATCTCAAGTACTTGTTCTATCACATTCTCTGCTCATGAACTTTTACCAAGTAAACAGAAGTAAGGAATTCTCCACACTTTTTCCCTTGTAGATGAATAACATGCATTTACACCCCCAAACTATGTGTTCCAGCAGGTGTACCCCTAATGTCAACTTGTCTTTGAACATTAAATCCTGACACCCTACCATGTTTAATAATTCCTCTGCTAAAACTGTCTCCATTTTCCCCTGCATCATGGTATCTCCTCTACTGCATCAACCATATCAACATATAAGCATGCTCTAATATTTCCCAATATGTTCCAAAAGCATGGTCCATTCCTCCCGTTCCTCTGCCATGACCACAGTCCCTCTCTCTCCTTTCCAGGACAAGTCTTCAAATGACTTCTCTACATGATCCCTAATTCTCCTCCTTTTTCTCCAAAAAAACACAGTTCAATCAAGTTTCTACCTTATCTTCCGAATTCCAAAAACCTGGTCATGTTCACAAAATAACTTCACTGTGATACCTCTGATGGCCAGGCTTGGTCCTCATCTTACCTAATGTGGCTGCAGCTCTTAACAACTTGATCACTCCTTATCCTTGAAATACCTCTCTCACCTGTTCACTTTCTTTTTGTTCTCTTTCTACTTCAAAAGACGCTCCTTTTCAGTATCTTTACTGATTTCCCCACATCCAACAGACTGCTAAATAGTGATGCCCAGGGCTTATCTTCATCTTCAACACAGACTCACTCCCTTGATAATCTCAACAACTGCATTTTTCAAGTATTAAATACCACCTGTAAGCTGGTGTTTCTCAAACTGATATTCTCAATTGGATTTCCAGAACTCCATCACTCAATTGTTTATTCAACATTTCCACTAGAATGACTAATAGAACATCTAAAATTCTGTCCCAAACTGAGCTCCTGATCTATCTCCAGAGACTACACTCAATGCCCCCACCCCCAAACATGCTACTCATATCATCTCCCATCTCTGAAAATGGCTATTCTTCTTATTGTTCAGGAAGTCATCCTTGTTCTTGTTTTACTTGCACAGTTCACATCCTCTCCCTCAGTAAACACTGTTGACTTTATATTAAACACATGTCCAAAAACCAATCACGTCCAAGTTACAATTTGTGCCTTGGTCTAAGCTATGATCATCGGTCTCCTGGATTTTTATAGGCCCATGTAACTGGTCTCCCTGTTTAGCACTTTCCATATTCAGTCTACTTTTAACACATCAGCCTATTGGGTCACACCCAACTCTGCTTCATTTCCTTCAATAGCTTTGCCTCTCATCAATCAACACAAAATACTTTATAATGGCTGCTAACTCACCATAGGATCTACCTCTCTGACTTTATCCCCTTTTATATTCTCTTTGCCCACTCATTTCAACCACATTTGATGCCTTGTTTCCAGAACATTCTGGGCATGTTCCCATCTCAGGTCCTTTGCACTTGCTATTCTTGCTGCCTCATGGTTTCTTTCCCAAAGAGTCTAATTATGCACTTTCACTTTCTATTTGGTTCAAATTTCACTGAATCACTGAGATCTGCCCTGACCACTTTGTGTCACATGAAACCCTCATTCTTCCTTCTATACATTCTTTTATTTCCTTCCAAGCCCTTATCACCACCTGATACATCATATGTTTATTTTTATTGTGTATTTTTCCCATTGGCATGCAAGCTCCTTGTGAATACAGACTTTGTCTGTTTCATTGCTATAACCTCAGTGCTAAAAGAAGCATACTACATAGCAAGCACAATTAAGAGTTATTCAATTTATGAAAGAGTGCTGTTTAGAAAAAAACAACAGAATAATAATAAAACCGCAATAAAAATTCAAAATTTTGTATATCCCACACTAGCACTGCATATGCATTATCTCATTTTTGTTTTCTCACCCTCTTTATGGTTGGCATACATTATGTTCTTATTTTGTAACACAGGAAAGTAAGGCTCAACATGCTATAGCCAGTATACAGAGAAACAAAAACTGACATGCATCTTTCTTTTCTCTTTCTTTCTTTCTTTCTTTCTTTCTTTCTTTCTTTCTTTCTTTCTTTCTTTCTTTCTTTCTCTTTCTTTCTCTCTTTCTCTTTCTCTCTCTTTCTCTTTTTCTTTCTTTTCTTTTCTTTCCCTCCCTTCCTTCCTTCCTTCCTTCCTTCCTTCCTTCCTTCCTTCCTTCCTTCCTTCCTTCCTTCCTTCCTTCCTTCCTTCTTGTTCAAGTACAGTTGTTTCCATTTCCACCCAACCCCAAATATCACCACCTCCCACCCTTGATCCTACCCCCCTTTGGCTTTGTCTGTGGGTCCCTTATACATGTTCCTTGATGACTCTTCCCCATCTTTCCCCTGTTACCCTCCTCACCCACCTCTGGGGTTACTTTCAGCTTGCTCTTTATTTCAATATCTCTGGCTATATTTTGTTTGTTTGTTGTGTTGATTAGGTTCCACTTATAGATGAGATCATATAGTATTCTTCTGTCACTGCCTAGTTTATTTCACTTAGCATAATGTTCTCCAGATCTATCCATGCTGTCACAAAGGGTAGTAGGAGCTCCTTTCTTTCTGCTGCATAGTATTCCATCATGTAAATGTACCATAGTTTTTTGACCCACTCATTTACCGATGGGCACTTAGGTTGCTTCTAACACTTGGCTATTGTAAATTGTGCTGCTATGAAGATTGGGGTGCTAGTTCCTTCTGAAATGTTCCATAATATGTTGGCACTTGGCACACACAGAAACTTGCCATTGAGATTTCCCCTTAATGAAATAACTTACTACCCATCCGTGAAGAATGCAATTTGCTAACAACCTTGCTGTTGGCTTCATCAAGATCCTCTCAACTTTTGAGATAAGGTCAAACTTTTTGGATGGCCAATGACTAAGCAAGGTGCTAGCACAAGGGCCTGACTATTTCTGCTAGACACAAAGTGCTTCTGGGTACTCACCTTTGCTCCAGAGCTGCCCATTGGCCTGGAGGAGATGTTCTCTGATCTAAGCCATGGTCCAATGACTCCCCATGCCCAATCATGTTTCCTTTCTTTTCTTTTCACAGGTTCCTGTACACATTTGCACTACTATCTTAATCTCAACATCCACCTTCCAGAAAATTCACACCAGCACACACCACTAGATGATACCCAGGGCACCCTCAGGATGGCACTGGACTGAAAGCAAGTGAAGCAAGTGAAGGACCCCCCAGATAGGCCATATCATATATTTCTGACCGACCCACCATAAGACCTTTTATTTTACCTACACACCTTTATCTTTTGCTTTCTCTCAGAAGACTTTGGGACAAGAAAAAAATCAGAACTTTCTCAATATAGAAAACCCCAGTACTGCAGAAGTTTGAGGAAGGACCTAGATATTCAAAATCTAATTCTGACAAACATATTAATCTTTTATGATTGAATGCCGTCCTGCCCTGGGATGCCAAACACATTTCAAAAGAAAATGGCACCACATGTTCTGATGTCAGTGAGGTGAGAAAACATCATTTAATGCAATTCATACATCCTCAGAAGTTTGTGCTGATAGTACAATTCACCCTCTTACAAGTGTAGCTGGAGATGATGACGGATGATCAGACACCCAACTGTCAAATAAGACAATAACAATAATAACGCCTACTTCTTAGACTGTGTGAGGATTAAATGAGCTAATTCATTCTTAGTTCAATGCTCAATAAAAATTACTTGCTATTATTATTTTCACACCAAACAAAATGCAATAAAAATTGTCCTTTAAAATCATATTTATTTCTAAGTTTTACTTTTAGTTTTAGAAAACACCTGTGATGAAGTCTGTAAGAAATTATGTAGCTGTCTTGACTTTTATTTTATTCAGTGTAACTTTTATCTGTTCTTGGCTTTAAAGGGTTTCTTCAGCTACATTATCTCTGTCTCAATAAAGTGAATGAATAAATGCATAAATTGAAATGTGTAGCAAGAAAACAAGCAGCATTTAAGGCTAAATATGCATATATCCAAACATGTATGGAAACTGGTATTCATCTGCGTAACATGTATCCACGTCGAACATTTTGCAATACATGATCCTGAAGTAGATATTTTTTCCTATAAAAGAGGCCTTTGGAACAATTGGTGAAATTGAATTGGCCTTGAGGATTAGACAGCAGTATTGTTACAATGTAAGTCTCTTGATTTTGATGGCTGTATTGAGGTTCTATAGAAGAAATGTCCTTGTTTGTAAAGAATGTGCACTAAAACATTCAAGGTTGATGAGCACCAGGGAGGCAAATTCATTTGAAATGAGTCAGGAAAAAAAGTTCTTCCTATAAACCTCTGTAAGTTTTTAATTGTTTCAAAATAATAAAAAGTTACAATATCAACAGAATTTTTAAATTTTCTTTTGTTGATACACACAGTTTTAAGCCAATGTTTTTAAAATATGTATACAGATTGAGACTAATTAACAAATTCATTCATGATTATTTTTGATGTTTGTTTTAAACCCGGGCAATTAATTTTGGAGAAAAAATAGTAGGTTTAAACATAGTGATATACTGGGAGGCCTAGCTTTCTCTGGTTTGATGGGTTAAGAGCCCCTGAATATACTGCAGACATGTAGACATTAGTTCTAACCTGTAGATGGGAAGGGAAAGTCTTGGAGCTAGTTGGAATGGGGGTGGGAGGGCAGTTCTAAACTAGAAGTTGTCCTGAGCCACTGTTGACTAGAAACGGTAGAAGAGAAACAGTTTTTCTTTTAGAAGCTATGTCTAGAATTGCAATTATGCAAAAAGAGGTACCTTCTAGTCTAGCCTTCTTCCCAGTGTTGGGGGAGGTGTGTGGGGGGTGGGCTTGGTGGGCAGTGTCTGTTGCGCTCCTTCACATCTCATGCAGCAGATAACTGCTTCTACCTCTCAGGAAAGAATACCTGCATTTCTGCTTTACAAGCTCTGAAGGAGGCATTGAGAAAATTAGAGTAGACAATTCCCATCATAGCCAGAATTTGATCTGTTGGGTAACTCCCTCATGTCCTAGAAAACACAGTGTGCCAAATCTGGGGTTGCAGGCCTATGGTGCCCCTCAACCAACAGCCACTACCCTCTGTATTTGAAGAGCTCAGTCTGGGTTGCAATTGTCAACTCTCCAAGAGAAGGAGTGGTCAGAGTGAAACTCATGGTGATGTGACACCGATTTCCCATGAACGTTCACAAACTGATTCATTTGATTTTCTCCAACCCACCCATTTATTGATTTATGACCCACCGTGTTAGTAAAAAAACACAAGTCTCTCTCTAAATCTATGTATTCCCATTGCTCTTTAAAATTCCCTAAATATGCAATGAACCACAGCAGGCAGAATACCAATACAGAGTTAGATGTCTTGGGTTCAAATCTATATTCATAACTCACTAACCATTCACTAACTGAGAGACCTCAGGAAGCTTAATAAACCTCTCTGAGTAATTAGTGTCTTCATTTATATAAAGGAAGCAATGGTGACTATCTCCCACAGCTATTTTTGAGGTAAAAACCAGATTATATACGTACAAATATTTCTCTGAATTGCCAATGGGCTAATTTGTACATAACAACCTACTTCCCTCAGGCAGGGACATACAATTTTTATGGTATTATACCGGCTTACTACCTACCCTGTCCTGATGGCATCAACTTTTGAACCACAAATTTCAGAAATTCAAAAACAAAAACAACCACAACAAAAGAGTTGTGCTTTAAACTTTGAAATTCTGGCTTGCCAGAAATGAAAAGCAAAAACAAAACATAAAAGCAGACATATTTAGAGGGCAGATGATTGAGGAGACACAGGAGAAGATGACGGCCCTCTGAAAACTAAGGAATATCACAGGCTATGGAAGCTAAGCCTGGGACCCATCCTTCCCCACCAAGAGAAGTGGAGCCCTGCTGCCAGCTCCTTGGGTTCAGATTTCTGGCCTCCAGAGCATAAGACAGGACATTTCTTTTGTTCTAGTCCACCCAGTTCACAGTGCTTTGATATAGCAATCCTAGGAAAGTAATACTGTACAATAAAGTTCAGAAACCATAAAATAAATGATCCTATCTCAAACAGCTATTAAATTCTCAACTTGACTGCCATGAGTTTGTGTCTGTTTGTTTGCTTGTTTTTAACAAATATTGGTGCCCTGATCTTCTTACCACCCCCTTTTCCATTCAGACATTGAGTAATTGGCTTGGGGTGAAACACAAACAGGGAATTCTGATGTATATCCAGGTCTGAGAGCAACTGTAAAAACTGACAGAACGAGGATCCTAACTCATGTCTGCTTGCTCCCAAGCCTGGCACTGAGGTAATGCACTAACGTTCCACGTTTAACATAGGAAAAAGAGTTTTTATTTTATATTTGTTATACATCAGTATCTAACCTTTTCCATCCTAATTGGTTAAGTGGATAAAATACCCCCTCAAAATTGTAGCACTCTCCATAAAGACTGAAGAAAAACTGATGACTTATAATGTGTGGTTACATAACTCATTTCAACTTTGGTAAGTAAAGCCAGAGGACATTTATGTATAACAACAGAATCACTTAATAACAGAAAATCAAGGGAAGCCTATTAAGGTCAAGCAATCCAAAGCAATGCTCACAAAAATTACTAATCTTGGCTGAGAGCCAAGAAACAGTCCCCGCCAGTGTACTACAACACACCCACATACCCAATATTATTTAATCAATTTGAACCTTTATCACCATTTTTAAGCTGTTGTCATTATCCCTTATTTATTGGTGAGATACCTGAAGAGGAAAGAGGTTAAGCCTCATGGCCAAGGGTCAGATAAATTATAAATGGCAAGGTCAAAATTTATACCCCCTGGATTTCTTCTCCAAAACTCTTGCTCTCGCTGCACCTGGGCTCCATCTATTTTGTTATTAGCAATTACAGAAACTCTCTTGCTTTATAGATCAGTTACTGCCATAGTTTCCACATCTGACTTGAAGAAAGTCCCTCTTCTCTTTGATGTGCTTCTCACTATGGCAATGTTTGCAACCCTCTAATTGATACATTGATTTATAACATACTTTGAATTTAAACGGGGGTTTAATTTTTTAAAGAGTTTATTTATTTTTAGAGAAAGGGGAAGAGGAGAAAAAAGAGAGGGGGAGAAACATCGATGTGAGAGAGAGACATCAATCAGTTCCCTCTTGTACACACCCCTGTTGAGGACCAACTCCGTAACCCAGGCATGTGCCCTGACTGGGAATCAAACCAGAGACCTTTTGCTCTGCAGAATGTGGCCCAGCCAACTGGGCCACATCAGTCAGAGTGGTTTCAATTTTTTAAACTGTCATGTGGGATGAATACAGGAAGACAGGGAAATGGTTAAACAATCTCTTTACTGAATCAAAGTTAATATACAACCTGTAGAAAGTTCACCAATTGGTAAAATCTAGCGCTGTTCTGTAAGAATATGCATTCATTGAAAGAATTGCAAACTGAAAAAATTACACCTTCTCTTTATAGCTGGAGCCCCCAGAAAACCCACAACTGAGAAGGTCTCTGTGTTGCTAGTCCAACTGTGCATAGTTACTTACATCCTTCTCCTCTTATTTAAGGTATTCTATTTTGATCTGCAAAAAAGAAGAACCAATTATGAAGGAAAATTATATTGTCACAATTCTTCCACCTCCTGCCTACTCTAATTATGTGGTCTGATAGAGAAAGAGATTAAAATGATACCATTAAAATACATAAAGTAAATTCTAGAAGTACAAACAATTCCCCAAATTTAGCTAGTATTTGTGGAATCACAGTAAATTCTTTTTAGCATCACAGGAGTCTGGTTTGTGGAAGAATCTAAGGGGTTTTTAGTACAACCACCAATGATATTTACATTCTCTATAAAACATTCCTACAAAATAATTCTCCCAGCCTTGAAAACCTTTCAGATCATCTTGGTGCAAATGATAGGGTATGGGAACATCAATAATCAAAGCACTATTTCTGTTCAGCATGGACAGTGTTTCTCAACTCAAGTGTAACCTGTTTGTGAATGTGCCAAAAAGTTGCTTAACTTCCTTCTCTTCCTTGTCCAGTATCAACAGACCTATCAACTGATGCAAGCAGAACAGTGCTCACTTTTGCCCTAGAAAGCAATGAAAAGTGGTCCCTAGTCAGGAATTGGGTTGAGGAGAATTAAAAGCAAACTAAAATTTTAAGTTAAAGAATCTCTTTATAGTACCTACTTGAGCTGTCAGATGGAGATAGGAAGTGAATGTAAAGGGTCCTGTTAATAAACTTAAGAACTAGAAGGTGACAAAGTCATCAAAAAGAATCAAGACTCTTCTCAAGCAGCTTCAACCTCTCTGTTCTTAAGTGGCATGTTCCCTCCCACCCTCTGTCTTTGGACTTGAGAACCAATTGTTGGGAGCATTCTTCTTCCCTCTCCTCCAGCCAACGCCTACTTGTATCCCTTTGATCTCGGCCCAAATGTCACTTTGTCAATGAAGCCTTCTGTAAACATAATACCCCACCCCTATCTTTCACAGATATATATAGAAGCTCTCTTACATTTTCCGTATAGCTCTTACTGTTTTTGCTTGCACCGTAAAAAATAATCTGATTTACATCGATCACCTCTGTTAAACAGTAGAGTACAGAAAAGTAGAACTAGGGTCCATTTGTTTCATTTATTTCCCTAGTTCTTGGAACAGGGCCTAGGGTATAGCAGATGCTTAATAAACACCAGCTGAGTAAATGAAGATATCATTGGAATATGTTATAGCATGTAAAATCTCTCCCTTCAAATATTTCTTATGCCCTCCCATCTTCAGGTGTGACATTCTTCTCCTCATTAGCAAAGCATTCCTTTTTGACAGAACTTAGCGTTTAACTTACTTGAATATGACTTTGAGTATTACATGAAAAATCTTAAAATCTAGAGAAGAAAAATAATAACTGAATAATAAGATTACTTTAAATGACAATTATTAATATGCTTATGCATTAATTTTAGATAACCATACAAATAAAGGCAACAGAAAGACCATATTACACAATTGTATAATATTGTAATGAATTGAATAATATTCACAAGCATCTTTCCAAGTCAGTAGTTATATGTCATAATTTCTAATGACTACACAGTATTCCATTATAAGGAATTCATTAAATCAGCCTCCATTTTTGGACTCCTGAGTTTTATAAAGTAAAATTAATTCAGTATAATGCAACATTATGCAACAATTAGAAATGCCGCCATGTTTGGCATACATTGTATATAACTTATCAATCATACTGTTAATATTGTGCTTTTAAACAAAAAATGTTTATGGGTATATATCTCTTGGTGGATCATATTCATAGTTATCCACTGACATTTAATGTGAATTAATTTATCAATACACTTTATTCAATGCCACTTAGGTAAGAATTAGTTCCTAATTGAATTGGACTATTTATGAGGACAAGGATGAAGGGACATTGGAAATAAGTTTGGAGAACAGAGGTAGGGAGAAATTTACAATTGTTGGGAGGAATGTTTAAAGAAAATATGTCAATATCATGTGTTTTCATGTGTGTCTTAAATGACATGTAAAAAAGGAAAAATAAACTCTCTTTGCTTCACTGTTCTCATAGGAAAGGGTTCTGAATTAGAAAAAGTAAAATTAGAAATAGATTAATGCTTTTATATAAATTAACTGAGATCTTTATAGCAACCTTACAAAGTAGGTGTCATAGGTTATATTATTCCAATTTTAAATGTAAAGTAAATGAGGTTGAGAGAATGTGGTATGACAGTGAAGTATTAGCCTTAAGAAGGGAATAAATCTTGCCATTTGCAATAACATGGATGAACCTGGATGATATAATGCTAAACAAAATAATCCAGACATAGAAAGACAAATATTGCATGATCTCACTTATATTTACAATCTAAAATAGTCAGACTCATAAAAAGAGAAAATAGAACAGTGGTTTTCAGGAGCTAAGGGGTGGGGGGAATAAGAAGATGATGGTCACAGGGTACGAACTTTCAATTATAAGATGAATAAGTTCTGGAAATCTAATGTACAGCATGGTGACTATAGCTAACAATAGAATACTGTATACTTGAAATTTGATGACAGATCCTAAGCATTCTTCTCACTACTAAAAAAAAAAAACAAAGGCAACTGTGAGGTAATGGTATATGTGTGTGTGTGTGTGTGTGTGTGTGTGTATGTATATCAAAACATCATGTTGTACACACTAAATATATACAATTGTTTCTTGTCTATTTTATCTCAATAAAACTGAAAAAATTAAATGAGGTTCAGCTGAAATAACATTAAAAATCTAGCTTGTGATTGACAGGGAAACCTCACATCTTTGACTACAAGTGTAGAATTCTTTTTTCATAAGTTTATCCTAAAGTTGTTTGAAGTTGACTAAAAACCTGATAGGGCTTGAAACAGAAAGACATTGATATTTTTAAATGATCATGTTTGGCATCTAGAAAATTAAAAAGGAAGTTGCTTTAGCGGTGTTGACAAAGCAAAGGGAAGGGGTCAAATTCATGCAGAGTTTGGGGGCCAATCCTTCTCTAACTGAAGAATTCATCTGCACCTAAAACCAAACTCAATATGGTTCTTTCGCCAGATTTCCAGCCATCGCTCCAGACTTCCTGGTATCTGACAGCAACACCATCATCCTTCTTCCTGTCTTCCAGGTGTCCTTCCTCTTTGTGGTTTGTCAGGCACAATTCGGTACGATTAGACAAACTATAATAACTGCTATATGCCAGACACAGAGCTTGGGTCCTGGACACATGCTGAAGAGCATTGTGCTGCTTCTGTGGGATGCAAATTTCCCTGATAATGAATTGGTCAGAAGCATGGATTTGGGCCACAATAGTGACAATTAAAGTAGAAACAGAAGGCCAGATCACATAGGCCTTTGAAAGAAAGCATCCTATGGCCTTCAGTGGAAAATCTGACATAACATCAAAGAAGAAGAAAGGGAGGCAATCAAAATTGACACTGAGGTATTGAACATAGCTATGGTGCAGGGAGAATAATAATGGTGTTTCTGTCAGAATCAAGCAGACCAGAGGGCAGCTAGTATAAAAGAAGCGTAATGAGTCTAATTGTCAACTGATGTGGAAGCGGGGAAAAAACAACAACAAATAAATATGGTCTTCAGACAGAGACCAGAAACCGAGAGGAAAGTGATAGAAATAAATCTTTAGTAAGGACTATTTACATACAGACTACAGGGAAGAGGGGTAATTTGTTGATTTTATAGGGAAGAGTTGAAGACTGAATTTTAAGACATGAGCATATTAGAGAGGTGTATGGAAGCACTGGAGTCAGAGCAGAAGGGACTGGATGTGGTAGAGAAATAAGACAAGTCACCATGGGAGGAAGAGAAAGTTTGAAGAGGAGGTGAATGCTTAGTAGTGTCAAAAGCTACCCAGGGGCTTTTAAGTTTGGTGAATAAGAGGCTATTTCTTCCACATTTCATAATATATACAAATATCAAATCACTATGTTGTATACCTAATCTAATATATAGTATGTAAATACCTTAAAAATTAAAAAAATAAAAATATATTTTTTAAAAAGTGTCTATACTTGCACTAGCAGGATGGCTCAGTTGGTTGGAGCATCATCCCATACACCAAAAAAGTGTGGGTTCAATCCCTGGTCAGGGTATATACCTAGGTCATGGGTTCAATCACCAGTTGGGGCATGTGCAGGATCAGCTGATTGATGTTTCTCTCTCAGATCAATCTCTCTCCCTTTCTCTCTTTCTCTTTCTTTCTCTCTCTCTCTCTCTCTCTCTCTTTCTCACTCATTTGCTCTGTTGTGCTCTCTCTCTTTCCCTACTTCTCTCTCCCTCTCTTTCTAAAGTCAATAACATATCCTCCTATAAGGATTAAAAATAAATTAATTAATTAATGATTTTAAAAATTAAAAAGAGGCTATGTGTGACCTTGAAAAGACCAGCTTCAGTTAAGCATTGCATAAAGAGGTGGAGGTGAGACTCTGAGAACATGAAGACAGCAAATGTAAATGGTCTTCTACAGAAATTAAGTGGTAAGATGAAGGCACATAAGAGACAAAAAAACATCTGTAGGGAAAACTCCAATAGAATTTCAGCTTAGCAAAATCTGATGTGTACAATGGAAATGAAAAAAATAAGCTTATATTTTCTTGTTCATACTGATAATACCCTTAATATTAGTGTTTGTTTCATCCAAATTAGACTGTCATCCATGTAAATCACACCATTTTTTTATAAAAGAAAATAAAAAGCACTTCCAATTACACTATGACCTGTATCAATTGTTAAGGTATACCTTGATTTCAGAAGTGCTAAAATACCTGTGGTTGAAATTTAGCATTAGGATTACTTCTTTTCTACATGGATATATTTTTTATGCAATATTCTACTCATACATCTTTGTCATGATATAGCTCCAGAAACATCTGGATTCTGGCAGTGCTATTAAACAGATGTTGTTTTCAATTATAAAGTAGGTATTTGAGGTTGTTGAACTCCAAGAAGCAGGATTATCAGTCAATGAAAGTTCTTAAGTATCTTCAACTTCTGAGTTTTCTATGTGGCCCTATTTTGGCAAATAATTTGCTTTTCCCCTGGCAAAATTGCAAAGCTTCATGTTTATGCTGAAGCAGCAGTTACACCCACTTTGCAGAACACTGGTCATCTAAAAAACATCCCCAAAGGAGAATAAGGGCTCCAAGAGACAAGCAAACGCTTTTTTAATCTTATTTATAAGGGCTGCAATTACACACAGTAAAAAAATGAAGTGAACATGGGTCCTCTGGCAGTTTCCCAGAGATGAAGGCAGTTCCCCCTGCATTTAACCTTGAAGTATACTTCCTCACAATCACTTCATGATTGATAATGGCTGGAGACAAGTAAGCAGCTTTAATATTAAAAGTAGAATGATTATGACATTTTTTAAAGGAAGAAATCTTCTTCGCTTTATTTTTTATTGGTTTGTTAGTCTTGATGAAACCTGAACTATCCCCCTCCACTATTTTAGGAATGACAAGCATGCTGCATGTGGCTCGGTGATTAGGAACAAGAATTCTAGTTAGTTCTGGGTTTAAATGCTAGTTTCGATCCTACCAGTTCTTTGGATCTAGTCGAATTACTTGTGCTGAACATGAACCTTGACATGTTTAACCTCTTCCTACTTAAATTAAACATGTAGATCGAATAGGTATAAATATATGTCACCATTAGTAGTGATTCTAATTTTATCTTTGCCCTCATCGTTAGCATGGAGGTCCATTGAGACACTAGTGTGAGACCAGTAGGAATACTTGGGCATTTTTTAGAAGCCGCATTCTAATGCTTAGCTTCAGAGTTTAATAGGCAAAGAGTTAAATTAGGGTTGCAAGGAAAGTGGAGCAGATAGAAAAGGACAAAGGATTTGAAGGTATGAGCAAGGAAATGATTATGACAAGGATTATAGCAATTAAACTGGTAAAGAGGAGTTGACTTGAACAGGGGTTATTACAGGACTGAAAGGGGCCAGCAAATTGCAAGAGTGAAAACATTTGTGTGATATGGAAAGATAAGAGGTGAGTGTGAGAATGTGAGATGCTAGCAACTGAGGTTCAGGGTGTGGTACCTATTCATGATGAGGAATTCTAGGATATGTCCAAAGATATAAGAGGCTGAAGTAGGGTGAAAGAGATCACCAAATGTACAGAGGCCATGGCACTGACAGCCTGGGTTTGGGAGGAAGTGATCCATGTGAATTTTGAAATTCCAAAAATAGTAACAAGAGTAGTGACAGGCAGAAAGTTGCAGGCAAAAATATCCAGGAAATGAGGAGAAAGGAATGAAATTCAATAGATGATTAGGACAACCTGGATAGTACAGTTTGTTGGCATGTGCTTCCAACAAGCTGAGTGTTTTGAATTAGAAGTGTCTTAGAAACAGCAATGAGGAGGAAAGAAAATGCCAATCAAGTCTCTAAGCCCTATGACAGGTAGTGTGGAGGAGGAAAAGGAGTTCTTCTCTTAGAGGATTGTAAAGAGAGCTGTGTCATCAGAAGAAGTCAGTTTTTTGGTTTTTTTTTTTGTTTGTTTGTTTTTTTTAATTTAAACTGGAAGATGAAGGAAACATTAAGAGAAGACACCAAAGATGGGAATTTGGGTAAGGACTGATTGTATATTCCAAAAGATAGGTAGAAAGTATTTAGGGAATGAGGGACTGAAAAGAGATTGGCAATATGTCAGTTTAAGAGATGTAAAGGAGATAAAATCTGGATACTTAAAGGTCCTGGAATGCTTGGACTGTGGTAGTTACGGAGTAAAATGGAGGAGTAAAAGCATGACAAAGTTAAGCCTGCTGATATCTTGAAGGAGGATGAATCAGGGTGAGAACATATGAGGTGTGGAGAGATGCTGATTTGCATTGGTGGAGATTGTTGGTTATCACCATGCTCGGGGAGCTACCAAAATGCTAAAGGTGAGGTCATAGCTGGGGGTGGGGAAGTCTAGACATGGACCACAGAGACTCTTTGGGCTTTTCTTAAATCCAAGAGAAGGAAAGATATCAAAAAGAGAGAATGTTGGGAATCAGCCAACAGAAAGAGGTTGGGGAGAGAGGAGGAATGGATTGGGGGCAGGCTGACCTTGAGTCATGGTCTGGAGCTAAGTACTCCTTAAAAGAAAGCTGGGGAGCATATGTTTGACTAATGCAATGCTAGAATTAATTGCTTCAAGCAAGATGTGTTTAGGAATGTAGGAGTCTATCCCTCACAAGTATGAAGAAATTAATCTCCCAGTAGACACACCACATTTTACAGTTGACATAAGGAAGATGAGCAGTGATGGAGTTTGTATCATCATGGCCTGATGATCCATAATACATATAGTCATAAAGATAAGTGGATCCTAAATGAATCTGGTGATAGATTCTATTTATAAAGTTAGTACTTATTAGAAAAGACTATGGACTCATTTGAAGGATATACATTCTTTGCAATTAGAGATGATAACTAGCCCTTTAATGAGTCCATATGGAGTAATGGATTGTCTAGTATTAACGGCATGCTCTTGCCACTTATCTGGAAACACTGATTGCTAGAATCTTTTCATTGTCTCACAGATAATCATGAAGTGTAACATAATCATTGAAAAGCATTTACAGAAAAACACCATCTATTCGGCATGATTGGGAAATAAATGTTTCTACCTTAAGTACTATTAGAGACAACTCAATATCTCCCCAGAGAATCCAAAATTTAAGTAAAAATGTCTAGTTTTGATAGAATTCTTTTAAAATTTGCTGTTTTTTAAAGAGAGTAAAAATAGCAATTTAGTTTTTTCTTGAGTACTTGAAGCAGGACTAAGCAGGATAGAGTCAAAAGCTATGTAACCAAGGCCACGGTGTGTAACTTGTCTTAGCTTTCCTTATCTCCTCTGTAAAATATATCAGTATCTATTGTATAGGGTGATTACTATAATTTAATAAAACATTGCATAAAAAGAGCTTAGCTTCAACTTGAACATATAGAAAGAACATAATGAAGGGTACCTATCAATGTTGGTAGCCTCATCAGGTCAACATTTAATTAGTAACATCAAAATTAGTCTCTAATCAAATGATATTATAAGGTTATTTAACTCAGGACCAAACTGCCCTTGACTATGGAGATTATGAATTATAATTTCATGTATTCTAGTATCTTCACTCTTTTGATGTGGCATGTATACTTACACACATCTACATTGATTTTGCTCTTCAGTCACTACATTTTTCTGCTTCTTATATATTCTGCTATAAAAAGATGGTACCTGAATTTACTAGAACTGTGTAAAGTATAAAGTGATTTTTAAATGAGAGCCAGAGGGACATTCTTAAAAGCAAAGTTGTGGATTTCAGTGTATGAAATTGGTGACATCCATACTGGTTATTGGAAAATCTTTCTTGAATTTAATTTACCTCAGCTTCTCTTCTGAAATTTGTCAGGCATCTGTTATATAGGGTCTAGATTATAATAGTCACAGCTGTTCATTCAATAATAACATGTGTTTGAGGACTATACCCTTTGGTTTACTGTTTCCTCAATGCCTAACCTATTGAATGAATGGATAGAGCATTGATAGCCTCACTTAATATGTTCAAGATAGGCTACTATGCTAAGTATTAGGGATGCAATGGTAAATAAGTAGGCCCTACCTGTAATTATGGAGACTGGGTCAAAATGTTGGATATGGTAATAACTTATGATTGGTATACAGAATCAGGCTGAAACAGCTACTTTACCTAAATGTGATAGTTTTCATGGAAAATGATATTTAAGTTGGATACATAGAAGTTGACAAATAAATGGAGAGAGACAGGGATACTGAGAATATAAAAGTCAAGAGGTGAGAAATAACTTGGAAAATTCAATTACATGAATAAAAAAGCTTACTAGAAGTGAAACATAAAATAGAATAGGAGGACAACATAATATGGAGTCATAATGCTAGAGCGTGCATTAAACAAAGATGTGGCTATGCAGACTGTATAAAACCAAGGTATAGGTTTTAGGCTTAATTCCACTGTTATGGGGTACATGAAAAGGTTTAATCTGTAGAATAAAATACTCAAGTTTACATACTTGAAGGCCATTTTGTCTTAACTGCAGATAATGGATGAAGAGAGCAAATTAAGGGATGGGGATCAGTGGGCCAGGCAATAGACCACAGTGCCCTATGCTTGGGCACTGCAGTGTGAATGGTAGAGATTTTCATTAGGGAAAGCTTTGGAATTTGAAGAGGGTGAAAAGGGGTAGGTGTCACGGCCAGCTTTAAGCTTCAGCACCTATGAACATGATGATGCTATTCACTAAACTAAGGAATACTGACAGGGGACTATATGTGAAAGTGAAGATCTGCCCTGGCTGGGTAGCTCAGTTGGTTAGAGCATTGTCTCAATAAAACAAAGTTGTGGGTTCGATCCCCAGTCATGGAACATACAAAAATCAACCAATAAATGCATAAATAAGTGGAACAACAAATAGTTATGCCTCTCTTTCTCTTATCAACCAATAAAAATTTTAAAAAAGAAAATGAAGATCAAGAACTAAGACTAAAACTTGCCATATGAGGTAATGTTGAACTAGATAGCCAGTTGGGAGAGATCAACTGATATCCCAACTCTCCTTCTTCAAAGATTATATCTATGCATGCTCTAACTTCTTGTATTGTTCTCCTGCATCCATCAAAAGACCCAATATTATGTCCCAGAAATTCCATCCCTAGGAAATTCCAAAGGAAATGAAAGTGCAATGTCCACACAAAGATGTACAGACAAGCATTCATAGCAGCTATATGGATAATAGATAAGAATAGCTCATTAGCATGTGACAGATAAATTCTTACAGTGGAATACTACGCAGCAAGAAATAAATAAGAAAACAAAGAAATACATGGAATAGACTTTTGGCATGCAATAACATGGATAGATCTCAAAATTAGTATGTGGAGTAAAACAAGCCAGACCAGAAAAAAATGAGTACATGCCACCATTTTTATAAAATTCCACAAAATGTAAACTAATATATAGTAAGGCATAGAAGGAGAGATTGCAAAGGGACATGAGAAACATTACAGGTGATAACATATTTGGTATTTTGATTGTGATGATTGTTTCATGGGTATATACATATATCAAAGCTCATATAATTTAATATACTTTATAAATGTACAATATATTGTACAATATGAAAATTATAACTCAATACAGTTATATAAAAAAGCCACCTGTTATCCCTTGATCACCTGCTTTCAAACAAGATGAGCTCTTCCTTTTTTATGTCCCATCAAAACACTTTACATCAGAGAGAGACTATACCCCTTTGGTTTACTGTTTCCTCAATGCCTAACCTATTGAATGAATGGATAGAGCATTGATAGCTTCACTTGTACTGGTAAATATCTAGAAATAAATCTCTTGTCCTGTCAAATCAGATTCTCTGAGAACAAGATTGTGGCAGACCCATCTGTGTGGTGTGGGCCCAGCTCCCACTCGGAGATGCACAGGACCCATGCCCACAGATAGGTTCTCTCATGGGTAATCAGATTTGCAATATACTTAGGCTGTTTTGAGATGGGCTCTTTGCTAAAAACTCTCTCACCCTGAAAATGCTTACTATAACTTCCTAAAATCTATGCTGAGCCATGCAGGGGCCAATGTGACTGGTTCAACCACTTTTGCCTTTTCATTTGCTAATGTCCTTCTTCTGTGATGTAATGAGGGGCATTGGCTCCTTTGTTGTAACCAGGATAGTGAGGGAGAACCATCTTGTAATGTGAGGAGATATTTAGAATAAAGGCCTGTCATGGTGGTGGCCATGGCTTTTGCTCCTCTTGAGAGAAAAGCCATGCTGTCATCCTTATTCCTCCACCAGACTTGGTAATTTATATGTTTTAATTCTTCCATAATGATGCAGACACTTCTGGGCAGTGTCTACAACACAAGATCAATGGCAAATGTGAGGAAAAAGGTCCATTTACTGTGCTCTGATATGCAAGTGGGAGATGGGAGGGTGAACAAAGGTGAGCATGATATAGGCTGGAAACAATGCTTTAACTTATTTATTTATTTTTCTTGAATTTATTGGGGTGACATTGGTTATTGCAATTATATAGGTTTCAGGATTGTAATTCTATAATACCTCATCTGTATATTGTATTTTGTGTTCACCACCCCAAGTCTCCTTTCATCACCATTTATTCCCACTTTACTCTTTCCTACTTCTCCCCATCCCTATTTCCCTCTGGAAGCAGTGCAAGTGTCCATAAGTAGGGGAGGGGATAAACAAGCTGTGGTGCATTTACACAATGGAACACTGACTGCTTGGCCATAAAAAAGAAGGAAATCTTATCCTTTGTGACAGCATGGGTGGACCTAGAGAGTATTATGCTAAGTGAAGCAATGCTTTAATTTAAGACACACACAGAAACTAGTAAAGAAGGAAATCTACATGGAGATATGATACAATTTAACAGTATCTTGTGTGAGATGTTCTGCCTATGGGACACCAAAGAACAATGCTTGCATCTCACATTTGGTGAAGGAGATTCAGCAGAGGGGGGGACGTTTGTGTCTCTATTAGATGCAGCCCTCAAGCAACAGCCAGTTTGGAAGAAAGTGATATCAAACTGCACAGTGGGCTTCCACAACAGCCAGCTGCATCCTGAGCTCACTGCCTTAATTGAGAGGGAAAGGTCTGAATCAGGGGAAATATTCTTGCAGCTGAGAGATTAATTTTCACTAAATGGAAACTTCTGAAATGAAAGCAAGAGTGAAACTTTATGAAAAACTTTAGAATTTCACATGGTGGCAGTCCCAAAATGTAATACCAGGGTCCAAAGTGTATATTAAAAAGATGTTCACAGGTCACTTAAGGCATCTGGAATGCCCAACCATGAAAAATAAAATTTTAGAAGGCAAACCCTTGCACAGATATACACAAACCCTAAACCCTTGTATAGATGTATATACAAGTAAGTGTAAGTTCAAATAATCATCTATTTTTAGATATTTTTTTAGATATTTTGTTTGATGCAAAAAATGCCATTCAACAGCATTTTTATAAAGCCATCATTACAAATAATTTTAACTGAATTTATATTTATTTAGCCAATGTATTCAGTACCACAGGGTTGCCAGTTGTAATTTAAGATATAATCAATGCCTGTTTTCAAGAATTAGCCTCTCCCTTCAAATAGCATTCCCTCCCCCCTATGCTACTTGAACAAAATGTAGTAACATACTTAAATAATATGAAAGAAATTCTGTGATTTAACACTTAACTGAAAGATATGAACATTGTTTCAAGGGGTTCAGGAAGAAGAGAGATCTATGTGAGCAGTACTGAACAAGTTACTACATAGAAGAGACTGACTTTGAGGTTATCCATGAAGGATTCTTAGAATTTGGGGAAGTGATGTAAGATAGAACATCCACAGAGGAAAACAGAAGAAAGAGGATGAAAGAGATGCTAGAAAGCCCTCAGGTTTCCTCCTTGTTAAAAAAAGAGTCTTATAGTGTCTGAGTTTGTTCAAAGTCTCAGGAAATCTGAGGGTAGCAGGGCTTCTCTGTAGTGATGCAATGATTTAATCTGAATTAGAAATCAACTCAGAACAGAAGGAGGGTTAACCGGGCACACTCCTACCTCCTCCCACCAGTATTCATGGCAGATATTGCTTACACATTAGAGCCCTTGCAGACTGTAGACCTCAGACTTGGCCTGCCTGGGAATAGTGTATTCAATGACATAGGCTAGTCGGATTTGTTTCTGTATTTATTTTGATGCTATTCTAAATTTTTGTAGTAAGAGATCCTCTAACAGAGTATTAAATTTCCAAATAGAATTAGTCTTCAGTAATGACCTTAAAATTAACCTGGGTAAGGGCTGGTAAAATCACAGATATTGATATTTCCCTGCTCTGTGATGAGAGCAGCCCCTGTTATACAATGTGTTTCAGAAATGTCACTGTAAAAATTGAGTGATGGTCTTCTTCCATAATTCCAGCAGCCATATCCTGAAGGAAAAGGATTAAGTCTAATCTTAAATAATAACATTATACATAGTACTATTATTTAAAATTGCTTGAAGTTTTTTAATGTTAATTACAATAGGCCAAGTAGAAGGCCTGATTTATATTGAGGAAGATCAATAGCCTAGAGTCACAGATATTATCAATGAAAGGAAATAATATCTTCTAGGCAATTTTACAAGTCCTAGGCAAGGTTCTTTGTAAGTTCACATACTTTATGACCATTGTATCAACCCTGTGAAGAGAATATTATTGGGTCCATTTTCTAGATGAGGAGACTGAGGATAAGCAAGATTAAAAGGAAAAAAAAAAAGACCATGGATGTAAATTTGTCCTCTCACCTCAGTCTTGATATTCTGCTTATTATATTACACTGCTTCTTATTTATATTCATGTAATGATAATAACATGAATTAGGCACTTACTACATGTCATTTTTTCTGCTAAATGTTTCATATTTATGATGTTATTGCATCATAATATCCCTGTGAAGGAACATCTCTGGTGAAGAAACGTCCTTGGCTAATAAAGTACCTAGGAATAAACCTAAACAAGGAGGTAAAAGACCCATACTCAGAAAACTACACAACACTGAATAAACAAATTAAGGAAGACACAAAAAAATGGAATCATGTACCATGCTCATGGATTGGAAGAATTAACATCATCAAAATGTCCATACTACCCAAAGCGACTTATAGATTCAATGCAATCCCAATTAAAGTACCGATGACATATTTCACAGATATAGAACAAACATTTTAGAAATTTACATAGAACCATAAATGACCCTGAACAGCTGCAGCAATTTTGAGAAAGAAGAACAATGCAGGAGGGATCACACAATATCTGATATCAAACTGTATTACAAGGCCACTGTAATCAAAACAGCCTGGTACTGGCATAAAAAACAGGCACATAGACCAATGGAACAGAACAGAGAGCCCAGAAATAAACCTAAGTCCCTACGGCCAATTAATATTTGACAAAAAGGAAAGAAGCATAAAATGGAGCAAAAATAGCCTCTTCAACAAATGGTATTGGGAGATCTGGACAGCTATATGCAAAAAAATGAAACTCAATCACCAACTTATACCATACACAAAAATAAATTCAAGGTGGATAAAAGACTTGAATATAAATCATGACACCATAAAAGTCCTAGAGGAAAACATTGGCAGGAAAATCTCAGACATTCCACACAGCAATATCTTCACTGATATGTCCCCTAGAGCAAGGGACATAAAGGAAAGAATAAACAAATGAGACCTTATCAAATTAAAAAGCTTCTGCATGGCTAAAGAAAACAGCATTAAAATGAAAAGAGAACCAACTATATGGGAAAACATATTTGCCAATGATACCTCGGACAAGGGTTTGATGTCCAGAATATATAAAGAACTCACACGACTCCACTCCAGGAAGATTAAAAAAAAAAAAAAAAAAACAATTAAAAAAGAGCAAAAGACATGAACAGACACTTCTCCAAAGAGGACATACAGAGGACCCAGAGACATATGAAAAGATGCTCAACATCACTAGCCATCAGAGAGATGCAAACTAAAACCACAATGAGATACTACCTTACCCCCATCAGAATGACCAACATAAACAAATCAACAAACAAGTGCTGGAGAGGATGAAGAGAAAAGGGAACCCTAGTGCACTGTTGTGGGTAATGCAGACTGGTGCAGCCACTGTGGAAAACAGTATGGAATTTCCTCAGAAAACTAAAACTGAAACTGCCTTTTGACCCAGCAATTCCATGGCTGGGATTATAACCTAAGGGCCCTGAAACACCAATCCAAAAGAACCTAGGCACCCCGATGTTCACAGCAGCACAATTTACAATAGCCCAGTGCTGGAAGCAGTCTAAGTGCCCATCAGCAAATGAGTGTATCAACAAACTATGGTACATTTACACAACAGAATTCTAGGCAGCAGAGAGAAAGAAGAAGCTCCTACCCTTTGCGACAGTATGGATGGAACTGGAGAGCATTATGCTAAGTGAAATAAGTCAGGTGATGAGGGACAAATATTGTACAATCTCACTTTTAACTGGAACATAATCAACAAAAGAAAAAAAGCAAACAAAATATAACCAGAGTCATTGAAAATAAGAACAATCGAACAATAGCCAGAGGGGAGGGGAGAGGGAACTGTGGGGAAGAAGGGCTTTCAGGAACAAGGACACATGGACAAAACCAAGAGGGAGGGTGGAAGCCAGGGAAGGAGGTGGGTTTGGAGGGGGTGAGGAGAGGGGTGGGGAGAAAAATACAGACAACTGTAATTGAACAACAATAAAATAATTTTTATGTGTGTGTGTGTGTGTGTGTGTGTGTATGAAATGTCCCTGGCTAAAATTCACATGTTGGAAATAGGGTACTCAAAGTCACACAGGTGGTAAGCAAAGGAGCTAGAATTTGAACTCTGAGTTTAGAACCAAAGCTCTATATTAGTAAATATTGCTGCCTCTTACAGGTTGGAGAAACCTTAAAAGTGAACACAGTTATAAGCATTCAGACCTTATTCAGATGATATCTATGTGATAAGGTAAGGAGGAAAATCCATTCTCTTTAGGAATCAGACAGCAAACACATATTTTATTAGAAGTTGCAGAAAATAATACAGGTTCACATTTTTCAGTATATCATCACCCTCCATAAGAAGCACACTTCAATTTTTGCTTAATATCCTATCTTTAATTAATAATCACAAGAGTCTCAATTATGGATGCTTTCTACATTGCTCAACAGCATGCTTAGCACTTACATTAAATACAGTGTCTCTCTCATATAGCCCTCACAACCAGCCTATTTGGTCTATGATTTGTTCATCTACATTAAAGGAGCAGTCCAAAAAGCCTGCAGAACTCTAACAGGTGCCACCTGCTTGGTTAGGAGTAGGTTAATAGGTTAAGAGTAGGTTAATAGGTTAGGAGTAAGGATTGGAGTAATTCTGGTCCACAAACATCTTGGGAGCTAATTGTTCCTTTCATGTGAACACCATAGTTCTGAGATTATTAAGTAGTAACCTGGTGATGTGTAAGGCATGCTTTTGGTCCAAATGTGGGAAATGTGGTATCAAAATTAGCCCAGTGTGCTGTGCTTGTTATGCAAAAGAAGCAGGCCCTCTTGACAGCATGAGTTGATGAAACATGGGATAGATACATAGATACTGCCCATATCAGAGCTGGAGTGATGAAAAAATGAAGCAAATATTTTAGAAGAGGGTTAAATGTCACAAAGTTCCTCATGAGATGGTGAGCAGTTTAGCAGACAGCCTGCTTCTCTTCTATTATGTAAAGTTGTTGCTAGATGCTGGCTTGCCAGGGCTGCATGTTTTAGCCCTCCTACATCTAGATTTTGCTAATGAAAGGTGAGCTGAGGTCAATGAATGTCACTTCCGGATTGAGGTGATTTGAGAACAGAGCCTTCCATACCCTCTTCTCCTCTGATTTCCCGCTATATTATAAAGACTTAGAGGCCTCAGGAAATGGCAGAGTCAGGACATAGAAACAGCCAGGTTCCTAATTTATTGCAGGGAGAAACATCATCAGAAAATCAGAAACACTATGTTGCATTACTATGCGAACAAGAAATAAGCCTTTGTTTTTTATGTTAAGTCACTAACAAATATAGATTTGTTGTTACACCAGCTCTTATTACCCTCACTAAAACAGTGTAGATATGTGAATCTTTATTTCATTAAGAACAGATGGTGTATTGTGCAGTCTATTACCCACTGTCATTGAAATTTTGCAACATGACTACATTGAGGAAACCCATAGGGAAGTGCAAAACTTCATTTTGACCATCAGAATGTTGGTAATAGAGCAGTAGAGGAAGGAAGGTCATATTGTAGCATTAATTCAATTCTCTATGCTCATATATTCCCAGTTCTAGCAACAATGGAGTACTGGAATATGTGATGAGGACTGGATTTACCCTCCTATCCAAAACATTAATCATGAGAGAGAAATAAAAAAGTAACAAAGAAAGAAAGATGGGTAAGACACATGAACCAAATTTTCAAGAAAATGGGTATCAGGCAATGAAGGTCAGTGATTCCTAAGACAAAGATGCCAAATGTGGTGAGACCTGTGATGCTCCAGCTTACTGAGTTGATAGACTTTTCAGACCAAGAGCAGGGAGGGAAAACAAGATGCCTGGCAGTCTCCTTGACTTGAAGAAACTGAGCTGAGAGCCTGGAGAGATAAGGCAGCTGGAGTTGATAGGACAGAAAACTAGAAAGAAGAGAGCTCCACATAGAGCTCTTGAGCTCTATAAAGGAGCCTCCTTGAGTGTTTAGCACAGTACTGATTGAACCAGACCTGTGAAGGAATTATTAGAAAGCAGCAGGAAAAGAGCAGCCCCAAAATTAGTAGGAACAGAGTCTGGTGCACTCAGAGTAGAGTGGTGCCAAGTCTCACTACCCAGACTAGAAAATCGCATAATTTATGGGATATTGGATAAATAATTTAGAGGGACTTGCTTCATTTGTGTGGGATACTTAGCTCTACATTAAGGGTGACTCTGGACTTTCCTATGAACTCTGAAAGCAAGACTAGAAAGAATAAAACTGTTTCATGTAACATAACTTCATCCCAGAATAAAGCTCAAGAATATTTGAAATCTAAGATAAAAAACAGATAGGAGCAATAGAAAACTCTTGGCAAGGTGTTAAACCTGATGATATCAATAATCATTAATAAAGAAAGTTGAGGGGTTTCCAGCCATAGTGGATTTCAGAGCACAGAAATTTACCAAGAATAAAGATCATTTCATAATGACAAAGGGATCAATTTATGAAGAAGATATAATAGTCCTAAATATTTATGCAAAAAACAAACAAAAGCAAACCACAGAGCTACAAAAGGCGTGATGCAAAATAGTCAAAAGAGTAAGTAGAATGTCCCCTAAAGCAAGGGACATAAAGGAAAGAATAAACAAATGGGATCTCATCAAAATAAAAAGCTTCTGCACTGCTAAAGAAAACAGTACTAAAATAAAAAGAGATCCAACTGTATGGGAAAACATATTGCCAATGATACCTCAGACAAGGGTTTAATCTCCAAAAATATAGACTCCACTCTAAGAAGACAAGCAATCCAATTAAAAAATGGGCAAAAGACTTGGACAGACACTTCTCCAAGGAGGACATACAGAAGATCCAGAAACACATGAAAAGATGCTCGATATCGCTAGCTATCAGAGAGATGCAAATTAAAACCACAATGAGATACCACTTCACACCAGTCAGAACGGCCATCATAAACAAAGCAACAAACAACAAGTGTTGGAGAGGTTGTGGAGAAAAAGGGACCCTAGTGCACTGTTGGTGGGATTGCAGACTGGTATAACCACTATGGAAAACAGTATGGAATTTTCTAAGAAAACTAAAAATGGATCTGCCTTTTGACTCAGCAATTCCACTGCTAGGACTATATCCTAGGAACACTGAAACACCAATCCAAAAGAACCTATGCACGCCAATGTTCATAGCAGCTCAATTTACAATAGCCAAGTATTGGAAGCAACCTAGGTGCCCATCAGTAAATGAATGGATCGAAAAATGATGGTACATTTACACAATGGAATTCTATGCAGCAGAAAGAAAGAAGGAGCTCCTACCCTTCGAGACAGCATGGGTGGAACTGGAGAGCATTATGCTAAGTGAAATAAGCCAGGAGGTGAAAGACAAATACCATATGATCTCACCTTTAACAGGAACCTAATCAACAGAACAAACAAACAAGCATAATATAACCAAAGACACTGAAATTGAGAACAAGAGAGGAGAGGGATGGGAATTTCAAGGGAAAAGGGGAAGGGATTAGAGCAACAAGTATGAAAGACACATGAACAAAAGCTGGGGGGTTGGAAATGGGAGGGACCTGAGGAGGGCTGGGACGGTGGGCTGGGATGGGAGTAGAAGACAGAAAACTGTACAAGAACAACAATTAAAATTAAAAAAAAAATAAATGAAAAAATAAATTAAAAACAAACAAACAAACAAAAAGGTGGAGATGATATAAAATTCATTGTAACCAAAAGTGTATGCTACTGTGAGAAATATATTCTTTAAACCAATGATGGTTTAAAAAAAAAAAAGAAAAAGGAAACCATAGAAATAGTAGGCAATATATTTGTAAATAAAGTTTAGAGTAGAAAAAAAAAAAGAAAACCAGTAAGAATTTTTTAGATTTTATGACATTATCAACTAATAAGACCTAAATAACTCTTCGCTTAACACTAGGGGATAATACACACACACACACACACACACACACACACACACACACACCACACACCATTTATCAATATAGACCATATTCTGGGCCACAAAAACAAGTCTCAAGAAATTTAAAATTATTTAAGTTCTACAAGTGAGAAATCAATAACAGAAAGTCTCTAAGAAATTCTACAAATACTTGTAAACTTTAACACACTTTTAAGTAACTGATAAGCAAAAATCAAAAAGGAAATTAAAAGGTATTTTGAACTACAAATTTCAATGAAAACAAAATCATCAGTATTTGAGAAATGCCACTAAAGCAGTACTTAAGAGGAAATTTATAGCAATAAATACCTATATTGGAAAAATAAGAAATATCTCAAATTAATTACCTCAGTTTTCACATTAAGAAATTAGAAAAAAAGAGAGAAAATTATACCCAAAGTGATGACTCCCAAGCTCATTTTTTGAGACCAGTATTATCCTAATTTCAAAGTCAGATAGACACTGCAAAGAAAGAAAATTATAGGCCAATATCCCTGATGAACATAGATGTAAAGATCCTCAACAAAATATTAGCAAAATGAATTCGGTAATATATTAAAAATATCACATACCATGATCAAGTGGGATTTATTCCTGGGATGCAAGATAGATACAATATCTGCAAATCAATTAATGTAATATGCCACATGAACTAAATAAAGGATAAAAATTATATGATCATCCCTGGCTAGGTAGCTCAGTTAGTTAGAGCATCGTTCCAATATACCTAGGTTGTGGGTTTGATCCCTGGTCAGGGCACATACAAATATCAATCAGAGAATGCATAAATGAGTAGAACAACAAACTTCTCTCTCTTTCTCTCTCTTAAATCAATAAATAAAAATTTTAGGAAATACATAATCATATCAATAGGTGTAGAAAAAGCATTTGATAAAATCCAGCACCCATTTACAATAAAAACTCTCAGCAAAGTGGGAATAGAGGGAACATACCTCAACATAGTATAACACCACACTTAATGGGCAATCACTGAAAGCACTTTCCTTAAGCCAAGAAAAAGACAAGGATGCCCACTTTTACCACTGTTACTCAAAAAAAGGAAACTAGGTTCTTTAAAAAAATTGACTTGTAAATTTTTGAATGGTTTTAAAAATAATTAAACATTTCTTGTCAAATGTGACTGCCACAAATTGGAAGATAATATTAAAATATCTTGATTAGAATTATAGTCACCACTTAGTATAAGATCCAATTGAGAACTCTATTTGTGGAAGCAAGCACAAGTGTATCTTTTAAAAACATGAAAAACATTATTTGAGAGTTGTATAGAAATTAAGCATTTAATGTCTTCTAAAACATTAGTTTGTTTTTCTTTTATTTACCTTACATTTGTTTTATTTTCGTTATTACTGTTTAATATAAAGATGGATATATAATTTTTACCAAGCTCCATTTAGATCGCCTCCAGTTTATCTTAGTATGGCAAATAAATACTTTATAAGTGTGCCATGAAGTGAAACAGTAAGCAGTAGTACCCTAGTATATAAGCAACACATTAATATTCATGGCTAGATACTTTGTTCTGATTAAAGGTGGCAGAAATCAGAAGATATCTTTTGATGGTTGATTAGGTAAATATTCAATTTAAGATTATATATTCCCTAGACCACATAAACAAAAAATCAATGTCAGGATAATGATTGTATTTGAGATCTGTAATTTCATCTGGCAATGAAGCCCTTAAGGAAGAAAATGCTGGTATTTTATGCATTAATTGCCTACCATACAGTTTTTTGACACAGAATAGAAATTAATTTCTTGCAACTCACTTTTGTAAAACATATTCTTCATGATACATGAAAAATATTAAGATTTATAAGTATGGAATAAATATGCTTCCCATTTAAATGTGCCATTGATCTATTGCAAAAAAAATCTCAGATTTACTTAATTTTTTCTTCTATTTTTTTCCTTTGTCACCTTTTAAAAAAAAATTCTAGCCTATGAAGCTAAGTCAAAATATTCTGTATTTGAAAAATTATATTTATTGATTGATAGTGAGGTAGACTAATCACAAAATCAAGAGGTATGACAAGTGGATATTTCTGATTATAGCTCCTTTACAAATTTTTTGGTTATAAATCCAATAACTTGCTTTTTGGTGATGAAGATTCCTCATTTCTAGAATGAAGGTGTATATTAAGTATTTACCGAATTCCTTTGAACATCATGTGATTTTGTAATTCTGCTCAACTTGTTGCAGAAACTAAATATTAAAATGTGTAGAATATTACCAGTAGTTATTTTAGTCATAAATTCAAACATAGTGTGTGGGAGTTTCATTTATACTGAGTTATTTTTATTTTTATGTCATGCTGCCTACTAATAGATAAACAGCAAGTATCATGGTAAAAATTCTATACTATTAGGTGATGTCAATAGATTTTAGGATTGGGAGGTTGGATTGACCTTTCCTGTTTATTAGACACAACTTTATGATTTGCTATATATATACTTTATCTCCTGTTAGCTCCAGTCCCCTTCATTGTTTTGCTAGAATTTTTTTCAACACTGAGCAAAGCCTTCATGGTACAGAATTTCCCAGAAGTGGCCCACAGTTAAATAGCAGAGTTCCAATTAAGAAACTGGAGCGTGGGCCACTCTGAGCACTCTCTACTGATGTGTTCCTCCCCTCACCTCCCTCCTCTCTTGACTGCCTTGTGATTAGAGTGCTTTTTGTCAATGGTGTCAATGCCTACCTCTCCTAAGCCCTCTTACTTTGAAATCCCCTACAAGCCCGCTACAGTGATCTAGCTCTTTGCATGTTTTAGGGGCTCAGATGTATTTGTCAAGCCAACATCTCTCTCTCTGTTTCTCTAGATTGTAAGTCCTTAATTGCAGATTCCAGGAAAAACAGGAGGCAAAGGTGTGGAGTGACAGCTGACCTGGAAGAAATTGTACAAAACTATGACCTCTTACTTATGCAGATTCACACATTAATTTTGGATAAGCACATAAGAAAATGCCATACATGTGAATTTTATTTGTTATATGTGGTGATATCAGGTGGGAAAGAGGTTGAAATAGCTATGCTAAATAATCACATAGCATTATAAAACTCAATAAATCCAAGGAATTCAATTCAAAATGGTTGATTAAGGGGGAAAATGCAGTCATTTAATTTGACAAATACTAGATGATACATTAAGTCTCTCAGAGACTCAACTGAAATCAAAGATGCAAGGACTTGCCTAAATCTGAAGGAAAATTCCCTTTAAGGTGGACTATTAGTTCCTTTAGCTCCTAAATATGTGGGGAGCAGTAAAGCATAGTGTTTAGGCCATGCACTCACCTGATCTTGGAGTCAGACAGTCTAATTTAGCTGAACAGATGGATAACTGTGTGATCATAGGCAAATTCTTAACTTTTGCTCTCCCTCAGTGCCTTTATCTATAAAATGGGGGGTATTATTGGTACTTACTTCTTAATAGCTTTGTGAGTATTAACTAATTCATGAAAGAGAAGCATAATGTCTATTTACACAGTAGGTGCTCAGTGATAGTGATTGTGTTGTTGATGGCAGTAACCATGACAGCAATGATGCCACATGCCTATTTTTATAATTATATTGTGATGATACATAATATATTCTTTATCTCCTTGTTCTGAGATTATCACAGTCTCTCTTACAAAGCACCAAATGGCTCACTACGTGCCAATATTTCTACCAGCTCATTTAGGATACATCTATGAGCAAATTGGAAACAAACACTGAATTAAGATGAGCACTTTCAGGAACATGTGTGGGTCTAGAAGGGATTGCCCCCATGTGCTTCCTGATGGGAGAGAATTTTCAATAGTTACCAATCAGGATTATTCCTTTGTTGGTTCAAATTAATCTGAAAGAGCCTCAGCAGTTCAGGTTCATTTAGCACAGTATCTGAGATTGTTTTTACCTGGGATGTATTAATCTGAAGGAAATAACAATTGAGCCAGTGGTTCAGGGTCTCCAGCTGAAGTCACAGGGGTTCTTTTTCTGCAAGGAAATCAGCCAAGCTCAATTTGTTTAAGAAGTTTAGGTTAACATTTTGCTTTCTCAAAGAACCACCAAGATATTCTGAATCATTTACTTCTTTCCCATTTACCATTCTTTTGATGAGGTGGAATCCACAATTGCAAAACACAAGGAAAACATTTAATCAGAAAAACAGCTAGAAGTGACTTATAATAACATCTTTAATGGCTCAATCTCAAATCTAGTTTCAGTTCTAGTGTTACATGAGAGATTTTTCAGATTCCTTTTATGAAAGTTCCGTGGAAAACAATGAAAACCATGAGTCCCTCACTTTATTTTTTGATGTTTCATTATACCAGTAAGTAGTATGTCCAATATTCCTCTGAAAATATATAACCCACTTTACCTAGTGCAGGGGTGTCAAACTCATTTTCACCAGGGGCCACATCAGCCTCATGGTTGCCTTCAAAAGGCCAAATGTAATTTTAGGACTGTATAAATGTAACTACTCCTGAACTAGGGGCAAGGAGCTCGGTGCTGCCACCAGGTAGAAACAAGGTGCCGGGCTGGATAAAACGAGGTGCAGGGCCAGATTCGGCCTGAGGGCCTTATGTTTGCCACCTGTGACCTAGTATGCTCATCATTTGCCTCTGACTAAAACATCCAAATGATTAAGAGTTCATTGTAAGGAAATAACTATGCATATGAGCAAAGGATGTTCACCAAAGCATTGTTTAGAATTTTGGAAAATGAAAACAGTACATACGATAGGAAATGGAAGAGAAAAAAATGAAGTATCTACTATATGGGCTACTATGCAACAATTAAAATAATGATGTAGAAACTCAGAATGTTGTAAAGAGGGGGTCGTGATTCTTTTTTAAAATTAAAGTAATAATATACCCACAAAAATTGTATTCAATAACTTATCAGTTATTATTCTGGCTCCAACCAGGAGAGAAAGAACACAGTAATTTTAGCATTGAAATGTTAATAAATATAATTAACTATGACAGGGGATTCAATTAATGAAAGAATGGCTAGTGATGAGTAAAGCAAACTTTAAAAAAATACAGAGATAGCAGATATAAGGAATGGCTACTAACCCTCAGCTGAGAAAGAAGTCTTTCCCTGACTCCAAAGGACTGAAGTTCAGCCCTATTTGGAGAGAACACAGCTTACTGGATGGTTACAGAAGTTGCTGTGCTTCCTTGTGATGAGACTTTCTGGAAATATGCCCTCTGTAACATGCTGGAAATATGCCTTCTGGGGTTCCAGGGAAAGCTGTTTATGAGATGTTTCTCACCTGGGGTACTCTACTACAAACCTTTTTGATAGGAGGCACCAGGGGAGGCTGTTGGCTGCTGTGTGTTGCCGAAGATGTCTTCAGAGAAGTTGTTGGCACTGCGGAGAGGACCCCAAGAAGCCCTCAGAGCTGCAGGAGCTGGGTGCTGGAGAAAGTGCCCGCACTGCTGAGCTGGGTACTGGGAAAGTCACAGATTCTAAAGGAGCCAGACACCAGCGAAGCCAACAGGAGCTTCCAAACAAGCACATCAGCACCAAGAAGCCACACCTTTTCTCTGTAACATCCTGCCAGAACCACCTGTTAGTAAAGCCTAATATCACACCGGTGGCCAAGGGAAAAACTACTTAAAGGTCCCACATGCATTTTCACAGAACAGCTAAAAATTGGTGAATTTAGAGGTAACAGGCAATAAATAAAAAACTGGCACAGGGAATATATATTAAAATGCTAATATTAGATCTCTTTGGGTGGGAAAATTATAGGTTAATTTTACATTCTTCTTGGAGCATTGCCATAGTTCTACAGTGTAAATGTAAATAAATAGATTTCCTTTGTTAAAAAAAAAAACTAACAACTCAGCTACCCCAAAAAACTTAATATTCATTCAATAGCTTTTGCTTTATGTTTAATTACTCACAGCATAAAGTGTAAGCACAAGAGCAATGTGGATGCTGCTCATTTAAGGGAGTAACCAGTCTCATCATTTCGTGGGATCAAGACAAAAGGACCATTGACATATTTCTCAAGTTCTCTCCCATTCTGTTACTTAAAACACTCTCTCTGACTAGAGGAATAATGCAGATCAAGTTCTAGTTCTCCAAACCAGCTATGTTTCATGTGTGTTTTAGGGGTATTAATAAGTGCTTCTGGGGGAGAAGGATACAGGTGAAATATGTTTTGGAAATGATTTAAAAGGGAAACAGGCTTACATATTAATGAGTTTCTCAGAACTTTAAAACTGATGTGCACTAAACCCTGAAGAGAGGTGATCAGCCTCTTGACCCTTTTCAATTTAAATGTCCCTGGGAGCAAGAAAGTTATGGGTAAATGTTTTAAGGACTGATGCTCTAAGCCAGTGACGGGAACATGAAGAAACTATCACAAAGCAATGGTTTAAATTAATGGACACTATGCTTTTAGCTCTATTTCAAATAGAAGGTGGAGGGATAAGGTGAGCATTTTTTTATATGATGTATTTTAAGGGGTTGGGTGAGAACATGTGTAACAGATGGGGATGGGTATACTCGTAAGGCCTAGTACACGAATAAGACCAGAGAAAAGAAACCTGCCAATAGCATTACTAATTTTGCAATGGCAAATCAATCTATAAATATTATATATGGTATAGAAAAATATACAAAAGATGAAGTGTCTGTGCTTAATATCACATTCACCTACGAGCAATCCAGGGGGGATAGTGTATTCATTATGAAAATTTGCCTATGAACATTTCTGGAAAGTCTCTTCCACATCCTTTAGAGTTTCAGGTCAGAATTTTTCCACACATGAGAGAAAAGGTAATTTACAGCCCATATTCCAGATTGATGCCATGGATTTGAAACAGAGGCAGCAGAGGTGGAAGTTCTAAGAATGGATGTGATATCCAAAGGTGGTGTATAAGCATTGAACACAAGATTTTCCTCCTGGAGCAGTGATTCCTAAACTTTAGTGTGAATTATGGCCATCAAGGAACTTTTTGGAGGGAAATACTCTAAGGTTTCATTTAAAGAGTTTCTGGTGGAGTAAATCTGGAATATGACTCATATCTGTCATTTTTAGAAAGCATACCAAGTGATTCTAATGCAATGGTCCTTTGAACCAAATTTTAAAAAGCTCTTCACCATGGGATGCTGGTAGGCAAATACAGGCATGTCTGCCCAATAGCCCTTTCCTGGAATTGCCCCTCCCTCCTCTATCCGTATGGTTTGGTGGGCACAGCCATGTCTTTGCCATGCCTCTAGTTGCAGATGATTAGGCTTAACCCAGCCGAACCAATGAAAATGACTCCTGGGACATGTGGAAGTAGAGCTGGGTGGTTCCATACCAGTCTCATTGTTCTTTTGAAAGGAAATATACAGTTGTAAGTGATGGCAGTTTTTACTTTCTATCTTGTGAGGCAAGGAGGTTCAGTGTAGGAATGAAGCAGACATGCAGAGAGAGAGAACTAAGGCAAAGGAGAGAGGATTTCTTGGTCTCCAAGAATGCTCCCATCCATGGAACCTTTAAGTTGCTGAGATGTGGCTGCATCTATGCCCTTGGGTTTGTGAGACATCCTCAGTATGCTTATATTTAAAATTCTCTTTTGATCAAAGATAAAATCAAGAGTCCTAACTAATACAGAGAACACTCTTCCTCTCTATTTATTGACTTTATTCACTTACTTCCCAAACTCACTTTTCTGGCTGGTGAATCAAAACAACTACAACTAAGGGGTTCAATGACTCCCCAAATCCAAAAGGCATTTTAGTTCATCTTCTTGACCACACAGATGTGCAATATTGCTGACATCTTCCTCCTTAAGAAACGCACTTCTTGTTAGTATCTTTCATACCACATTTCCCCAGTTTTCCTTCTATTTTTCCAATTATTATAAGGTTCAGCAATTAATTGTTGGAGATCATCAAATTGTAGTCCTGGACTTTTTTTTTTTTTTGAGTACTCTTATCCATGACCACAACTTTAGACTAACACTCTAGTTTGATTTTGAAAGCCAAAGCCAGCAGTTACTTTGTATCCCCTTTAACATGTTTTCACTTGATCTAAAGCAAGTCACAAGATGCATTCTGCATCAATGGCCTCCTGTACTCCAAATAAAATAGGAGAGCATTACACTAAGTGAAATAAGTCAGGCAGTGAGGGACAAATACCATATGATCTCACCTTTAACTGGAACATAATCAACAAAAGAAAAAAAAGCAAGCAAAATATAGCCAGAAACATTGAAATTAAGAACAATCTGAAAGTAACCAGAGGGGAGGTGGGAGGGGACAGTGTGGGGAAGGGTTTTCAGGAACTACTATAAAGGACACATGGACAAAACCAAGAGGGAGGATGGAAGCAAGGGAGGGAGGGAGGTTTGGCTGGGCTGGGAGGAGTGATGGGGAGAAAATGCAGACAACTGTAATTGAACAATAAAATAATTTTAAAAAATAAAATTAGGTGCAAAAGAAAAAATAGGGGCTGAGGAAGGCACTGACTTTGCATGAATTCTTCTACTTTAATGTAAAATTCATTGGATAGCTTTTGTCTTAGAGAAAGAAGCATCCATTTGATTTAAACCCTATTTCTACATCTATCTGTACATGACATCCAGGTAGACAACTGCAATGGGGTGGAGACCCAGGTAGTGCCTGGGTATGACCCTGCCTTTCCAACACAACAAGAAAACACTTTTTTGCTCATGACTTCAGTCAAGTTGAATGAACATATTTTGGGGAGTTTAGAGGCCTATACACAAAGCACTGAAGCTCTCTCAAGTGCTATAATATAATTATAAAAGCTTTTCTAAAAAATTACTGTTGCCTTTCAGTTTTCCTTCCTATATTTTATTAAACTCCATCTTATTTTAAATGTGATTTAAGGAAATGTTTTGCCCTGTGCTTTCTTAATTTATCCCTCCCTTCCTTCCTCTGTATCTTATTAAAACATAAGCCCAAAACTTCAGCTTATTCCTAAAAGGCTTCACCCGCAAAGGGATATGTTACCTCCTGCTACAATCAATACAACACCTAACAATTTATCGTTGAAGCCGTAAGAAAGTTAGTGGCATACCTAAAACCATTTTTTATTTTAATTATCCCTTGCTGTACTAGTAATGACTTTTCCTTCAGTATTCCCAGGTCATACATTTAAATATAAAAAGACAAATGTGATTTCACTCCTCTATTATTTCATTATAACCACATACTCCCTAACTGTAGGAGATGCTTGAGCCATTTGCTGCTTAAAGTTTCAGAAGACTCATGCTCAAATAGTCCCCACTGGCCCCCCACTGGCCCTTTGGCAAATGGACTAAGAGCTTCCATGAAGGCCCCTGGATCAGAACAGTAAGTGGATATATCAAGTAAAATCAGGATAAAGGGTTAACACTAAGAATATCCTTAAGGGAAAAGCCTAATTGTGTGCCTTCCATGGGCAATATACTCATTATATTTCTTTCAAAAATGCTTGTAGAGCAATATTACAAGTACATGTTAATAGATGGGCATTTGATTTGTAAAGAAACTTTAATGGTGGAACATATCATTCAAACAGCGCAAGAGGAGTGTTTAATTTTTAAGTGGCAATTTTATTGAGGTCCATTTTTACTCCTTATTCTTCAAAACCCAATTTTAACATTACCTTTAGGAGGTTTGCCCAACACCTGTGCCTGGACCCAAGCAATGGTTATTCTTTTACAGGTGTATTTCTTTTATCACATTGTACCATAATTATTTACTTAGTCAACTTTCTCCTTCACTAGAATATGAGATCTCTGAAGCTAGGATCCCTGTTTTATTAAGTTTGAATCTCTAAAATTTAGTGCATTCAATGTTTCAACAAATATATATTAAATGTCTACTCTCTCCCAGATGTATGTGCTGCATACAAGGTGGCTGGTCAAAAAGAGAGCAATGGTCCTGAGCTCATAGAGTTTAGAGTTCAGGGAAGGAGACAATGAATACAGAAGTAAATATCCCAACACATAACTATAAATTTATATAACTTTTATAGCCTGAAACAGGAGGATATTGCCACATGCATTAACCCCAGGGGAGTTTCTTGGGATAAACAGGGAAGGCTTCCCTGCAGAGACCCACGCTGGGGTAAGAGGTGCTCAGCAGAGCATCCAGGCTGCGGCAGTAGACTGCATGAAGTTTGTGAGACAGGGAGGACTCAGCAGGAATAAGAGGAGGGCTGAGGGAATAAATAAATGGTCTGGAAACGAACTGTACAGCAACATGATGGAAGGTATAAACATTATTCCTGTCTCCAAAAAGGTAATAAAGAGCAAAGAAAACAAGGGAGCTGAGAATCGCCATCCTTTCAGGCCTGCATGTCACTCTATTAATGTTTTTTCCTCTTTTTCTCAAGGCAGACATTGCTAATCCATCATGGCATTCTTCTCCAACAAGCTAGACAGAGCCTGGAAATTTTTTTTAACTCAATGCTTCTGGAAACCACTACCAGTCATTCAAAATGGGCATTCAAGATGATACTGTTTTACTCTTTTTGACTAAAGTGGTTAATATCATTTCTTTTTTTAAATTATATTTTATTGATTATGCTATTACAGTTGTCCCATTTCTCCCCCATCATTCCTCTCCACCCTGTACACCCCCCTCTCACCCACATTCCCCCCTTTAGTTCATGTCCATGTGTCATAAGTTCTTTAGCTTCTACATTTCCCACACTATTCTTGCCCTCCCCCTGTCTGTTTTCTGCCCACCATCTATGCTACTTATTCTCTGTACCTTTTCCCCCCTCTCTTCCTCCCACTCCCCTGTTGCTAACCCTCCATGTGATCTCCATTTCTGTGTTTCTGTTCCTGTTCTACTTATTTGCTTCATTTGCCTTTGTGTTAGGTGTGGTTGTTAATATCTGTGAGTTTGCTGTCTGTTTACTGTCATATTTTTTATCTTCTTTTTCTTAGATAAATCCCTTTAACATTTCATAAAATAAGGACTTGGTGATGATGAACTCCTTTAACTTGACCTTATCTTGGAAGCACTTTATCTGCCCTTCCATTCTAAATGAGAGCTTGGCTGGATAGAGCAATATTGGATGGAGGTCCTTGCCTTTCATGACTTGGAATACTTCTTTCCAGCTCCTTCTTGCCTGTAAGGTCTCTTTTGAGAAATCAGCTCACAGTCTGATGGGAACTCCTTTGTAGGTGACTGTGCCTTTATCCTTTGCTGCTTCTAGAATTCTCTTCTTCATTTTAATCTTGGCTAATGTAATGATGATGTGCCTTGGTGTGTTCCTCCTTGGGTCCAACTTCTTTGGGACTCTCTGAGCTTCCTGGACTTCCTGGAAGTCTATTTCCTTTGCCAGATTGGGGAAGTTCTCCTTTATTATTTGTTCAAATAAGTTTTCCACTTGTTGCTTTTCCTCTTCTCCTTCTGGTACCCATATAATTTGGATGTTGGGACATTTAAAGATGTTCCTAAGCCTCTCCTCATTTTTTTGAATTCTTGTTTCTTCATTCTTTTCTGTTTGGTTGTTTCTTTCTTCCTTCTGGTCCACTCCATTGATTTGAGTCCCAGTTTTCCTCCCATGACTATTGGTTCCCTGTGTGTTTTTCTTCATTTCACTTATTGTAGCCTTCATTTGTTCATCTAATTTGTGAGCAAAATCAACCAATTCTGTGAGCTTCCTAATCACCAGTCCTTTGAACTGTGTATCTGATAGGTTAGCTACCAATGCTTTGAGCTGTGCATCTGATAGGTTGGCTATCTTTTGGTCACTTAGATGAATTAGCTCTGGGGCTTTGATCTGTTCTCCTGTTGGATGTGGGGGCAGGGTCCAAGAGGGAACAATGGCACTTGCTCCACTCTCTGTCAGATTCCAGTCCCATCTGCCACTTTCCACAAGCAAATTGGGCCCTTCTGGTGCTGATTTCCATGTGGGTGGGCTAGTGTACATTCTAGGACCCTGTGGATCTCTCTCACAAACTCTCCTGTGAGGCTGGGATTCTCTCCTGGCAGCTCAACTCCCACAAATGTTTTCAATCAGTACTTTTAGGCTTTATTTCCCGCTGCTGGGGCCCTGCATTGCACAGTCTGTCTTGACGCCCATTTTCACCTGGTTTACCTGTGTGCGAATGTGTGACCACAGTCAGCCACCTTGTGTGCTTTGCTTGGTCTGCTCATTGCCTCCCCGTGCTTGGTAACTGCTGCCTGTGCGCCTGGGACCACTAGCCACTGCTTTTTCCTGCCGCAGCCCCTCTCTGCCAGCCGCTGCCGACCCCACCTCTCTTACTGGTCTGGGTGAATCATTGCCAGACTTCTGTACAATTCAATTTTCTATCTGTTCTGTCTTTTTTTTTTTGTTCTATATATTTGTTGTTCTTAATCTTGGTTGTGAGAGGAGGCACAGTGTGTCCACCTATGCCTCCATCTTGGCCGGACTAATATTATTTCTATGTAATGAACAGGTAAGCAAAGGGTTTGCTATCTGTTTGGAGAGACCACAGCTAGCAAATAGAGCCTATGTACAAGGTCTATCCAGAAAAAGTCCAGCCATTGCTAATATAATGAGAACAGTTGGCACCACAACCATGTAACCTGGCAGCCAAGGAGAGTGGACTGGAATGGGCATGCGTGAACAATGATGACTTCATTGTACTAGTCAGTGGGGGATGGTAGACACTATTGAGTGAGCATGTGCACTGTGTGGCTGCTGCATTCAAAATGACTGAGCAAGTACAGCAACAAATCTGCATCAATTTTGTGTTACGCTTGAACATTCCTCTGTAAAATCTGTTCAGATGATTCAGAAGGATTTCAGGGATGATGCAGTGAGTGCAGTGTGGCACAAATGCTTCAAAGGTGATAGAGAATCTGTTGAACGTGATCCACATTCTGGAAGGCCTGCAACAAGCAGAACATCTGAGCTTGTTGAACATGTATGGGCTGCAACCAACAATGATCAGCAACTGCCAGTGCAAGAACTAGAAGCTGAGCTGGGGATTCCAAAAACTACTGTGTTTGAGATTTTGATGTAGGATGTTGGCATGAAACACATCATGGCAAAATTCATTTCACAGCTTCTGCTACCAGAGCAGAAGGAACAGTGTACTGTAGTTGCTCACAACTTCATTGAAACCACTACCAGTGAAACAGATTTCCTCAAGAAGGTCATAATTGGAGATGAATCCTGGGTATACAGCCATGATTCAGAAACAAAGATCCAGTCGATCTAGACCATGTTAACTGTATTTTTTGATTGGGAAGGTGTTGTCCATCACAGGTATGCCCCTCCAGGCCAAACAATTATTGTGTATACCTCAATGTTCTTTCTTGGTTGAGAGATGTAATACAATGTTTCCAGTATCATATCTTTTTCAATAAATGCCTTTATTTTTCACAGTAAATGGCTGGATACTTCCTGTACAGACCTTATATATAAAGCAGTAAATAATGGTTATAAAGCGTAGGTTAGTATAGGTGTTGAACTAATAAGAGTAATTATAATGATGGTGGTGATGAAGGTAATGATGATAGAAAAATATGGGCCTTCCAGTATCTGATGGCAGCTAGCATTCGAGACTAGTCCTAAGAGTGAGAGATGACCCAGAGGGATGCACACAATGCCCTTGAAAGACTTCACAGTTTTTATTTGAGACAGCAGAGCTGTCAAAAATTTGGAGAAGGACATATCCTTGTACCTAAGCAAACAAGACCACCTACAAGGGAATATGCAGTTGGAAATTAGTATCTCGATCTAATCCTAGTACAATTAGAAATGGACAACCTGTTGACTTTGATGACTCAATCCCCTTGTCTCTGTACTAAGACCAGAACACCATCAGGGCAGAGTTATCCAGTCTAAAATATTTATTCTTTCTCTACCTTCATTGAGCAAACCACATATCTTATGTATAAAATGATAGCATTTATAATTTAGTAAGAGCTAAACTCAGAAGTACTCTAATACATTATTAAGGTTGAAATACCAAACACTTAGGAACCAAAGAATTACAAAGGTTTAGTTCTTATAATGACATTAATTGGAAATGTGCTGTCTACAGTACATGTTGTGAATCTTGTTGGCTATGAATTGATGTTTTGAGACCTAGCCACAGGATGTAGTTACACAATCAGTTGAACTTTGCTTACTTAGAAGTTCTTCTGAGTAAGTTTTTATTATATATTGTTTCACTCTAGGACTGCCTGTATTGGATGGAGTATAGTTCCCGAGTTATAGCCATGGTCACCACATTGTCTATCTTATGTCAGCACTGTGGCCTTTTACATGTATTAGGTATAATGCACACAATAACCCAGCAAGGACTGACCCTATTTCCACCTTATAGATAAGGCAACTGCAGTTCAAAGAATATAAGGAGCTTGTTCAATTTACATAACTAAATAAATAAATGATAAGGTTGGGATTTTAATGCAGTTCTCTCATTCCAGAGCTCACATTTTCACTACCCTTTGCCTGTGCCTTAGCTTTATTTCATTCCACAGCCACATGTAGGTTAGGGAAAATTACATGATCACTTCAAATAAAACATTTGCAGAGGCCTGTGTTTCAGAAGAGGAGAGAGTGGGTTATCTCTTGGGGAGAGAGTTATTCCCATCTTATGCTAGAAAGATCTAGGGCTTCCATACTCTGCATCACACCTGAAGTCACTCTGACAGCACGTGGGCAAAGCATGTGATCAGCACCTTCCCTAGGGAAGGGAGAAACCTTCCCTGTGGCTACTGCTGATGCTAATCAATTTTTATGTTCTTATAGATGCTCATTTTAACAAGCCTCTCTTTGTAAACAGACCAGACTGAATTTTCTATTTGATTCACCTTAATGATGCCAAATGTTTCATCCATATCCTTTCCTAGTTTTCTCTCACAATTATGGATGCTATCCATTCTCCTTTCACTGGAAACATACATACATACATACACCTGCCGGGTGATAATATGGCAAGAAATCTGCTGTATCATCTTTCTAACCCGGGTACCACAGTATCATTATTCAATTTCCACTCAAACACCCTTTCATTCATTTCCTGACTCTCCTTTTATTTTGTGTGGCTCAGAAAAGAAGTGATTGATTTTTGCAGAGATCAGACCCTGTGCTCTCAGTGCTGTCTCCAGTAGATATTCCAAAGCAAGCACAGAGATGAGCAGCTGGTAAGATGGGGGATGTGGTCAGGAAGGCATGGAGACCTAAACAGATTAGTAATGGGGACAAAGAAGGAAAATGAAAGCTCTGTGCATTGTCAAAGATGGATATGGCCCTCTTGCCAAACAGATGCACCTTCTTTACATAATTGAAATGACCCCATTCCTACACTTTCCTGAAGTACTTGGAATGCTTTGACTATGATTTTTATTGGCAACCTAGCATGTGCTAAAATGACAATATCACACCACATAGGACAGATTGACATCACGGCAGCTATCACCAACTCTTTCCAATGTTTTCTCAGCTTTCTGAGCAGGCTGCGGGTGTCCTGTAAGGCTCTTTCATTTTCTAGCAGAGGCCAAGTGCTGGAAGATATTGACTAAGCACCTAAATAAAGCCTCTAAAAGGAAAGGTAGGTAGAAAAATCACTTTAAAATACTGTAACTGGCATGTTATGTGCCAGTTCAAATATGGGGCAACCTAGTCATTGTGAATACAAAAAAGTGCTCGTAAACCCACTAGTTATTAGCAGAGAGTGCTCCATTTAAAAGGTGATTTTCATATTGCAAATATGGCAGAAGGCTACAAATTACAACCTTTCAATAATTGCAATCCACAGAAAAGCCATTTACTGATAAATTGGAGGGAAAGAGGTGAATATCACCTGCTTAACTATGCTTCCATTGATTCCATCAAGTTGTTTGCCTGGCAATATCTAGGCTCTGATGAAAAAGTTGAGGAAAAACTCATTCCACCCATCTAAATATTATTAATTACAAGACTTCATTTTCAAAGGTATGTCACAATTTGGCAGAAAAGTATCTATTCAACCACCATTAATTATACTTAATAATTTATGATACAAGCTCTGTCCAGAAAAATCCAGCCATTGTCAATGTAATGAGAATGGTTTGTAAGATATCAATGTAACCTGGCAGCCAAGGAGAGTGGACTGGAATGTGCATGTGTGAACAATGATGACTTCACTGTACTAGTCAGTGGGGGTGATAGATGTTGAGTGAGCGTGTGTACCATGTGGCCATCATATTAAAAATGACTGAGCAAGTAGAGCAATGAATCTGCACCAAATTTTTCATTCCTCCACAGAAACTATTCAGATGATTCAAAAGGCTGCAGCTATGGGCAACTGGTGATTGGCAGCTTCATCATGACAACACGCCCATGCATACATCACATCTCATTATGAGTTTTTTTGCAAAACATCAAATCACCCAGATGACTCAGTCCCCCTACAGCCCAGTTTGGCACCCTACAAAGTGTGGATTTTCCCAAAACTAAAATCACCTTTGAAAGGGAAGATATTTCAAACCATATTTGAGATTCAGGAAAATTAGACAGGGGAGCTGATGGCATTTGGGAGAACTGTGTGAGATCCCAAAGTGCCTACTCTGAAGGGGACTGAGGTATCATTGTCCTATGTACAGTGTTTCTTGTATCTTCTTCAATAAATGTCTCTATTTTTCATATTACATGGCTGGATACCTTCTGGACAGACCTCATGTTTATCATTTATTAAAACATAATTATTTTCATATTCTAGTACTTTCACAGATTTTGCTTCCTCATATTCCATGATGCATGGATGGAATATCAGTGCAATTGCACTGTGAAAAGGAAATTATGATATTCCTGTGAAACCAGTCCCAAATAGCAAGCTGTGATAGGAAAATTGTGGGGCTTCATTCCCTATATCAACAAATGTTAACCATTAGACTTGCACTTTTTTGTACCTGAGGAGGGCGGGCAGGATCGTGTAGCCAGATGAGGAAATTTAAATGGGCTTTTTGGTAAAATGGCCAGTTAATGCCAAAACTATCCAAAGTGTTTAGAACTGAGTGTTTAGTTTAGGCAGAGAGGTGAGAAGTGTTTAGGCAGAGAGGTGAGGCAAGAGGATCAATGAAAAATGTATTAAATTAAAAATGTATTAAAATTAAATTAAAATGTATTAAATTAAAATAAAAATCAAGGTAAGATCTATCTATCAACAGGGTAAAAATAAAAGAACAAAACAAATAAAATGAGTTAATTAAAAAAACTGTGAATATGAGGTCTGAATTTAGATTTTTAAAATTGCATGTATGAGCACAAGTTGGATTTTTAACCTAGTAGTTTTACATGCAGAAACTTATTATAAGAGTATAGTTTGAAGAAGTCACAGAAATCTATGTAAATTGTATTAATTGGAGAATTATTGGTAAAAAGAAAAACTTTAAAACAAGTTAAATGTCCAACAATAGAGGATTATTTAAATAAGTGACCCCATAAGTCAAAATATGTAGCAACTTGTAAATTACCCAAATAAAAAATATTAGGTCATATGGGAAATAGTCATAATATGTTAGCTGAAAATGTAAGAGAAAAAGTTATATAACAGTACATCTTAACACTAATAATGTGTGCCTAGAGCATCAGTATATATAAATATATACATATATAAAAATGTATATGTATAAATAAGTGGAAAAATGTAAAAATGCAAAAGATAAGTATTTCAAAATTCTGGAAGTATATGTATGTTTATTTTTTCTTTTATATTTTTGCTTATTTTACCATTTTCTACAATAATTTATTAATTTAGCTACTATATATTTTTGAACAATACTATATATTTTTTAACAATACTATTTTTTATCTGTTTTTACATATATAGTGGTGAAGGTTTTGCTTAACACCGTGAACTTTACAGGCTTTTGTTGTGGGCCTTGTGGTGTTTACACATTCTAGATTAAAACACATTCTAGAACCTCTAAGTCTGTTTTGGCTCAACAATTCCAACCCTAATGTAGGAGTTTATCATAAAATGATCAAGCAACTGGGTGAATATAATGTACAAAAGAAATTTGCTGCAATAACATTTAAAACAGGAGAAATGTGGAACCAACATTAAGTCTACCTAAAGTGGATTTATGGAATGAATTTTGGTACATCCACTGCCTGTGGTTCTGTAGCTATTAATATGGCGATGTTCAGGGAATGAAAACTGAGCCCTAGAGGGGCTGCTCTTACAGATTCTTTGTGAGAAGCAAGCTATGCTGATGACTAAGTCCATTGGGTAGATCCTGCCTGGTGTAAAGGAAGCATGTGAAATTCCACTTCACCACATCCACATGAGGCTGCACCCCCATATAAGCAGGGTGTCCAAGAGAAGCTGCAAAATGTCTAGACTTTTCAAATGCTGTGCACATTTGAGGGAAAATAAAATCTCTGTGGGCTGAACTCACCCATCAGCCAAGAGCTTACAAATTTTGATGCAGAAGTAAATTTATAGCCATTTAATAATATCCTGAATTTATATTCAGTTTTAAAAACAAGTTTAAAACACTATATTTTTATTTAGGTAAAATGTATTAGGTATGTGTGTTTGTGTGTTGGTCACAAAAATGAACACACAAAAAAACATGAAAAGAAAAAGAGATGAGTGGATCTTAATTTGAAAAGGTGTGTGTGTGTGTGTGTGTAATGTAATATTTTGAATGATCTGGGTGTTCTTTTTTATATATGTTACATTTATACTCTTATGTTAAATATTACATATTTTATACAATTCTATATTTTTATTTTGAAATAAGCATATATAGGTTTTGTGATTGATATAAGAACCACACTTAATAGAAATGTAGTTTTCAGCGTATGTGTCCGCGTGTGTGTTGCCTCATTGTCTTGGATGGACCATGTTAGAAACACTAGAGCCAATTCGTAACACTTCCTTTTTTGGAGTAATTTTGGAAAACAAAAACAAGTGCAAACATTGGTAAACAAGATGCTGAAGGACCTATACATACTTTCACAACATTAATAGAAAAAAAAACACTGAATATTTGTCTTACACTAAGGAATTTCAGGGGTGTGATAACAGACTACAGCAAGTATATTTGAAACTGACATTGTTTCTATGTAGTTCCAGCAGGTCAGACTAAGACCAATGGGTGGGATGCTTCAGTGAGGCAGATAGGAGAAAGAACTATAAAAGTTACATGTATTCATATCTAAGATGACTTAACTCACCAAGTAGAGCATTCAACTCTTCAGAAGAGCTCAAAATAAAGCTAGATGAGTATAACCTAGTTTAATAGAGTAGATTTTTATTTTGAGTGATTTCATAGAAGATATAAACTCAACTTCTAAAATCAAGGTCATATTTCCCTTTGAGACTTAATAATATAAGTCTCAATTATGGTATACAACAGGTAATTGATTTGAGAAAGACACTATGTGTGAGGTCATATTCATTAATTCATTGCCTCACTAATTCAACACACTTACAGTGGGACTGTGGAAAGTGCCTGGGATCCCATGAAACAGAATATCAGCAAGAGTGAATCTCTTTAACAGAACTTAAAGTTGTGGAAGACAAATCATTAAATGATGACATAAAATAGAGCATTCAATGTATCTTGAAATAGGAAATACAGATGGTTATATGTCCAGAGCTTGGCCTCAGAGCAAGTCTTCTCTAAATAGATGACTTTTGCTTTTCTCTTTCTTTACTCTGTCTTCCTCACTTACACCTCTATTTCCTTCTTCAGTGACAGATATTTGTCCTTTCCACTTGTACTTAAGAAGATTTAGGTGTCAATTTCTTATATAACTGTGGGTCTCTATATTACAAAACAAGAACTACAGGCCACTGGATGCCAATACCATGACTCCCAAAAGGGTTACAGGGGTTCTCCAAAAACTTCAATACTTTTTTTGGTCTTCCCTATTCTTTCCAAATGATGCAGGTATAGAAGTTTCCATATCACAGGCCTAGAAAGCCTTCTACTAATTAGTATATTGGAGATGTAGTTTTAATGCTAACATACTATAAGTTATTTTAATTAGTGACTTGCTGACTCCCAAAGTAGCTTTATGTATATGGTTGGCTACCTTTGAAAAAGAAAAAAAAATCCACACTGCTACTCATTTTCATAGAATTGTCCATGTAGGAAGTAGAATTGCTCTGTCAGATTACCCACTTTTGTGATGCATTGGCCACAGTATTTTAAAATATATAGTAGTTCTTTATTTTTACTGTGTATCGGAGTAATCTTCCACATTAGAGTTTTCCAGAGAAAGGGAAATAATAGGATAAATACACACATATGTATTTATAAAGTAATATATGTAATTGATCTAATATATGTAATTAATATTAAACATATATTGAATATTTAACATATACACATATTAAATGTAAGCCAGAGACCCAGAAAAACTAGTGGTGTATTTCTGAAACCTGGAGAGCTGATGGTGTGACTCCAGTCTGAGGAGAGGGGTATACCAATATTCCAGCTCGAGCAGTCAGGCCTGGAGAGTCAATTCTCCCTTCTGCCTTTTTATCCTATTCTGGCCCTCAGTAGAATGGATGAGGCCCATCTACACTGGGCCTCATTGGGCTTTACTTTACCTTCTGATTCAAGTTCTGATCTAATCTGGAAACACTCTCACAGACCTCCCCAGAAATAACATTTCGTCAATTTTCTGGGCAGCCCATGATCCAGTCAGGTTGACACAATATTAGCCATCACATTCTGCAAACCTTAAAATATACCAAGGCCTCAGACCAACCCCTCAGAAATTCATATTTAATTGATGTAGATTATAGCCTGGGCATTAAGATATTTAAAAGTGCCCCAGGAGATTTTAATGGATAACCAAGGTTAAAAACCATTAATATCAAAAATCACATCTCTCTTGATGAGATGTCAAAATGCTTCTCACTTTATTTCAGTTGTTGATTATCTGGGAGATGTTTGTCCACCTCTCCAATGTGCCTTCCATGCCCTACTGTACTCCATGTAGTCAATATGCTCAGACAGACCATTATAAACATGTGCCCCCAAACCTCATGAAAATAAACCCAATTACTTCCCCCAGCTTTGTGGTAGATGGGCAGATTTCTTTCATATTTCCCACATTGCATGGTAGGCATAATTATTCCCATATGGAAGGTGAATTGACATTCAGAGAAAGGAAGAAAGGTGCACATTGCCATGAAGCTAGCAAATTAAAAAAGTTAGGAAAAGGTCAAGTTTTCTGACTTCCATTTAAATGAGTATTAAGTGTCATTGTTTTATTTACTCCACAGACACTACTGTCAAGAATGAGCAGGAAAAAAAGCAAATAAATGGGTATGCAGTAGACCTATGAGTAGGAACATAGCTACTAGCATCCTTCATACAAAAGATCTGATATGTGTTCAGCCATTAGATAGGTTTAGTCAGCTGTATTTACAGTCCCATAAATGAGAAAAAAACATCATGGCAAAAGAAAATTCATTTGAATTGTCAAGAATTAAGGGGAAAACGCATAAAATTAAATAAATAATTTATAGATAGAGCAAAAATCACAGAGCTGGCTTTGATAACAAAACATCTAAAATCAGTGTTGATGTGTTTCTCCAACCACCCAGTCTCCTAGTACAGAGGAGGAAAAAACTAAAACTATCATAGATCTAGTGAAAAATTAAACTGACAATAAAAGCCAATAGTGGAGATGAATTCTGAATTGGTGATTCTTTGAACAATTTTCTGAAGATTTTGTCTGCTCTGTTAATGCTATGTCAGGATCATTTTAGAAATAAAATAACATTTTTCTTCTTGCTTGAGTTTAGGCATAAATTCTCAAACTGTGTTAAATCAAAATGCTTCTAGAATCATAGAATTAAAGATCATCACAGGTTGTTGAAGAACTATAGTCACTCCCTCATTTACAGGCAAGAAAACAAAGGCAGTAAATGCTCGTGAGATGGGCTTGAAGTCAACATTATCTCTCTCACTGGCCAAGACAAGATTGGAATTCAGGTCTCCTGTTTCCTCTTCACTTAATTATTCAGCATTCTCTACCCATTTGGGCACAAGTAATGCACTGCTCTTTGAAACCCAACTATACAAATGGCAGTCAGGGTGCCATACTTCAACTGTGCTTTTATCACCTTTGAATGGAATATTAAATAACTGGCATTCATGTTTTGAGTTTCTTTCCACATGAATTATGTGTTAAGCTCTATTTCAATAGTGATTTGTGACATACTTTATAGCATGTTACTCTTGCCCTGGTCTCTTCTTACAGTTCTCAGCCACATGCATTCTAGAGCCCCTAAATTTAGTTATTTTCTGAAGGATATGGCTTTGTCTACCATGACTAACAACCCAACAATAGCCATTGCTTATAGCTAGAAAAAAGGTTGATAAATTTTCAGGTGAGATCTGTATTCATTTTCTTCACAAAAAAGAAACCTATTTGATTTAGAATCTAAACTCTAGAAGAACACATAGGGCTTGCAGAAATATATGAGGCTTATATGGGATGATATACATGGATATTCTGTGACTGTTTAATCAACTGAAGCACATAACTAGTTAATAATGGTCACTAAAAAATGGAAGACCTCACTTAAAAGAAACAAATGACGATGATCTTAGTTGATGGAAATAGAGTGCATTTCAAGCTTATTTATGGTTGTTCAATTCTATCCTGAACTGTGGTCTGTTTCTCAGGACAATAGTATAAAAGGCAAATTAGCTGGTAAGGAGGAATAAGTTTAATAGATATGTTAAAAGTATGGGCTTGGTCACATGGACAAGTGACTCAGCCTCTCCAATGTTCCCTTCACACATCTATAGAACAGAGAATCAAACATGTTACAAAAAGATATGCTTCTCCTTTGAACATGCTTCAGCCTTCACATGTTTGGTAGGGAATAAGAGATCAGGTGTCTCCACCACCCCCTCTCACCTTTCCTGGAAGAGAGATTGCTAATGTTATTGGACAATAACCAGAACATTATTGAGCGATGAGTATGGTTATTGCACTGGAAATTGACAACACATGTCACACAGTCTGTTCCAGTACCTCAGCCTATGATTTAGAGAATAAAGCATGTTAGCTTAAGTTTGGCCTGTGATCTAGCCATCTGTGATTTGGAAGTGAGAGAGAGAGAGAGAAGGGTCTCAGAATTCCAGAACGAGGTAGCAGGGGCTAGTTCACTATTAATGATTAATATTTTGGGTTTTCCTGGCTATTTTTCCTTGTGTGCAGAGCCCTTGACAGGAATCTTAAAACACCCACATCAGATGTCTGTTATTAAATAAGATATAATATGAAAAGCACACAGTGCAGAGCTTGGTACACAGTAAGCTGTCAATGGATATTAGCTAGGTGGCCTTGAATCTGTACTTCAACATTTGTTGTTAAATCAGTTTGTGTGGGACTGGTTGTCCTGAACCTCAGAATGAAATAAATCCCTGTGTTCTCATAAATGCAAAGCTCTTTGAAATTCTAGATGACAGATTGTGTTAACTCAGGTAAGCAGAAGCTGTGTGCTGGGCATTCCCTCAGGACTCAGGTATTGACTGAATGAGCACTCAGGGTGTAGAAGCCAGCTTGGTGGTGGATGGTAAACCATCACCCATGCACATGCTACCTCCTGTTAAGCAGAAGGCTCTCATGCAAATTGCTTTCTGAATCATTAGCTGTCATCTTCCCCCACCTCTCCTCCTGCAGCCTCCGTTTCTGATTTTACCTGCAAACTTTTCACATTGGGCTGGTTCCCAAAACAAACAAGCTGCCTCTTGGCAGCCTTTTTTCCTCCCGGGGGCTAAAATTGAGCTGCAGGTAAGCCAAAGTAAGGATGCAGCATGGGCCAAGGCACTTGCTGAAGGAAGATTCCTCTAAGTCATGGTGATGTGTGTCTTTGAAAGGAATTTTCATGCTGTTTCACATAAGAATTTCAGCCAGTTCCCAGAAGTCATAAGTTGCTATTTAAAAACTGTCTATTACTTTAGGCTTTTCTGAAGCTTCCATCAGCTAAGTATCTTTAGGTCATATTCTTCCTATTGGCTAGACTCATGCTGATGATATTCTTGAGAATGTATGATTCTTAAGACCATGTCTGGGTCCAATCAGGCAAAATGAAATTATATATGAATATAAGAAACTCATACAGAAGACACTTCTCAGGAATAGGGCTTTCATGTATGAGCAGCACATGAAAGGCAACTCAACCAGGGTGGGGAATCAAAGGGAGAAGCTGGCCCAGCTCCAAGTGATGGAAATCAAGGGTATTATAGTGACTGAAGGTAAGTGGCCATTAAGCCTGGCAACTCATGAGAGGCTACAGTAAACTAATATAACTTGATCTACAGAAACATTATTCTACACATTTGTGAGGAAAATCACCCATTTCTACTTTTTTGATTTGAGGATTGATACAATTTCATTATTTCTGTGTCACTAATTATAGTTTAGTAATTTCAAGTATCTTCTCTAAATAACAAACATATATGTATTTAAAATAAAACAAACAAGGAGGAATTCTATGCAGCAGAAAGAAAGAAGGAGCTCCTGTCTTTTGCAACAACATGGATGGAAGTGGAAAGCATTATGCTAAGCAAAATAAGCCAGGCGGTGAAAGACAAATACCATATGATCTCATCTTTAACAGGAACCTAAACAACAAAACAAACAAACAAGCAAAATACAACCAAAGACACTGAAATAGAGAACAGGCTGAGAGTGACCAGAGGGGAGGGAATCTCAGGGGAAAAGGGGAAGGGTTTACAGGAACAAGTATAAAGGACACATGGACAAAAACTAGAGGGGGTTTGAAAGAGGAGGGAGGTGGGGAGGGCTTGGGGGAGTGGGCTGGGATGGGAGTAAAAGGCAGAAAACTGTACCTGAACAACAATTAAGATAAAAAACTAATTAAGTAAGTAAAAAGTAAAAAAAACAAACAAACAAGGAAACTATGCTTTACATGTATGTCATGCTCTATACATTTTAGTGACTATATATTATATATTAAGTGGTATAGCTGAGGAATAGAACTAAGCTTTGTCTGAGTCTTACTCATGTGTATACTCCCTTCTATAAAAGTGTATGATATGAAAAGCCATGGAGGAAACTTAACTGCATATTAGTAAGTGAATGAAGCCAATTTGAAAAGGCTACATACAGTATGATTCCAACTATATGACAGTGCGAAGATCAGTGGTTATCAGAGTTTAGTGGGAAGGAAAGGGTGAATAGACAAAGCATAAAAGATACTTAGGGCAATGAAATTAGTCTGTATAATAATGTTGAATACATGTCATTATAAATTTGTCCAAGCCAACACCAAGTGTACCCTAAGGTTAATTATGAAAGCTGGGTAATAACGATGTAACAACATAGGTTTATGGATTGTAACAAATGTACCACTCTGGTGAGAGATGTTCATAGTGGAAGAGACTGTGCATGCGTGCGTGTGCGTGTGTGTGTGTGTGTGTGTGTGTGTGGCAAAGGGAGGGGAAAGAGCACAGGGGGTATCTGGAAAATCTCTATGCCTTCTGCTTAATTTTACTGCGAACCTAAAACTGCTCTAAGTAAGTAAACATGTACATATGTAAAAATTCCTAGCACTGTGAGCAAATAAGATCATGCATTTTGGTATTTTTTTAAACTACTTGAACAACAATAAAAAAGTTTATTAAACAAACTTTTTAGTTTGGATGGGGTGGGGGGTGGGGAGAAAATGCTGACAACTGTAATTGAACAGCAATAAAATAATTTTAAAAAACTTTTTAAAATTAAAGAAATTATTTATTTTTTATTGTTGTTCAAGTACAATTGTCTGCATTTTCAAAAGCATGGTAAATGTTGAATCATCACAGTTTCATTTGGGTAAACTAATTTAGCAGAAACTAAGCTACACCTCTGATTTTAGCAACTCAACTAGTCAACAAACTTAAGGTGAAGCAGGCACAAATCCTCTCTGAACAAGTTAAGGTGCAAGAAAAAGATGGAGGATGGTTTCATAAAATCCAAATTTCTTATTATGAATAAATATAATATCAAGAATTAGATAATTTGGAATCTTCCAAAAATTACCTTTATCTGCATAATCCTCCTACAGTTGAGAGTTAGCTTCTAAATCACATAGACTCCCCTGATCTTATATGTGAAATTAAAATTTTAAGATGTTTTCTTCAGAATCTCTTTGCCTGGGTGCGGAGGAAAGATGTTTTTCTACATTTTTTAAGTAAAAATCTTCAATACATTTGTTTCCTTCTCTTTATGCCCACATACCTAAAGAACTAAAATTAAAATTAAATTATATGACAGCAGAGGGGCAAGAATTTCTGTTGATCAATATGGCAAAGGCTGCCTGATATGATACTGAATAAAATTACCAGTCCATGTCCAGGCACAGCTAGAAAATTAAAGAGTGCTATGATCAGTTGGTACAGACAGGGATCGTGGAGAGTGATTTTATTTATACATACACTCATATAAAATAAGTTATCAAATTCCTGTGTTACTTTCCATGCTTATATAATCCTCATTTAATCTTCACCAATGAACCCTATGAGATTTGTTTGACAATTATTCCCCTCTTCAATTTGTGGAAACTGAGGCTGGAAGTGTGATATGTTGGTACAAAGTCGCAACATATGTCTCCAGTCCTACCTCTATGGCCTGTATGAGAGTCCTTTCTCTATTAGCTGTCATCTGAACCTTCATCTCCTCCTAAGGTCAATTCACATCTTAACTCTAAACTGTCCTCTGACATCTACTGTAAGATGCCTTCTAGCCTCCTAGAAAAGTTTAACCATTCTCAGCAGAGTATGTGACAGGTGCTTCATTGAGTAAATGAATGAACATATACAACACTATTAAAATTGCCATTTAGCCCTGGCTGATATGGCTCGGTTGGTTCGAGCATCATCCTATAGACAAAGAGGTCATGGATTCAATTCTCAACCAGGGTCTGGGCATCTGTGAGAAGGAAATCAATCAATGTTTCCCTCTCACATAGAAGGTCCCTCATTCTCTCTCTCCCCCCCTCTCTTTCCCCCTCCCTCCCTCCCTCTTTTTCTTTCTCTCTCTCTTTCTTCTCCACTCTTTCATCTCTCTCTAAAAAGTAATGAAAAAATGTCCTTGGGTGAGAATAAAAATAATTTTTCAATTGCCATTCAATGAAAGCAGAAACAGGCTCTGAGAGTTGGGGAAACAGGCTCCAAGAGGCTAAGAAACTTCTTTCAAGTAAGGGATGGAGCTGGAATTCAAATTCAAAAGCCCATGTGATTAGCCATCAGAATAGTTCGAGTCATCTTCACCAAGGTACTTCACTAGACTAAGTAGCATGAAGGAGGTGCTAGATACCTAATGCACTTCATTTTGCATAAATGAAAAAGGTATGCAAAAAATACTTGTGTAAAGATGGACTGAAACCTTAAGTTTGCCCTGCTGAACTTTGAATATTCCTGTAATGTGTTCCTTGCCTAACTGAATGACCTTGAACAAGCAGCTTTCCTTTACAACTTCCATTTCCTCCTTTGTAAACCACAGGTCTTATTCTACCTGCCTCATAGAGATACATATATAAAGTACCTTGGAAAATATGAAGCTTTCTTCAAAAAGCAAGGCAATTTTTCAAATGTCATTGCTATGTGACTCCTTGAAAAGGAACGTCAGCTTATCAATTGTGGGGTAAAACCATAAAAAGTTGAAGGCAAAAAATTCATGATACATAATAATTCTAAATAAATCCATCTTATGGTTAAGTAAAGAGTAGGCAAACTTCTTCTCTGGACTATTTTGATTTAAGACAAAGGACATCCCTTAAGAAGTTGAGGAAGTTTAGATACAGAGCCTCAAACTGTAGATTACCACGTCATGTTTTTTTTCCTGAACTTCTGCTGCCAGTCTTGCTATCAGTTCATTTGAAGTGTAATATATTACTGCATTTCATTGCTAGGCAAGAACATTATTTACCCATAGGAGAAACACTTTTCTAGGGAATGATTGTCTTTGGGAACTTCCAAGGACATTTGAGAAATGCTTTAGCCCAAGACACGAAATCATGAGCATTTGTTTGTGGTTCTCTGTTCCCAGGGAATATTTTTTTTTAAAAAAGTTACATTTAAGTTTATTGCAAACATCCATCTTCCCTTTCCAAAAAATAGTAATTAGCAAAATGTAATTGATTTCCAGTTTCCCAAGGTGTCATTTTCTAATGTATATATTTTATGCAGTTTCTATCATCAGTTTTGCTTCTTTCAAGCAAATTCCTGTCTATCTGAATTTTGGCCTGGTATAGAATTTTTTATTTATTACTTGCAATTCACTTTGAATAAAGATGATTTCAACATTTACCATTGTTTAATTACATTTATTTTCTTCAACTTCTAATTTAGTAATCTATAGCAACAAATACTATATAACTACAATAATTAATATTTATGTAGAGATTGTTTGCTGAACATAGTTCTAAACTCCTATCAAATCCTAATCACACCCTATAAGGTACTATAGACCCTACCTTTTGGCAGATGAGAAGATTGAGGCATAAAGTAGTTAAGCAACCTGACTTAAGTCACACAACTAGTGACTGGCATCATGGAAACTCTTCTGAATAAGAGTCACTATTACTCTCTGCAACCACCCTTCCCAGTCAAAAGGAAACAACTATGCCTGAATTAGGAAAAATCTTGAGGGTTACTTACAGTGGTTACCTTAAATCAGTCTCATTTTGCAACATCCCCTGTCTCCACCCAGATGCCACTTCAGTTTTTGGGAATTGTCCTTTTTTTCTTACATCTCAGTATATAGGCACATAGTAAGTTCTGAATTAGTAAAGTTACATCATCCAATATTGCTCATTTCTCAAACTCTACCCATCACTGCCATTGTTTAGTTAATGCATCCCTCTGAACTCAGCTCAAACGGCACCGCCACAGGAAAGTGTTTCTTGGACCTCTTGAAAATACTGGATCTCCTTTTACTTGCTCTCTTAACATCATTGGTCATTATTCACTTCACATATATTTCCGTGATTACTTAACTGGAAGAAGCCCTTCTTCCTACTGGTATTTTTAGTGCTGTGTGCTTTCTGAAATATAAAATCTATGACTACATGGGTTATGTCTGATTTGCTCATCACTGTGGAGTCAGTGTTTGGTACATGGGAAGTACATAGAAAATGTGCTAAGTGAAGGAATACAGAACTTTGTAAGAATGCATAAGTAAATGATCAATAAATTTGTTTCGATCATAAAATAAACAATGATAGCACCATGTTAAAAATTTACTCTGGGTCTATATTGGAAACTCTACTCAAACTGGGTTCCTATTTGCTATCTACCCTGCTGAGTGAAACAGAAAAACTAATCAAGCTCTGACTTTGCCATTATGTGTATAGGATGAAGTTGATAGGTTTGGTTGAAAAATAGGATGCTTTAGAAATAAATCTGCTTCTGGATGAATTATATATGTAGAACCAAGATTAGGTAAAAAAATACATTTAGCATGTTTAAATAAAGAATGAAATAAGAGCATCAAGCCCATTAGTTTTGTTGTTTCATTCTATTGTCCCATTTCCACATTCACATCCATGAATTTGGATACCTTTTGGTCACACTCACCCAAGCACCTATACCACTTTGATTAATAGTGAAATATCAATGGATACAGAGAAAAAAAATTCAACTTTAGCAGAGAATGTATTAGCATGAACTTGTAAATTTAACATTCAACTTAATTGGCATGCATAGAACTAAGTGACTTTTGTTAAAGATAGAAATTTGATGACTGTAAGAAGAAAAACTTTTGAGAAAGTGCTTCTTATTTTAAAATCAGGAAATTAGAAATATTTCAGTGAATCACATTTCTTCATATCTGGCATCCAAGTAGTAGTAAAATTTAATATTTATACATTTGATTTTTAAAACATTAGGCATATATATTGCTATAGAATATAAAGGTATCTCCAATGTCTCAAAAATACAATATGGTTCAAAAAAAACAAAAGGCAGAAAATCATAATTGAACAACAAAATAAAAAGATAAAAATAAATAAAACAAACAGAACAACAAAAAAATCAACTGTCATATTTTGACTCCTCTTGTGAAATAACTGTCATATTCACAAAAATAGAAATGAAACTTTGAAAAAGTTGCACTGTGAAGAGTATTTTAAAATATCAATGACTATTTTACATGTAATTCATCATAAAATTATAAAAACACAGTTCTCCATTGTATATGTTTAAGAATATACTCATGATGAAGAAAAAGTACTGCATAAGTCTTAAGCCTTAAATATGTAGAATTTTTTCTTGCATTTCTGTAAAATATATCTGACCATCTTCCATAAAAGAGTAATTTTGGGCAAAAAAAGAGAGGACCTTCGTTTGTCTTGAACAGAGATGGGTAGGATCGGGGGAAGTTTCCTTCATTTTCTAAAATTTCAAAGTCAAATTTATTGAACACCCACTAAGTATAAAACAAGACAGAGCATTAAGGGATTGGAAAAATCAATAATGTGTACTTTATGGCTTCAAGGAGTTGATACTGCAAGCTGATAATGTCATAGAAACGTTAAACGTGTCAAAATAACCAATACAATGAATATTATGCTATCAATTTAGATAGTACTCAGTCAAAAAATGAGTTAAACACATTTATGTGAAAGCAAATAGCTATTATTAATAAAAATGACTATTTGGTTTGATGGAGAAAACTTAATTGAAGGAACATATGAACATATTTATGGTTTATTAATTGATCAAGTTATTGATCCTGGTAAGGATAACATTTTCTGAAGGCCAAGTACAAAAGGTAGTAAAGTGAAGGCCAAGTAGGAGTTAGGACTGTGAAGAATATAAAGGGAATCTCTAGGCAAAGGAAACAGGGATACATTGAAATACAAGAAAAATAAAAGAACTTGTACTCCAGAACACTGAATCCAGTCAGATGAACAGATATTGTGTGTGTAAAAGAAGTGAGGAGGAGGACTAGTAGCAAATTAGTAGGGGGGAGGATTAGAATATGCATTATCTTGAATTCCAGGCTAGAGAATTGAGATTTTATCTGGCAGGTTGCTTTTGATTAAGATGGCATGCCCAAAAAGTCAAGTTTGAGAAGTAAATTTCTAGTCATAGTTATAGATTCAACCATTCCTTCTGTCTGTCTTTCTATTGTAGGAAGCTACTCAGAAGAATGGTTAGGTAGAAGACTGTAGGGGTTTAGGATAACCCATCCTTACCCTTACTATTAAAACTACTGAAACCCTAAACCTAACCTTTAATGGAACAAAGGATCGGCACTTCACAAATAAAATATGAAAACAAAAGATTCATCAAACTTGGACCTAGAAGTGAGGAGGTGAAGAAAGGCCTGAAAGAGAATTAAGAACTCCATAATGAAGGACTGGAGGAAAGTAGAAACAGAGAACAGAAGATTTGGGGAGTTCATGATACTTATTTTCACATTAACAGGTGTTTCTTGATATCTAAGTATACTTATCTACATCCTTTGATTTTGAGTTGCCCATAGAATCCATTCCCTGTAGGTGTGGTTTAAACATAATACCATGTATACTATTTATACATATATGTATAAATATACATTTCTATTGTGCACATAATAGAAATATAATTCAAATGAACTGCAAAGTGAAATGCTAAATCATGCAGCTAGAGTACTGTGAAGGCACTGTAAGTGATATCAGCAATCTGCTAGAATAAACATACAAAGTCATTGATAAATGAGGATCTGGCAAAAATATATAGTTAGCAATTCAAAGAAAGAAAGGGACACAATAAGAATTGTAAAATAAACTCATTTGGATATCAAATAATTAAGAAAAAGCCTTAGGAAAAATGAGAAATGCCTCGAATGAATTTTTACCAGAATCATCCTACTTGACTAAGCTGCTAACATCAAACATACAGTGAAGGGCAGGATATAATACTATAATCCAGTTTTGTTGGAATAATGACTCAAAGCAACATATAATTCTTTTTTCATTCTAGCAATTATACATAGTTGCAATTCAGTCTAAATTTTACTAGATGTAAGAGAAAATTTACTGATTTTATTTATTTAATGACAACCTATTTCAAAATAAATTTTAAATTAAAATTATTTGTAATTAAACTCTGGCCACTATTTTTTCCAGTATTGCTGAGATATAATCAACATAAATGGTTACTGTTTGTGAATTTTAACTATGTTTGTTTTTGTTTTCAGGTATAAAACACCATTGAAAAATATTCTTTTACTTGAATAGGATATGACTTAATCCATAAATCAGAGGTCCAATAGATAAAATTTTAAAGTTAAAATTTTCTAACAGTAAAATGCACTTAAAAAGTTAAAAATTTCTAACAGAAGAGCATCCCAACTATAGAATCAGCTAAATACTCCTCCACAGCCAAATGAACCTATAGTATGGATATAGTGTAGATTTCCATATTAGTAATTAGATAAGCTTATCTGTGGGCTTCCTTTCAAATGCTGACATCAATAGGCATAATTGATATTAGAAGAGCATTTTCCAATGTTTCTGAAATAAGGATCCTTTAAAATCTCCATCAACAAAAGGTTGTGTAGACAAAAGAAGTTTAAAAACCCTTCACACCAAATTCTACTTAACCTATAAATTCACAGGGCACATTATAATTCATTCCACATCTCAAAAGTCCTCCAGTCAAGAAACATGTTTAATTTTATCAAACAGGGCATTTCTCAAGTTTATTTTAGGCCAAAAAAAAACTTTTGTTTTTCTTTCACTTAACATCAAGTAAGTTCCCATGGGAACACAGGTGATATTCAAAATGTTTAATTTAGGGCGAAGGCACTAAACAATTAGATGGCTGTTTACTAATTAGAAGGATCATAAAATTAGTCTTTGGGACATATTTAGGGAAAAAATCTGCTGTAAACCTGAGATTTTATTTAATAATCTAATGCCATCAAGCTGAAAAATTGCCATAATTATCAGATTTATATTTTGCTTATAGTTGCTGAATTTAAATTAACTGAGATAATGCTAATCATTTGAAAAAGGTTATATTGGAGAGTTCCAGCCAAGACGCAGGCATAGGCAGAAACGCTTCATTTCTTCACACCATCAAAAGAAGGATAACAACCAATTTAAAAATAAAGAACAGCTCAAAATGCCAGAAAAACATTTGCATGGAAGTCCAACAACCAAGGAGTTGAAGAAACTTTCATCCAGATGGTAGGAGGGGCAGCTGGGTAGAGAGGGCTTGTGACAAGTCATGGTGTTGGACCGCAAAGGTGATCCCACATTCATGTGCAGAGAAGCTGAGAGGAACAATGGGGGAGTGAGATAGACCACAAAACCCAGGGTTTCAGTGCAGGAAACTAAAGACTCAAAACTCCAGGTTGTAAAAAATTATGGGGCTTGTGGTAGTGGGAGAAACTTTCAGCCTCAAGGAGAGTTTGTTGGAGAGACCCACAGTGTCCTAAAATGTACACAAACACACCCACCTGTGAGTCAGCACCTGACAGGGCACAAACTGCTTGTGGGAAGGGAGGGAAGTGACAGAAAGTGGGAAGAGAGCAGAGCAAGTGGCATTGTTCCCTCTTTGACCCCTCCCTCACATACAGTGCCACAACCCAGCAAAGAAGGCTTCCCCACCCTGGAGCATATCTAAGACCCCACCCCTTACCTAGTAACAGTGCCTGGAGTCAAAGAAATATGGCCCAAATGAAAGAACAGACCAAAATTCCAGAAAAAGAACTAAGCAATGAGGAGATAGACAGCCTATCAGTTGCAGAATTCAAAACATTGGTAATCAGGATGCCCACAGAATTGATCAAGCTCAGTTGTAGTTGCAAGATGAAGAAGAAGTGAAGGCTATGCAAAGTGAAATAAAGGAAAATATACAGGGAACCAACAGTGAAGGGAAGGAAACCAGGACTCAAATCAATAATTTAGAACAAAAGGAAGAAATGAACAACCAATCAGAAGAGAATGAAGAAATTAGATTTCAAAAAAATGAGGAGATGCTGAGTAACCTCTAGGACAACTTTAAGTGCACCAATATCCAAATCATAGAGTAGCCAGAAGGAGAAGAGGAAGAGCAAGAAATTGAAAACTTATTTGAACAAATAATGAAGGAAAACATCTCTGATCTGGCAAAGGAAATAAGCTTCTAGGAAGTTTGGGAACCCCAGAGAATCCCAAAGAAATTACACCCAAGGAGGAACACACCAGGGCGCATCATAATTGAGTTACCCGAGATTAAAGATAAGGAGAATCTTAAAATAAGTAAGAGGAAAGGAGACAGTTACCTACAAAGGAGTGCCCATAAAACCATCAGCTGATTTTTCAAAAGAAACCTTACAGGCAAAAAGGGGCTGGAAAGAAGTATTCCAAGTCATGAAAGGCAAAGACCTGCATCCAAGATTATTCTATTCAGCAAAGCTATCATTTAGAATGGAAGGGCAAATAAAGAGCTTCCCAGATAAGGTCAAGTTAAAGGAGTTCACCATCACCAAGCCCTTATTATATAAAATGATAAAAGGACTTATCTAAGAAATAGAAGGTTAAAGCTATGAACAGTAAAATGACAACAAACTCACAAGTATCAACAACTGAACCTAAAAAGTAAAAACTAAGCAAACAACTAGAGCAGGAACAGAATCACAGAAATGGAGATCACAAGGAGGGTTATCAGCAGGGAGGGGATGGGGGGAGAATAAGGGAAAAGGTACAGGGAATAAGAAGCATAATAGGTAGGCACAAAATAGACAGGTGGAGACTAAGAATAGTATAGGAAATGGAGAAGACAAAGAACTTGTATGTACAACCCATGGACGTGAACTGTGGGGGAGGGAATGCCAGAGGGTCAGGGTTGATGCAGGGAGAAGGAGGATAAAGGGGAGGAAAAAACTGGGACAACTGTAATAGCATAATCCATAAAATATGCTTTAAAAATAAAAAAGTTTATATCATGATTGTCACATGTTCCTAGCACCATGGTCATTTCACTAAATCTAAAATAATTTCCCTTTAAATGTAAAAACAAAACAAAACAAAACAAAAAAAACCACTTTACCTTAGAAAGTTTAGTTCTAACCTTTGGAAACAAGAAAACTTGCAAAATTAAACTAAAAACTTAAAAATAAATAAGAAGTAGGAGAAGTTCTTATTAGTGATAAAATATCTCTTCTTAAATCCGATTTAAAAATAAATAGCAAAGATTAGATATTAGGTTATTATCCTTGATGACTGCAACCAGTTTGGGATAGTACAAACATTAGGTAACTGTGATATTGTGATTTGTAATAAGAAATATATGTTTAGTCTTTGTCCTGTTTCTGACAGAGAGAGCCTAAAACCCCTGAAATTTCCTAAGTAATAGCTGCAATAATGATATTTTTGTATCATTAATAAGAATACCGTTGGACCCCACTGTAAGGATAGGGGCTGGTTGTCAATGGAGCTAACTATCAGAGAGCTGGAACTTTCTGTCACACCCTCCTGACCTCAGGGGCATGAAGACAAGCTGAAGATTGAGTCCAGTGGCCACCTGCTGATGACTGAATCAACCGTACCTATATAAGGAAGCCCCCACAATAACCCAAAAGGACATGGCTCAGGAATCTTCCAGATTGGTGAACACATGGAGATTTGGGGAGTTAACACACTCGTAGAGAGCATGGAAGCTCCATGCTCTTTCCTCACACCTTTCCCTATGTAGATCTTCCATATTTGACTGTCCCTGAGTTATATACCTTTATAATAAACTGGTTACTTGAGTAAGTAAAATGATTTTATGAGTTCTGTGAGCCACTCTAGCAAATGAAATAAACCCAAGGAGAGGGTTTTTAGACCTTTTGACCTGTTGCCCATGGATCAGAAGCACAGGTGAAAACCTGGAGTTGGCCACTGGCACCTGAAGGGCAGGTAGTCTTGTGGGACTGAGCCCTCAACCTGTAGAATCTGATACTATCTCTAGGTTAGATAGCGATACAATTAAGTTTAAATCTAGGACACTAGGCTGGCATTGAAGCATTGCTTGGTGATGTGAGAAAGTCACCATAGTCCTCCACTGGAATTGGGGTGCCTAGGACCTTTTAATAATTTTTCCAGTTTCCTCCTTCTTTGAATTCATGATACAATAACCTTTAAAATATACATAAGTGCATTTTTCCAAGTCCACAAAAAACTTCTGATGGACCCCTAAAAGTTAATAAAAGATAAGAAAGATGGGTAAGGGCTCTGAAATGTGTGGATGAGGGGACATAAATGCCACAAGGAATTTCTACTATTTATCTTTTTTATACATAATTTTTGAATATGTGACCTCATTAGAATGTTATGGAGAAAACCACAGTCCCAAAATGGCGTCATTTGTACTAAGGCCCATGATACCAAACCTAGACTTAACACCCGACCAATTTGCAATTTTAAGCTTCACCAGAAATGTAATCTTTATCAACAAGTAGAACTTTCTGGTCAACACCAATGAGGTAATCTGTCACTTAGGCCCCTTCCATACCCCATAGAAGGAAGAGGCAATCCGAATCCTTTCACCCCAAAATGATGTACTGTTTTTGTTTTGTTTTGTTTTGGGGTTTTGTTTTGTTTTGTTTTGTTTTGCTAATAACTCACTTGCCACACCCTTCTTTCTATGAAAACCTTCCATTTTTCACAGCTTCTCAAAGTACCTTTCTATTTACTGGCTGGGTTGCTGCCAAAATCATGGATCACTTGATAAAGCCAATTAGATCCTGAAATCTACTCAGTAAAATTTTACTTTTAACAAGATATTTCAAAAACTAAATTGAAAAATTATCCTTTCAGGGAAAAGGCTGAAGAAACCATGGTTTGAGGGAGAATTTGATGATAGCATTCAGTAGGCCCACAAATGTGATGAAAGAAGAAATTATTAGAATGTGGTCAAAAATTGCCAAATTTGAGGAGGGACTTTCTGATAAGCCGAGCAGTAAATTTTCCCTCTTTCCTTTGTTGTTGGTTAAGATGGTTAGAGGCTCCTATGAGCTGGCCACAAAGGGTTTAGTGTCCACATCAAGTGAACTTCTCAGACCCTGATTCATATCAACTACTAGAAATCATCTAGGGACCAGGATGGAAGTAGTGGTAGGTTGCAGTTAGGAGCAAAGTGCTATGCAGATATAAACGTTCATTTGTTCACCAAATAAATGTAGAGAGCAGGACCCAAAGCCATGTCTGGAGCATGCACAGTACAATAATGACTTAGAAAAATAATACAACCCCTTAGCATGTACAGTATAGTATAGCAGGCAACATGTGCTTGTCTGTCAGGTAACACACCCATTCAGAGCATGCACATTAGAGAGACATGAAACATGTGGGTCTATGGAGGTTGCACAAAACAACATATGTGCATTAGAACTGATATAAATATGTGCCTATCAAAGCAGATGTATACAACATGTGCCTCTCAGGACTAAGGAAAATAGCATGTGCTTATCCAAATTAAGAAAAACATGTTTATAAGAAATTGTGCAAAATTAATATGACTTTGCAACCAAAAGAAGCATAAAAGCAAAGAACTTCAGAATATAGACAACACATCTTGAAAGCAAGTCACTTTAAGAGATCCTGTTCTGAACATTCAGCCTTGGGAAAGAAAGAGCTCCACTGTGACTCCACCCCTCTTACTCTGCCTTGCGAAAGGCTGACTATACAGTTCCATTTGCTTCCCAGACCCAGACCTACTCTGCACTTTTGGGACTTGGGTTGGTTATCTCCCAATTCTCTTGTGTAATGTTATAATGGATTGTTTCTAAGTAATTATTATTGTTATTAGGTTATTATTATTTAGTATGAATTTAAATTGAATCTGCATTAATAAAGGCTAAGCGAATAGCATAGTCACCTGTGTTGGCTCCCTGTTATTCCTCAGTGCTTGTGTCACCTGTAGGACTGGTGGTCATATAGATGGTCCAGGGCTTTCAGTTCTTAAGGCCCTGGTCAGATGATCTGAGAGGGAACTGAAGACTGGCTTTTAGGAAAGACTACATGGTAAAACACATGCTTTCAACAATAAGACTGTGATTCCTGCTATCTAGCACACAAACTAGACTGGTAGTTTTCAATGGGTGGTTTAATATAATACTATTCAGAACTCAGATGGCAAAGTGCTCCTCCCTGATTAAAAAAAAAATCTTTAATCTTCATGCATCATCACCTACAAATGTTGCTCTCTACCACAGATTATGTGTGTTCAACTGTGACTGAGATGGAGATACATTTCATTTTCTCTTCCTGGGCACACAGAACATTGACCTTTTTCCAGGCTCCTTAGTAGCTAGGTTGGGCTTGAATTCTGGATGAAAGTATACAAGTCCACCACCTCTGGGTCTGGCCAGGAGACCTTATGCTATCCATGTTCCTCTCTGCTATAATTTTGGAGGTTATGTATTTTACAACACACAAGACAGAAGAGTCACAGGTTTTCAATTCACTACTTAAAAACAATATGCTAGGAAAGAATTACCTTATACACATTGGTCTTTAACATGAGAAATAAATATTTGTTGACTTAAGACACTTGGATTTAAGGAGTGTTTGTTATAGTATCTGGTGTTGATCGCCCTGACAAATTCATTGGTAAACTAGTACACTAGTAGTAACCATGGACTAGTGATGAGTCTACTCAACACCAACCCTCTCCTTTCCTGATTGTCCATTTACTCTATCTACCAGAAGTAATTTTTCACATACTACTTCTTGATGTCTGTACTGCCTAAAATTATCCATTATAGATACTCTTTATCTCTTCCTGTAGCCCGATTTACCAATAAGGAACCTGACATCATCACTCTATATCAGCAATTTTCAACTGGTGTGCTTTGGCAGGCACACTGATGTGTAACAAGAATTTTTAAAACATATAATACCTGACTATTTTGTCAGGGGCACTGACCTCTTTTCCCTTAGATTGTCAAATTAAAAAATGACAAAAGCCAACACAATGGCCATCAGTGTCAATGAATCAAAACTATATCTTTTTTTACCAAATTGGCAAAAAATATGTATATATTTTTTGGTGTGCCATAGAATTTTAGTATCTAGTTTATATATGTCATGAGATGAAAAAGGTTGAAAATCGCTACTCTATGTAGATATCTGGCCATGAAGAGTCCTACATAGAAGGTGTCTGTTTTTCAAGTTTCAATTTCTTTTGCTATACATTGGGTCCACATGTTGGTTTAAAATAAAAATTGATATGACTTTTGAAGGAGGAAGCTGAGTGGGTGAATCTAAAATCTATAAATAATTAGACATATTTTCATCTGAAACCTGTACTAGGTCACTTCTTTATTTTTTTCTTCAGATATTTTATTTATTTATTTTTAGAGAGGGGAAGGGAAGGAGAAACTGAGGAAGAAAAATATTGATCAAAACACCCTGATGGGCAATAAAACCAGCAACCTTTCAGCTTGTGGGACAATGTCCAACCCACTGAGCCACACCAGTCAAGACGAACTAGGTCACTTCTTGAAAACTACTATTTTTATTCTGCATGCCTATATTTTTACATAAAATTTAGGTAGTTTTCCTAATGTTGATGTCATGGATAGAAAATAAAATTGTTCTTGTGTTCCAACTCAAATCAAACAGTAAAGCATGATTTACACTATACACAAGTATCTTAAAGTCTTGTCTACACCCAAAGAGAGAGAATGCCATGATGGATTATCAAGTGCTGTAGTGAACATGAGAGGGAAAGGTGGTGGCACATGTGCTAGACATTTATTTTCCTGACCTAAGCCATGTCCTGGTTATATACAGTAAAAATCACAATATTAATTTAGCTATTTGTGGGTTGTAAGACACTGACAATCCATCCACCCATCTAACTGACAATTTTGAGTAATTAATCTGGGTATGGACTGTGCTCTCTGCCTGAGACAGTGAAAAATAAGATCCCAGGTCTTTCCTGAAGGAGTTCACAGAAGAAGACACTTATGCTTGAAGAGTAATTGAACAATATAATGCAGCAAATGGTTGGTTTGCTTTATTACACATTTGCGGGATAGAAAACAGAAACAAAAGTATCTTGGGCAGTTCTACAGCTTTATTATCATTAATAAGTAACTACCAATTAAAGGGCACACACAGCAGCTAGAAATGCTAAGGACCTCAGTGCATGACTGAAAGAGCCAGACACTTTCAAACTTTTCCCTAAACTCTCAGTTTGATTTTCATTTTGTGAAAAAATAGCTTGGTAAGTTGAAGGTCATGTTTTTGTAGGTCTATAACAAAGGTTATTTAATGCACCTAGTAAGCTACCTACTGGACTGCTACCTAAGGTCATAAGATTTTGAATAAGGCAGGCTTTAATGACTTGGGCAAATTTCCTTATTGCAAATATGTGCAAGCTGGATGATGAATAGTACTGAGGTATAATATATGATGCTGATCATAAATTTAAATTCTCTAAGAAATTGAGGAGAAACAATTAGCAAAGGGTATTCTTGACTTAGCAGCAATACATCTCTGACTCTTGAGGCACTCGTTTTAGCAGTCAGGCCATACAACATATCTTTAATTTCTGCAAAATCTAGTTCCAGCCAGAACTAATGAGAATATGACCTTAATGAATGTTTCATGTTTCTCATATGGTGTGCCTGTGGAATTTTATGGGACAGAGTCAACAAAAAAGGCTGTTCCTTTCATACAGACATTTTTGTGTTTGGTCAGTTTTGTCAGTGTCTTAATGTCATAATAAAAGGACATTTCAGGGATTTTGTAAGGATGGGTACAATGCATTTTTGCAGATATAGTGGACCAGTAAATAGAATCACATTAGAGATGTCAAGGGAATGCGGTGCTACTTCTGGCTCTGGCATCATCTCAAAGAATGACCTCAACCAAATCATTTAACCTTTTTGAACCTCAGTTTTCTCATCTGTGAAATGAAGGAAAAATCAATCTATCCTTTTGTTCACTCAGGTTTTTTGGTGAATTAAATAGGTTAGGGCTATAAACTGAAGTGCATTTTCTTCTAGAAAAAAAGAAAAGAAGACATTACCTAAATACATCATATTCTTTTCATCATTACTAGTTTCTAAAGGTGAAGATAATATTGTAAAAGAATTATTTAAGCTAATTGTTTTTCTTAAAACAAAAGCTTAACTATCATCCCTGAATTAAAAGAGAACTTTCCAAATCTACTTTATGATCTAAAGGACCAAAAAGTCTTAGATTCTGCTGCTACAGTATTTTCTCAATTATTATCTTTTTAGAAAATATGTTATATTTGGGGGTTTTGCTGTTGCAAAGTTGAACATATATATGGAAATTTTTTTTCCAATTCACTACCAGAAAGGGAGTAATGGAGGAAGGGAAAAAGAAAGGAAAAGAGGGAGGAATAAACAGAGAACAAAACCACATGGCTAAAATAAATTGAACTGAGAATATGAAACAAATTTATAATTTCAAATACTACATAATACAAATTAAGTTAAAGATGTATTTACCCAGAAAAGAGTTGACTGGAAGTAGATTGATGTGATTTATCTAGATAATGTCCTCTATTTTTTCTACTTTAATAATACTTAATCTTAAAAGACCTCTATCCACCAGGAAATTATGAAAAGAATAATCTTCATTTCTCCATGATTCCTTAGAATAAAAATGGCCTTATTCTTATTCCTTCTCTAAAGGAATTTATTACTCTTTTGAAGTCCATTCTTTTCATGGTCAAACTAGGAGAATATAGCATTCTGAAATTACTTGGAAGTAACGAGAGATCTTTCAATGATTCGTGAATTCTCAGGTTCCTCATATGAAAAATGTGAAACTGGATTCAATGATTCTAAATTTTTCTCTAGTCCTAAATATAGTTATTTTACTTGTGACTGTGTAGTTAGAACACTATTTCTACTTTTTGTCAATATATTTTGGATTTAAGATAAAAATGTTATTTACATTCTTCAACATAATCCTTCAGTGGTCAAATGTCTCCAAGGATTTTTTAGAATCATTTTTATCTTGTAAATATTTTTAAATTGATACCTTAAATTTATAGTTTTCCCTGTGAGGGTAGGTGATGGGGTAATGAAGAGTTTTTCCTTCTTTCTTTGTATTTTTATTTTTAAGCATTTACTATTATTTTAACTGAGAAATAAAGAAGAACCCAGCAAAATAAGTGTGCATATCCTTAGTCCACTTTAAGTAGATATTGATTATATTTTAAAAATCCATCAATGTAAAAAAATCTTATGTATAATTAGAAAAAAACATTTTTAACTCTAGAGATACTTTTCAATGAATTTTAGTTCCTTGTACAGTATTTTCTAAAACCATAGAAAGCATGTCAGTAAGGAACAATTGAGATGCAGTATGTATTATATCCCTTGAAAATGCTTGGTGCACGTATGGGTTTGCAGCCCATTTTGAGAGCAAAGCATTCTGAACATCCTCAGTGCGTGGTGGGGATCACTTGTCCAAAACTGTGTGATTTAAAAATCTAATACTCATTTCTATCTCTTCAATTCATTTAAATATCCTAAGCTAGAATGGTGGGGTTGGAGGAGGAAGAAAAGTATCATACTGAATAAGAACAATATAAAAATATTACAGTCAAACCTCCCTTATGAAGTAGAAGCCCAACATCTGACTATATTTTTTCACATACTTCTAAAGTATACAAAAAAATAACTCTGAACTTTGGTGTATAATTTTCTCCAGACAATGAGACAATGGCAAAGAAGCATGACCTCTCAGTTGGCATTGATTAGGCTACTAGGTTTCAAAGACAAATAGACAGATGCTCTCATTGCCCAAACCAACCACAAAACATGTAAGTGCTACTTCCTCTGACCAGCTATCACCTGGCTGATTTCTCAATTCACTGATGCTGTATGAAATGAGCTCAGATGAAACCAGAAGGAAAAAAAAAAAAACACTGCCCAGATTAATCTAATTTTAAATTGCCAAGTGATTGCTACTTAAGCCACTAAGTTTTCAGGCAATTGCAATGCAGCAAAAGCTAACTTATACAATAATACAAGACAGTCAAGTGGGTTTATCCCAGAGAATACAAGGTTGGTTCAATAACAGAAAAATCAATCATTGTGAATCACTATATTAGTTAAATTTTAAAAAGCAAATAATATAATAATGTATAGGACAAAAAGCATCTATGAATTTCAAAACCTATTGGGTGGGTAAAATTTTGTGAAATTAGACCCAAATAAAAATTATCTTTCCTTGATAAAGTCTATATACCAAAAATAAATGACTCATGCATGTATTAATGAAAATAATCATTCTAATTATTTTTTAAAAAATAAACAGCTCTGACAAAAATATGAAGAATTCATACAACTCAACACCAAGTGTAAAAAACAGTTCAATTTTAATGGGAAGAAGACCTGAACAGATACTTCTCCTAAGAAGACATACAAATGGCCAACAGATATATGAAAAGATGCTCCTTCACCAGCTGTTATGGAAATGCAAAGAACATATTTGTCAATGATACATCTGATGTTTAATCTCTAGAATATATAAAGAACTCAAATGAATCAACACCAGGAAGACAAACAATCCAAATAAAAAGTGGGCAAAGGATCTGAATATACTCTTCTCTGAGGAAGACATATAGATGGCCCTTAGACACATGAAAAAATGCTCAACATCAGTAGCCATCAGAGAGATGCAAATTAAAGCCACAATGACATACCACCTCACACCTCCAAAATGGCTATCATTAATAAATCAACAAACAACAAGTGCTAGTGAGGAAGTGGAGAAAAGGGAATCCTAGTGTACTATTGGTGGGAATGCAGACTGGTGCAACCACTCTGGATAATAGCATGGAGTTTCCTCAAAAAAAAAAAAAAAAAATGGAACTGCCTTTTGACCCAGTGATTGCACTTCTGGAAATATATCCAAAGAATCTCAAAACACCAATTTAAAAGAATATGTGTGTCCCAATGCTCAGAGCACTATTATTAACAATAGCCAAAATTTGGAAACAGCCAAAATGCCCATCAGTAGATGAGCAAATAAAAAATCTGTGGTACATATACACAACAGATACTACACAGTGGTAGAAAAAAGAAGAAATTCTTACTTTTTGTGACAGCATGGATGGAACTGGAGACTATTATGCTAAGTGTAAATAAGCCAGTCAATGAAAGACAAATACTGTATGATCTCACTTATAATGGGATATAATGAACAAAATAAATGAGCAAGCAAAATATATTCAGAGGCACAGAAACATGGAACAGACCAACAGGTGTAGAAGTGGAGTGAGAGGGGGAGTTTGGTAAAAAGAAAATGAAGGGATTAGACAAGAACATCTATGAATGACCCATGGACATGAGCAATAATGTGGGGATTGACTATATTGGCTATAGGAATGGGAGGTAGGTTAGGGGGAGGGGGCAAAGTGGGGAAAATGGGAACAACACTAGTAGCATAAACAATAAAAAATATAACTTTCAAAAAAATTATAATGCAATACAACCTCACACTTATTAGAATGGCTATGATCAACAAGACAAGTAATACCAAGTGGAGATTCCTCAGAAGATTAAGAATGGAGTTATCATATGGCCCAACAACCCATCTTCTGGATATCTATCCAAAAATTTGAAAACATTTATTTGCAAATATATATGAATCCCTGTGTTAACTTCATTACTATTCATGATGACCAAGAGATGAAAACAATTGAAGTGTACTTCAATTGAAAACTGAGTAAAGAAGATGTAGTACATATATACCATGGAATACTACTCAGCCATAAGAAAAGATGAAACACTTCCATTTGCAACAACATGGATGAATCTTAAGAATATCATTCCAAGCAAAATAAATCAGAAAAAGTTAAGAACCATAGGATTTCATTCATATATGGGATATAAAACTTAAGGCAAAAAATGAACAAACAAGAAAAACAAACAAATTTCATAGACACAGACAATAGTATAGTGGTTACCAGAGCAATGGGGGTAGGGAGTGGTAAAGGATAAAGGGGGGACAAAAGATTTGACTTTGGGTGGCAGACACACAGTGCAATCTACAGACAGTGTATCATAGGATTGTACCCTTGAAACCTATATAATTTTATTAACCAATGTCACCCCAATAAACTTAATTAAAAATAATATACTATGCAGCAGAAAGAAAGAAGGAACTCCTACCCTTTGCAACAGCATGGATGGAACTGGAGAGCATTATGCTGAGTGAAATAAGTTAGGCAGTGAAAGACAAATACCATATGATCTCACTTATATATGGGACCTAATCAACAAAACAAGCAAGCAAGCAAAATACAACCAGAAACATTGAAATATAGAAAAAACTGATAATAATCAGAGAGGAGGGGGGAAGAGGGATAGTAGGGGAAGGACCATCAAGGACCATGTATAAAGCACACATGGACAAAGCCAAAGGGGGTAGGTCTGAGGATGGGAGGCAGGAAAGGATGGGGCAGGGAGTCATGGTGGGGTGAAAATGGAGACAACTGTACTTGAACAATAAAAATAATAATAAAATAAAATTATTAGCATTCATCTTTTTTAAAAGATTCAAGATAAAGATTTCCAATATTATTGCTTTCATTTAATATCATCTACTAAAACTGCCCAAAATAAAAAAAAAAGATGTGTATTGAGAGAGATAGAGAGACAGTTTAGAAAAACATAGATTATAGTATCATATTTATAGATTGCTTTCATCATTTATTTATTTTGGAAAGCTGGGAAAACCAATAAGCTATTAAATCTAAGAGCTCAACATAGTGTCTAAAAACTAGATCAATACACTAAAATCAATTGTATTCCCCAATTGCATCAATAACAAGATAAAATACAAGATATATTTGCATAGCAACAGAGACCACAGCATACAGGGATTTATCTAATAAATAATGCAAAAAACTTCATGGTGAAAACTTTAACTCCCTATCAGTCAACACATGAATAAAAGAAATATATGTCACAGTTATGGATGAGATGATATAACACTATAATAATGTCAATTTTCTTATATTAATCATAAATTAAATGCAATTCCAATAAAACTCCAAGCCTTTTCTTGAGTGACAGCATTAAAAAGTTAAATCTAAAATTTATATGGAAGAATTTATTTTTCCAAACAACTAAGACAGTTTTGGAAAATAAGACCAACATGGAGAACTTGCTCTATGAGATAGTGAGATACATTGGGAAGTCATGATAGGTAAAAAGAGTGGATGCTGTTGGAAGAAATGGCAAACAAGAGAACACACCCAAACAGGCAGGCTGGATAGACATCGAGTCATATATAGATGAAAGGTTGGCATACAAAAAAAAACCATATTGGAATCTTGTGGAGAAAGTTGAATCACAGGTTTTGGGAAAAAGAGCTCACTATATAAAGTTATATAAGACTTGGTCTCAATGATATCACTTAAGGTATGGGCAAAAGTAGGTTCATAGTTGCGAGTACATGAAACACAGAGTTTATTCTTCTGTTGCTATTTATGTATTAATTATTATGCTATTTATTGCAATTATTAACCTATTTTGTCCACCCCTGTATTGTGCACAACACTATAGAGCTCACTTAATCTTCAGAAGAACATCTTATGAGGCATAAACTATTATCCTCACTTTACAGGCGAGAAAACAGAGGTGTGAGAGATAGACTGACTTTATTGTATGAAGTAAAACAAATGAATTGGACTACATTAAAATTAATAGACTAAAGGATACCAAAGTCAATGTTAAAAACAAGTGATGGGTAGAAGATATGTGCAATATCTAAAAATCAATAATGAATTCATATCTGAATATAAAATGACTGTAAGTCTAAATAAAATCATTGGGCACAATAGAATAATGGGCAAAGTTTATAAATAGGCAATCCACAGAACATGAAATGTGAATAGATAAAAAGAATATAAAGAATCAACCTTGACAGAATCATAAAAATGCAGAATTCAAAGAAACATCACATATTAAATAAATCAACACATGTCAGGCTACCAAAAGTTAAAATGCATTATATGGTGGTGAAAGACAAAAGTTAAATCTCTCTCCAAAGGATATGTTGAGAGAGCTAGTGAGAGATAAATGGTGCAGTTATTCTGCAGAGTAACGTGTGAAAGAATGAATCATACAAATTCTACCTCGGCCATTTCATTCCTCAGTGTAAACCCTAGAGAATCTCTGTGCTATTCCTTAAGGGGACATGTGAAACGAGTTGATTAATGATTTATGATGAACATAAAGTGTTAAAAACAACCTGAGTATTCGTCACTAGGGTAATAGATAAGCAAAACATGCTATTAAAATATGGCGAAGTATTAGATAGTGGCTAGAAGCAATTAATTTATATGGAGCAACACTGATAATTTTAAAACTATAAATCTGTAGGGAAAATAAATTAAGACATAGGATGTGATTTGTAGTCAACAGTATTTTTGCAAAATATTCAATAAATGGTGTTGGGAAAATTAGACAGGTACTTGCAAAAATATAAAATTAGATCACCTCCTTACACTGTATATGAGGATAAATCAAAATGGATAAAAGACTTAAATGTAAAACTCAAAACCATAAAAATCCTAGAAGAAAACATAGGCAATAAAATCTTGGACATTTCTTGTGGCAATATTTTTGTGATATATTGATTCAGGCAAGGAAAACAAAAGAAAAAATAAATAAATGGGACTACATCAACCTAAAAAGTTTTTCCATCCAAGTACTAACCAGGCCCGACCCTCCTTAGCTTCCGAGATCAGACGAGATCGGGCGCGTTCAGGGTGGTATGGCCGTAGACCATACCAGGGAAAAGGGGAAGGGATTAGAGCAACAAGTATGAAAGACATATGGACAAAAGCTGGGGGGGGGGTGGAAATGGAAGGGAGCTGGGGAGGGCTGGGGCGGAGGGATGGGATGGGAGTAGAAAACAGAAGACTGTATAAAAACAACAATTAAAATAAAATTTAATTGAAAAAAAAAAAGTTTTTCCACAGCAGAGGAAACCATCAACAAAATGAAAAGACAAGCCACTGAATGGAAGAACATATTAGCCAATGATACATCTGATAAGGGGTTAATACGCAACACTTATAAAGAATATGTACAACTCAACACCAAATAAAACAAAACATCCCATTAAAAATGGGCAAAGGACCTGAATAGTCACTTCTCCAAAGAGGACATATAGATGGGCAATAGACACATGAAAAGATGCTCAATGTCACTAATCAGAGAAATGCAAATTAAAACCACAATAAGATATCACCTCATACCTGTCAGAATGGCTGTTATCAATGAAGCAACAAACAAGGGTTGGTGAGGATGTGGAGAAAAGGGAACCCTCGTGCTCTGTTGGTAGGAATGCAGATTGGTGCGGCCACTGTGGAAAACATTATGGTGTTACCTCAAAAAATTAAAAATGTAACTGCCTTATGACCCAGTGGTTTCACTTCTGAAAATACATCCAAAGAAACTCAAAACTCAGAAGAATATATGCACCCCTACGTTCATTGTAACATTATTTACAATAGCCAAGATTTGGAAGCAGCCCATGAGCTCATCAGTAGATGAGTTGATTAAAAAAAGCTGTGGTACATTTACACAATGGAGTACTACTAGAGTCTAGTAACTAGACCATAGAAAAGAAGGAAATCTTGCCCTTTGAAACAGCATTGATGGACATGGAGAGTATTATGCTAAGTGAAATAAGCTACTCAGAGAAAGACAAGTGTCATATGATTTCACTCATATGTTGAATCTAGTGAACAAAATAAACTAATAAAAAATAGAAACAGACTCTTACATAGAGAATAGACTGATAGCTATGAGAGTGAAGGGAGGTTAAGGGGCTGAGTGAAAACGGTGAATGATTAAGAAAAGAAAATCTCATAAATACAGACAATCATATGGTGATTATCGCAGGGAAAGGGAGGGGAGGAGGAAGAAGGTAAAGAGGTGATTAATGGTGATGGAAGGAGATTTGACTTGGGGTTGAACACACAATACAATAGACAGATGATATATTATAGAATTGTACAATCAAAACATATATAACTTTATTAACCAATGTCACCCCAATAAAATCAATAAAGAGGAAAACTAAAAATGAGGATTTCAATGAGACTGTAATCCTGAGAAAAGAAATTATTTCTAAATGGAAAAGTAAATGGAGATGATAAGATCAAAACTGAAAGAAAAAAATTAAAAACAACAAAAATACAAGTAAATATAAATTTAAAGCCCCATTAATTTTGCTTCAGAAAATGCTTGGCTTTCCAAAAGGACTTGTAAATATAACAAATTAAAATAAAACAACGAAAACATTTTAAAAATTGTCCTAATAACTCTTTATTGTTAAAGCGATAGGAAGAAAATTATCTTCAAACAATTGAATCTCACACCTATATATATTTTTAGCTCTCAGGTATATTTTGTTATATAATATGTATGAGTTCAAAAGAAAATTTTTAGGTTATAATTAATTTTGGCATCTGTCATGCAACTCATTTTTAATTATATATGTAAGTACAAATACAGTGTGCTTTGTATCATTAATTTTAGACCTCTAAGAATTAGGAAAGCTCAGTACAGAGAATGAACTTTTATTCATTTTATTGAATAAAAGTAGTTTTATTGAATGAAAACTACTTTCCAGTTTAGGAGAAGAGGGATTACCCAGTTCCAATAGAGACAATTACGAAGATACAGACAGAAAGATATCTGCCTAGCACTAAGGCCAGAAATACGCGAATGTTACACTGGGTTGCATAAAAATAGCCACTGTTCTGGCACTCACAGGCCTGGGTCGTGATGTGTAAACAATAATACCTCCCCCTGATGGAACTCCTTTGGGCCAAAAAGCTTCCATCTGCATTGTTCCTTTAACCTCACTGCATTTTTTATGGAAAATGTGTTTATTTTTTGAAATAACATTGAAATATATCCTTGAATATTTTAGTTCTCTACAAGGTTCTCTTCTTTTTAAACCAACTCACTAAATTTCAAAAATTAATAGTCTAGCCCTGGCCAAGTAGCTCAGTTGGTTAGAGCATTGTCCTGATATACCAAGGTTGCACGTTTGATACCCACTTAGGGCACATACAAAAAACCACCAATGAATGAATAAATAAGTGGAATAAAAAATCTTTCTCTCTCTCTCCCTCTCTCTGTTTCTCTCTGTCTCTGTCTCTTTCTCCCTTCCTTTTTCTCTCCAAAATCAATAAATAAAAATTTTAAAAAATTAGTAGTCTAATTCTCTTCAAATTGTCACATTTTGAAACTGTAGCCACTAATAAATATTAATATCATTTTCCAAAATGCTATCTTCCTAAATTTCTATACCCTCATTCCATTCTTTATACTAGTATCAAAATTATGGATTTTGTTGCTTTTAAGGTGGTATTTATAAGCATAAATAAATATAAATGCAAAAATACCTCATATTATTCACTGGCTGATTGAATTAAGTCCCATGCTTTTCAAATGGCTGCTTTAATGCTCTCCAATCCATTCAAATACAGAGAGGTAAGTTTAGAATGATGAGGCTTTGCTGCAATGCCTTCTTTCTAAGCTACAGTCCACATGTTAGCCTTCTATTTTATTCTTAACTTGTAGCTGTTGTTCAATCTGTAAAATGTCTCTTGAAGGCTCCCAAATGGCTTGTAATTGAAACTTTTACTTTTGATGACTCACCATTCTCAGACTGCTGTCTCTGACCATATCCCCTTTCCAGTTGAATTTATGCATTCTTTTAACCAATAATTGCTTAACTTTTTACCTCCATTTTTGGGTGCTTAAGTTAGCTGTTACATCTGTACTCTTTATTGCCCAAATTATTTTGTTCTTAGTCATTTTTCCTGGAAATAAATTCACAGTATTTTCAATGAGCAAATATTTTACTGGTGAAAGGATACTGACTTGAGAACTTTAGGAAGGGGCTTATGTCCCCAGTGCACCATAACTGTGTGACCCTGTATAAAATTTAGCCCCATAACATTTCAGGTGCTCTCTTTGCTCAACTTCACAGTGAGTTAAGTAAAAGTACCAGCATCTTATTGTTTACCCTCTTTAGTCTCAGTTTGGTCAAGGAGATTTTTAAAAATTCATCAAATTGTCATTGTTTTTATCATTAGTCCATTTGTTTAAAATAATTGTCCATTAATAAAACCAGCATTTTCCTGATGCTGGCATTCAATCTTACAAATATTTCTCATGGGCTTATTCTTAGAAGACCTATGAGTAACCTGGATGCTTATTGATCTCCCCTTTTGGAGTCTTAGCAAACTTGGTTTTCTCAATAGCTTTCCAAGAAAGATTTTTACCCTTTCTTGGTATCCTTCTTGACCTCTAGAGACTAACTTTCGAAAGACATCACAACAATGCTAATATTACCACATACTCTCTCTAAAGCCCAAACTTGTTTGTGCTTATTCATTAAGTTAATACTTGATCAAAAGTTGTCCAGTTGAGTACTGTAAGCACAGGTCTTTGTTAGACATTTTTCATGCCCCCTTTCAGAAGGCTAACAGGTTTTTTAAGAATTAACTTTCTGGTATATTTTTCCTCTTACACTTTCCTCATGGCTGAGCTATTAACTGTCTCTTGCCTGTAGAAAGAAAGCTAAGAGAGAAAAAAAAATCTAATTGAGAAAATATATGTAAAACAACCAGCACAGTATCAATCAGGCACATGTGTTCAAGAGGTGGTAACTGTTATTCTTATCATCATCATCACATTAGTTTATGTGTATTAAGAACTTATTACTGGACTCATTTCTTACTTCCATTTTTCATTATATACTCATAGCAACCCTTGAGGAAGAAACATTTTATCCCCACTTCATGGATCAGCAGTCTGCACCCTAGAGGGGTTAAGTCGCTTGACTGAAGTCATACAGTCAAGAACTGAGCCTATATTCATCACAATCACTGCCTGTGCTTGCAATAACATCACCCATCCTTTACCCAGCTTCACCAGAGCATACTAACCTTTCTACTCTTCTCTTTTTCCTTATTCTTTCATTCTCCCCACCCCAGTAGAGTTCACTCTTACTCCCTTATTTTCAGTGAAGGACTTAGGAAGTGGAGATTGAGGTTTAAGAAGGAAACTTTAATGTTATGCAAGTATTTACTTCATCTTAACTTCCCAATTTTACCTACTCCAGTCATCCACAGAATACTTGCTATTCCTACTATATGCATTGTGTTTTCTTCTCTTTATTTCATTGCTTTTTTTCTCTGCTCTCAATGAATCTCTCCATTTCCCACGGCAATTCCTATTCATACTCTCCATTAAAATCCAAATCATCAGGTACTTGAAATGTCAGGGAAATGACTCTACCAAGTACATAATTGCCTAACCACTATGCTATACATCTAAAACTAATGCAAAATAATAGTGAACGTAAACTGTACTTGAAAAAAAAAAAACATAGAATTTTCCTTTAAAATTCAATTTAAATTCTACTTCTGCCCTGAAGTCTGCTACCTAGTCAGAAATAATCATTTATTCCTCCTTGCTTCTCTGATAATAATTATGATAGAGTGGCAAGAGATTTTACACCTTGTTCACCACCTGTGGAAACTGTATCCTATTGCCCTTCCTAGTTGTGTTGCTATCCTAGTTGGATGAGATCATTTTTCTCATCCAACTCTGTGTTCTGGCTGGCTTGTGTGGATTTCCTTAATATGTGTCCTTGCTCGGGCTTCTATTTGTGTTCACCAATGAAGAGCAGCAACACAAAATTGTAGGGAATGAAGGAGGAGATTGAAGTCAGGATGTTAATTCCTCTGGGTCCCTCTCTGCCAAATTATTGAGGGTTGGTTTCATCCCTCAACTAATGTACAGCTTCTATGAGGGTGGTCACAGCATCTATGGGGAGGCTCATTCTCCCTGGCAATGCCTCCCTTCTTCTTCCCCTCCTAAGCCTAGATGATAAAGTAGCCAAGCTTTCACTGAACCCAGGCTGCTACACCATCTCTTACCTCCCTGCATGCTGCTCAAATTATTCTTTTTGGTGCACCCTGATTTCCTGCTGAGACCCTATCTGATAAACTTCTTACTATGCTCTTTTAACTGTTTATTTTACAGACTACATATACATGTTAGAAGAGTGTCTTCAGAATGATTCAATAAACTTTGATTGATGATAATGATAGTAGCTAGACTTTATTGAACACATACAATGCTTTGCTCACTCTCTTGAGTGCATTGCATGCATCAGTCTAATTTAATTAAATCACTATTAGCTAAGCCGGGCACAAAGATGGTTAGAAGTTACCACAATTTAACTTGCTCATGGTCACCACAGTGGCTTACTGAAGCTTAGGATTTGGATCTGTCCAAAGTCTAATCCTTAAGTTCTAAGCCTAAACCAGTGGTTCTCAAACTCAAGCACGTACCAGCATCACATAGAGGGTTTGTTAAAATAGAGGTACTGAGCCCACTCCCAGAGAGACTGATTCTGCATGTCTAGAGTGGGGCCCAGGAATTTGACTTCTAACAAATTCCCAGGAGAAGCTCATGTGCTGGTCTGGCTACCACACTTTGACAGTCATTATTAGTTCAGGCAATAATGCTTTCCAAACACAATGACTTAAGAAACTGTTCAACAGTATGCAGTAAGCATTTCAGGGCTTGTTTCCAGCTGAATTCCTAGCTACAAGTCAGAAGGTCAAAGAAATATTATTGTCCATGTATTGTTTAAGTGTTAGAATAATTTTCTGGTGATAAATGCCAATAAGAAATGCATCAAGGCCATGTGGGTACTTGAATTATTGGGGGTCACATTGTAAATTATGTAATTGTCTAATCCCCATGCTGTACACCTGAAACTAATATGAAATAATATTGAACATCAACTCTAATTGAAAAATAAAAATAAAATAAATGCACCAGGCTTAGGAATTCATTAAGATCAAGCAAACCTTAAGTAAACAAATAAGTATAATGCAATATAACAACTGTTAACTGTTTCATAGAGTATAGATATATGGTTGGCCAAAAAGTTCAGGGGGGTGGGTTCCATAAGATGGCTCTAGTATCACTTAGTTGTCTTTAACTTCATGCAAAACAGTTTTGTTTGATTGTATTGCAACAGCTGTCATATCAGTGTGCACTTAAAAAAACTTATCAAAATTGGTAAATTTTTGTGTAGCCATTTTAATATTGAAGATAGAAGAAAATGCACAACATTTTCAGCATATTATGCTTTATTATTTCAAGAAAGGTCAAAGCACAACTGAAATGCAAAACAATAATTTGTGTAGTGTATGGAGAAGTTGCTGTGACTGATCAAATGTGCCAAAGGTTTGTACTGGAGATTTCTCACTGGAGGGTGCTTCATGGTTGGGTAGACCACTTGAGATTGATAGAGATCAAATCAAGGCATTAATTGAGAACAATCAACATTATATCACATGGAAGATAACCAACAAACCTAAAATATCCAAATCAATAAAGTTATTGGTGAAAACAAAAAATGTGTCTTTTATTTTATGGAAAAAACTAAATGACAGTAACCTAAGGGGAGGTGGGAGGAGATAGCAAAGGGGGAAGGGTTTCAGGAATATGTATAAAGGACACATGGACAAAGCCAAAGAAGGGTAGGATTGAGGGTGGAAGGTGGGGGTGGCTCGGGTGAGGGGCAGTGGTGGCAGGAAAATTGAAACAACTGTACTTGAACAACAATTTTAAAAATATAAATAAATAAATAAAATAAACAATACCTTGGACAAAAAAAACCTAAATGGACTTTGCAGCCAACCAGTATATATATACCACACATCTGAGAAAAAAATTATCTTTATAGGGAGGTAATAAATTCTATCTCAAAGAGGCAATAATGGGACTAAATATTTAAAGAAGAAGTGTTACTCTACAGGAAGCACATAAGGAAATAGGTTTTCTAAGGACAGGAAATGCACATTTGAGACACTTGCAAAGGAACTGAAGATTGATGTAGCAAGATTCTGGCATTGAATATTCCCAAAATACAAGTGTGGGTACTCTGCCTCTCTAAAACAAGATGCTAACCTTTGCTCACCACACACACACACACACACATTATTCATACAGTACTTCTTAATCACCTGTTAAATGATAGACACAGAGCTTAGCACCAGGATTACACTAATGATGCAGATATAGTACCTGACCTCAGAAAGTCTGCATTTACATTATGCACACTAGCTAGATGTATTGCCTTATATATAACACATTCAGTTCAAACATAGTCTCAAGCAAAATATATTCTCAAAAAATGATCCAGCAGTCAAATAATAAAGGACTTCGCCTCAGAATCAGTGTTCATTTTATTAAACAGTGAGTAAAAATTATTTTATATGCCAAGATAGGTTTTGCTTAGAAGACAAAATAGTCCCTCATATGCATTATATGAGCGAGATTATAAACACGTAACATTTCTAGGAGAAATTGTCCTTTCTTTCCCAAGAAGCTAGAAGTATGGGTCAGAGGTGGGAATACTTTCACCAAAGGTCAATCTCATTCCAATTGTTCAGCATAGCTTCAATTCACATCCTTTTGAATGGCTTCCAAACTAAGTCATACAACAAAGTGATGATGAAAAAAGGTCCATTAATCTTATGCTGTGTGTTATACTTTAACTTTGGGATTAGTATAGAAAAATATTATTTACATTGATTAGAAATATTATTTATGGCTGCATAGATTATCAACCTTGAACATTTTAAAATTATTGGCTGGGCTGACATGATGAACTAACTACACAGGAGCAATTCTAGATGGCATCTCAATGTCATTTGTTACTCATGTCATATTGGTCTAAGAATAAATATGTATTTCACTCAATGTGAGACTTTATTTCAATCACCAAAATATGCCCTTTTCTATTCAATGGCTGTAGTCATGAAACCATCAGCTAAACATCATTTAGAAAATTCAATGCAAGTTTCTATTATAGTATTCACTATCCAACTATTATTATGCTATTTCCCCACTTTGCTGAGCCTAATATAATGATGTGGTCAGTCTGACTATGAGGATTAGTTCATCGATTCATTAGAATGTTCTGAGTTGTATCTTAAAAGACTTAGATTGTGGTCTGTAGGATCAGAGAGAATTCTCTCTTACTAGCTGCGTGAACCTGACCCAATGACTTAGGATCTCTGAGCCTCACATTTCAACCTGTAAAATGAAAATAATAATAAAACTTAAGCTGTAAAGGTGAAGAAAAAAATAAATGTGCTAACACATTTTTGGTAATGTTTTACTGACATACAAGAGCAGTCATTCTAGTGGTTTATTATGAGTATGATTGTTAAGATTATTGAAAACCAGTTGTGTTGTGTGTTATGCCCGGTTCAAGGAGCTAAAATTTTATGACTATTCTTCACTTTTACCCCTGTTTTATCTCTAAAGGTCTGCCACATACCAGAAAAAGCATATTCGCCTTTCTAAGGAGGTCCTAAGGAGGACCACTGAGGTGACATCTTGGTTGTACCAGTTATATAAGATATACAAAACTTGTAGCATATCTTTAGAGTCTTTCTTTGGAATTATAGTTACTGTTCATTAGAATGAGTCTTGACATCCCCCTTGTAGATGATACCTGTGACAAGGTCAATGATGTTGGTACCTCCTTTGCCTCATGAGCAAAGGTGAGACACAGAGGAAGAGAGGCCTTTATTTTCTATTCCTGTTACTAAGAACCCTCTTGGATAATGACCATGTCAAACATTGTTGCATGTTATAGACTCAAAGCAATGTGCAAAACAAGGAGCATTGACTTCCATTATACTTGCCTTTTAGTTGAGATCTTCTTTCCTAGAAAAAAGCAGATGTTTCAATATGTTCCATGAACTGAAATACTATACTCTGGCAATCTCTACCACTGCATGCTTCATCATACTGTTCCCTCCAGATAAAATGTTTTTCCATGAAAGTCAGAAAACTGGCAAAAATGTCTGATTTTATCTCACAGTCAGAACCAAATAAACCTATTGAAATTCTTCCTAGCTCACATTCTACCTTCTCTGTGAATCCTCCTGCAAGGCCCCACATTGAAAACTACTTTATCTTCTTCAGAAGATATTATGTAATATAAAAATTGTATTTTGCATACAAATGCATTTGCATTGTTATAACAGCTGCCTCTTCTCTTTCTAGTTAGATTGGACCTCCTATAATTGCAGTGGTCATGCACATCATTGTATCCTCCAAAAATCCAGAATAATGCCATAGATTCAGTATATAGTTGCTTAGTAGAAGGTAATTATCTAACAATTATAGAATGCTAGTGTCTCTCAAAGTATATTCAAAGGACCACAAATCATATGAGAGAGTGCATAAAAGGAAGGATTCATCTCAAACACATATAGGACCTGCTGTTAACCAGACATTCACTTCATAAGACTCTTAAGCTCTCTTGCAAAGAAATTGACTTGGTTTGACCCAGTAGTCTCTTATAGTACTATCAGTTCCGGAAGACAAAGGACATTTTCCATCTCTAATGCAATACTTCTACTGCCTAGTGGAGTGCCTGACACTTAGTAGACTCCTGATAAATATTTGAATGAGTTTTAACATATATTCCTTTTTTAAGCCATAGAAGATAAACATAGTGCATAACATATTTTAACTTATTAGGGAGAATAATAATATAAATGATACATTTATATAAATCATTTTAAATGATATATTTTATAATGGTGTTTTAGTAAACATACACAAAAGCATACTTAGAGGTAATGGTTAATGAACTACATTTGCTTAGAAAACTCATTAAGAAGGTAATGCTACTAAAAACTACAACTCAAATTCAAAACAATTAATTTAGTTCATTTGTTCCTACTCCTTTGCATCTTTAGGATAGGGTTAAGAGATGTATACATTTATTTTCTGCCATAATATAACATCACCTAAGGAATGATATTTTACTACCTAGAAATAAGCTTTGCTTTTGTTATATCAGTATATCTGAAAACATAAAAATATTTCTAGATTTTTTTTCCCATGTGACTTTGATACCATCTCCATCTAAAATTTACTTTGGAGATTTAGATCAAATGTCATAAAAATTTCCTAGACTGCTAACTATGTGATCCCACTATAGATTTTAATGTCAGTACAGCAAGAAATAAATAAGACAGAATGAAATAAAATAGGTGTATCCAACACCATTCTCTACTGATAAAGTTTCCCAGAATTTTGTGGGAAGCTGTATGTATAAGTGGAAAGATCACTTTAAAAGAGATTTTTTTTTTTTACTTAAAAGTGTATCCGATTTTACCATAACAAAATTTCTACTTTCCTTTCCTTAGGTTTGCCCTCAAGACTGTTATTTATCCAAATGGAAGTTGCTTGCATTCACTAAAGGTAGAATAAACAATTTAAAGGGAATGTTAAAAGAGTAATATTAAAGTTAGCCCTTCATCCCATCAAAGAAAAAAGATTGTCTGCTCACTACATTATTTTTCATTTTATTTTCATGATTTTGGAATGAAAGTGCAGAGTCTGATGAGTTTGTTATTAGTCTATAATTATCAGTGTTGTTAAAATAGAATATAAACAATAAACTACATGTAAAAGAAAGTGAGAAAAGGGGCAAAAAGGTTAAGGGCAATGAGAGGTGCAACTTTCCACTTACAGAATCAATTAGTTGCAGGGATATAAAGTACAGCACAGGGAACATAGTCAATAATAACTTGTATGGTGTCAGATGGGTACTAGATTTGCCATGGTGGTCACTCCATAAGATATATAAATGTCAAATAACTTAGCTGTACACCTGAACCTAATATAATACTGTATATTAACTGTATTTTAATAAAAAAGAAAAAAATCAAGTACTGTGTGAATGAAATTGCTATACCAAAAAATAGAATTAGTAAATGTTACTAAATGCTAAGAGGTGTTATTGACAATATATAAAAAATATAAAGAATGATGATCAGATTTTATATGAGAGATTTATTTATGTTTTTCTCTCTCTCACTCTTTTTCAGCCCCTAAATAAACAGGGTGAGTATGTTTTGGATGTGAGTATGTTTTAGAAGTTCAGTTTGGATATTCAGTGGAAAAAACAAAGATAATTTCCTCAATAAGTCAAATATTATATAAGATGAGTGACATTAAAGATCAGATTAAGACTTGTGTCAGTGAGTTACTCAAAAGCTAACCAATCACAGACATGAGAGTGTAGTGCAATATGCAAATGGCCTTTTAAACAATCTCCCCTATGTTATCTATTGTCTATAAAGACATTTTAGTCCAAATGCTTTGCATTTAATTCCACAGTTCCTGAGTTAGAATCACTCAGAAGTAGGTGTATATTTTATTATTTTGACAGCACTTAAACAGATATGCAGCAAGCATCATAATTGCTGACATCACAGGCTGAGCTCCTTCTACCACCCAATTATGATCTTGGGTAAATTCCTAATATTTTTGAACCTTGAAGATAATAGAATAATGATATCTACTACTTCACAGGGTTGTAGTGGGGATAAAATGTCATTAGGATGATGAACCTTTCACCCAGGCAATGTTGATAAATGTTACTGATTCTATCATCATCATCTTCATTATGGTAGATCAAGGACACGTTACTGCATGGAAGTTTAACATTCCCTGGGCCATACACACCTTTCCTTTCATGGTCTCACAGTGTGTCTGGGGTCCTAACACCATCAGCTAACAGATAATGCTTTTTTTCTTCTGCAGGTAATTTTGGCATCTTTCATCTCTGTCCACTTAAGCCTTGCTTAAGCATATTCTTGTCACACATGCAGGAAGCTGCTTTTCAAAGAGAGGAACAATGCAGTGTCAAGTGACAAAAATGGTGAATGAAGTCTTTCACCTTTTAGATTGTCCATGGAACAGTTCAGTGGGGCTCTCGGTGACAGCCTGCATCTGCCTTACCTGTTTATAATAGGTGAGGGGGCATAACGCTTAGCATGTGGTCTGTCAAACAGAGGCAGCTGAAGATAAAATTATAATGCAAGCAGAACCAGCTTAAATTCTTCTTTCTTAGGTCTTTTCCCCATGTTCAGATAGGTGCTCAGGAAACCTTCCTGCCCTCTGCTCCTGACAGGAATATGTGATATCTACCTGGATAAACACACCACCATCATATATCAGAAACCCTTTTATTTGCAAGCAACAGGAACCAGAGATGGCTGATTCAAGCAGAAAGACACTTTTGTAAAGGTTATTGTTAGGTCTCAGTAACTAGAAGTAGACTGATCTATCAGAAGTCAAGGCCATCCTATTAAAATTATAGAATCACGCCAAAGTGATGCCACACCCTGCTTTGCCTTGCTGACCCAGCAGGAACAGAATACAGGAGGCTGACCCAAACAACACTGCTGAACTTGCTCCTTCACACTATGTGTTACTAATTCAAAATCTAGGACATGGGTGTGATTGGCGAACCCTAGGTCACCTGTCTTCCAGCTGTAAAAAAGACCAAAAAAAAAAAAAAAGAGTAAACAACATATCTGCTATGTTGAGCTTATACATTGGCAGGAAAGCTCTGTTTCTCACTGAGACTCACAAAGTATAAAGTTTCCCGAATAAAGAAAGGAATTTCATATCAGATTATTGGGAATTAAAAACAACAATAACAAAGGCAGATGTGCCATTATAGACATTAAGTAGATAAGAGCACAAGTGCGGGACGATTCAGACCTGTGTTGATATCTTAAGCAAGCTATGCAGTCTTGCCAAGTTTCAGTTTCCTCTGCAGAAAAAAACGTGAAAGATTCCATCCATATAATAACGTGGAACAGAGTCAGTTGACATAATATATGAAAAGTGCTTGGAACATCACAAGTATTTTATAAAACTATTATTATTGTTACTTATTACATAATTTATTATAAGAGTTAATAGGGAGAGTAATAGTAAATATTAACATGATGCTGCATTACATTTATTATATCAACTAAGCACTTGTTATTCAACAAACATTCCACATATCAGAAAATAATCTGTTAGTATTTATTTTAGAAACAAAAAAAATAGTCCCAATGCTTAAAAAGTATGAATAATGTACCAAAAATCAGTCAGTTAAGAGGTGATGGGTATTAATCAGCCTTTGAAAACCGAGATCCTGTCATTTGTGACAATATAGGTAAAACTGGAGGGCATTATGCTAAGTGAAATAACTGCATAGTATCATTTCTACCTAAAATCTATTTTTTAAAAAGTCAGACTTGTAGAAACAGAGCAGAAAAGTGTTCACCAGGGGCTAGGAGGTGGGGGAAATAGGGAGAGATTGGTAAAAGGGTACATACTTTCAGCTATATAATGAATTTGGTCTGAGCATCTAATGTATGACATGGGGACTCTAGCTGACAATACTGTATTGTATAACAGAAATTTGCTAAAACAGTACAATTTAAGTGTTCTCACAAAAAAAGGTGGGAGATATCTGTGAGGTGTTGGATGTGAGGACAATTTTTTCACAATGTATACATGTAACAAATCATCACAATACACAATTTAAATATCTTACCATTTTATTTGTTAATTATACCTCAACAAAACTGACAAAAAAAAAAAAAAAGGCAGTGGAGGTGAGATCCAAACCCAGGATTCTGAGCTCAAGAAATTGTAATTTTAATAATTATAATATAGTAATAATCTTTAATGTTATAAATGTAAAATGCTTAAAACAAAGGAAACATTAAATAGATCATATTTATGGTGTCTATAATTACAACACTTACTAGATATTAGTTATGGGTATACTTCTAACCACAAGGGTATAAGGTGGAAATCCCTGCTGTGAACTGAAAGCCCTGTGGGCAGTTGTGTGATAAGTACAGCAGGGAATGAGGTCTCTCACCTTCCAGCCCACAGTCTCCTCAGGCTGATTGTTTTCCACACAATCTCCTTCATAATGAGGGAATAATGCTTTTCCCACATTTGCACTGGTCATGAAAATCCATTTATATTTCCAGGTGTGTATTGAACCTTCACCTAGTTTCTCATCACCTTGGAGTGATCAATCAAGCATCGTTTATTCCATTAATACAAATGACCTAGGAATAGAAGTGAGGTATACGTAGGACACTGGAGGAGTCTGAACAGCTTTCTGAGTCACCAAAGTTCTCCACTCTCAGAATAAATTTTAGAGTTCCCAATAGAGAATAAACAATGTTTGTCAACAAAATTAAAAATTAAATTAACAACATCTACTGTTAACCAAGTAACTATTATGGGCCAGGATAGCTACTAGCCACTTTATAAACATTATCAGTCATCTTTCTAAAGTCCTTCAAAGTATATAATATTGTTTATATTTTATATGAAAGAAAATTATGTCCAAACAGGTTAGGGACTTGCCCAAGACCACAGAGCTAGGCTAAGAGACAACAAGGATATGTTTTGTGGGTTTTTGGAACCTAGGCCTTTCATTGGTAAGTTTTAGGTTATATACAATTTTTTCCTGAAAATCAGCTTCTTGAATATCTTGTGTGTTTCTTGTTATACATATGCAAGAGTTTCTCTTAGGGACTTATCAAAAAGTGAGATTGCTTAGTCACAAATTATATTCACTTTCTTTTTCATTCAAAACTTCCATTTTGAAAAAATTTTAAATGAAAATATTATTTTCAATGATAGTTGGCATTCAGTATTGTACTAGTTTCAAGTGTACAACACAATGGTGAGACATATAAAAGGACACGTTCATAGTCAAAATGGTGATAAATGTCATAACCAGAAAATTATGACTAATCAAATGAAAATATTCAAAACTATCCTAATATATTTTTAGAATTTGTTTAGAATAACTTGGATGCCCTAGCGAATCCAATACTTATAAAATTATAAATAGTTTCTTGCTGATCATACACAACTCTCAGTGACAATAAGCTAACTATCTGATGAGGCAGTTTCAATTTTCGGACAGCTCTGGGAGTGAAGTACGGTAATGTCTTACTGCCCACAATGTTCTACCTGGGGAAATAAAGCAGAACAAATAACCATGGTTCCTGACAAATGAACACAATTTCAGTTTTTCAAAATGTGAATCCTCGTTCATTCATTGTACCAGACAGATCTTCAAATGGCTTTGCCCATTTTGCCAATGAATGGCATACTGCAAAAACACATCAGGCAGGCCGTTTAAATGTTACTTCATTGATACTGTCATCAATATAATTTGCATTGTCATTTTGTCTCACACTGCCTTTAAGGACTATGTGGTATACTCCAAGTCTCCAGACCATGGGTCGATCATATTACTTGACACATTACTCTGTGAATTTCCAGATTCAAGGATAAACTCTTGAACCTCTTGAACTACTCACCCTACCTGACATCCCATACTAGCTAGGCTGCTTGGATCAACATACCCCAAGAGTTTAAAGTCTTAGCTGTTTTGGAGAAGAGGCTGGCCCCTACTCCAATAACTAGCCTTATACACTAGTAGCAAGAAGGGAGGGCAGTAGCAGACTGGTTTAGTAAATAATGAAGTGATGTTCAACTATAAAAATGAGGAGAAAGATTTTTATTAGGTAATATGGAATCATGCTCATAATATACTGCCAAGTAAAAATTTTACGAATCATTTTATAGTTTGATCTGATTAAAGATATTTGATGCTTGCATTGTGTTTATATAATATGCACCTCCCTCACAAAAAAGTCTCAAAAATTAGAGATATCTCAAAAATAATATTTCAAATTATTTTTACTTTTCTTTCCATCCTCTCAATTTTTGTAATTTCTACAATGAGTTTGTATTATTTTCCCAAGTAAAATATTTTAATTTTCAATGAGAAGATTTACACTTCTCTAATTTTCCATTTATTTTGCATCATGTCTCAAAGTATTTGTGTAAAAGAAAAATCAACTTTTTTGTATCAATCTAAATTTACTTCCTACAAATTCATCATCCGAAATTGGTAAAAGTTGCACAAGGTAATATTGTTAATATCTCAGTATTGTATTAGCTTTCAAAGATCTGGAGATTTTGCAATAAATTCTTGCCCAGTTTTCATCTGACACTGGGGTAGGGGTGAGGTAGTAGAATGAAAGGAAATAGATAGTAGTGATCTTGAACTAGAAAAAAGAAACATAAGGAAATTTGATCTATACTCTCTTTACAAGACGGGAGCCCCCAAGAGTCAGCCTATACTAATGCAAATAGATTATACCTATATGTATATGTGTGTATGTATATTTGCATGTGTACAGTGAAGGGCAAAAGTAGGCTTACAGCAGCGAATATGCAGAAACTGTTTATTCTTGTATTATTATTTTTATTAAATATTGTATTATTTTCATTCAAACAACTATAAACCTGCTTTTGCCCCAGGCTGTATGTATGTAAGTATATGTGTTTAGTATATATGCTAAAGTATATTTTTACATGTATTTGTTTATATACATATTCTCTCTCTCTCTCTCTCTCTCTCTCTCTCACACACACACACACACACACAAACATACACACACAATCCATTGCCTTAGGTGAATCACTCATTGTGGCAAAAATGACCGATTGTTGACTAAAGACTTTAATTAGCTCCTCCAGGTTGTACAGGCATCACTAGATCCGAGCCAGAGACAACACTCTGCATCTCCAATTTCATCTACCTAGTGTGACTTCATTACTGGTTTTTACCCCAAGGAATGTGACTGCAAATGAGATGAATTGTTTATATTTGAAGGATAATAAGTTGGTATTTGAGCTTGAAACTTTCTCTTCTTTACTTTTTGAGCCAAATATAGAAGCCACATGATGAAGGAAGGTGGGTTCCTGAATCACATGAGCAGAAAACTGACTGCCAAACCACCAAAGCCTATATTGGACTACTGAGTGAATAAGAAATGAACTTCCAGTGTGTCACACTACAGAGATTTAAGGTTTATCTCTTAGGGTTTAACTTATAGATTTTCTTCCTGTGGACCTGAGTTGTCTTATCTGTAAAATAAAGTATTTGAATGTGATCAATTCTAAATTTCTTCCAGTGCTTACATATTTATCTTATTTTTTTAATTCTCAGAAACATCTCAATATTGCTTATCTTTAAAGTTAATTGGTAAAGTCTATTTTTTTCTCACAAATTCAGGCTCTTCAATTTATGGAGAAGTCATAGCAGACTGTTGTTTAGTTTGAAATATGAGTCTAAATATGAGAGGAGAAAGGGTGAGTACCCAGAGAATACTTTAGACAAAGAGCGGTGAGAGATAGCATGCTGAAGATAGTTTAGTATTAGAGAATTCAGACAGGGGAAATGGATGGGTGATATCTTACAGATTTGTTCAAAGGCATTTTGGGAAAAAATGTGAAAATGTAGAGAGAAGGAAAAAATAGCAAAGATATGAAATGCCTTTTGGTCTCTAAATAAATTTTATTTCAAACAAATTCACACTGCTTATATATGTACCATAAAACTTCTCTGTCCACTTCTTCCAGAATTTTCTAAAGCTTGACAGAATATCTGCAGAGAGAGGATGTCATTCTAGGATAATCAGCAGTAAGTTACTAAATTAAGATCAGATGTCCTTAACCTTGAACAGTTTTCAAAGAGTTTTTAGAAGAAAGAAGCTCTCTAGGGGGTAGTATAATTATATAATTGTACCCTTTCTAAGAGGCTATTTACAGATAAGTAATGTTTCCTCACCATTCTTTAAAGTAAAGGACATGAAATATAATAGAGTTTGGGGGTATAAGGAATGGTGGGAAGGAAATCTGTGCAGACACTATTAGCTGCCTAGTCAATAAGTACTCTCTCCTTACGCCTTACTGTCAGAGCCCTGGTTTAGGAGATACTGTTATCTTTAATGCTACAGTGGCCAGTTCAAATCCCTAGCTGATGAGATCTATGTTGAAGTCTGCTGATGATGTAGCAAATGAACTGATCTCTGATTTCCTTCCTTCCTTCCTTCCTTCCTTCCTTCCTTCCTTCCTTCCTTCCTTCCTTCCTTCCTTCCTTCCTTCCTTCCTTCCTTCCTTCCTTCTTGCCTGAATCATTAGAACACTCAAAGATTCATCCATCATCTTGCAACTGAGGGAATCACAGACACATGCTAGAGATGTGGGAACTGGAAGCTAGAGGGAACCTATCTGTTCTTTCATTTAGCAGTTGAATCAACATTAGAGGTACCATCTCCAAACATTGTTACTTGCAAAAAAAAATGAGGAAAGTCTTAATCACTGTCTGTTAGTTCAGCAGCCAAACTCATTATTAACAGATGTATCACTCTAGCCTCAGATTCCCTGGATAATCAGACTTGTTTAGGGTAGATGTATGGGGAGGGCAGGTTCCTCTGAAGGCTCTGATGGTCAGCCCATCTTTCAAAAAAAAAAGAAAGAAAGAAAGAGTAATGTTTTATGCCCACTCATCCTTCTATCTATACTCAAAGGCTCCCTTCACTCCTTTCTATGAGCAGAATGATTAACAATGTGGGCTCTAGATCAAATTTCATACATTTGAATTCTTAATCTGTGACATAGTGATCTAGAATTTAGCCAAATTAATACTTTCTCTGGCCTCCCATGCAAAACAGAGATACTTAGTAGCACCTGCATACCTTATGAAAAGGATTAAATGAGTTAAAGTTCTTGTAATCTCTCTGGGGTCAATTAAATTTAGCTACTATTATTCCCTGTGGCCAATTTAGGGCACTGCCCCTTTGCCTTCCAACAGTTATCAATGCCCATCTCATTCATGTGCATAACCTCCACACTGTAGACTTTCAGAAGGTATTTTCCACAAACAAGTAATTTTCAAAATGTGGTCCCTGGGCCAGCAATGTCAGCAACACATGGAGAATAGTGAAAAATGTAAGCCTACTGATTCAGAAATTCTGGGTGAGAAGCCCAGGAATGTGCGCTTTAACAAGACTCTCAGGCAAATCTGATGTACACTGAATGTTGAGGACAACTGAGAACATCCAACCATCCTAGATTCTCCTAGAGATGTTCACTGAAAATAAAGTATCTAGGACCTTAAACCTGTCCAACTGAAGAAGGGTCCAGGATTCTGCCTGGTTAGCATGGCTGCCATGATCCTTCAGCACACTAATGTTTGAGAATCCTTGACATTTGTAATGTGTGATTCACTGGACTTTACTTCCTTGCAAGGAATGTTTCCCACTGGACTTTACCTCCTTGCAAGGAATGTCTGTGAATATATGTTGTTGCTTGTATTATTATTATTATTATTATTATTGAAGCTGTAATGAATAGTGCAGTCTCAGACACAAAGTAGTTACTCATTAAACAGAAGTCTCAAAAGTCTTAGTAGAGATTAGGATAAATTCCTTCAAAGAAGAAATACTACACACTTGCAAAAAGCATCCTTTGAAAGTTTAATTATTTGAATTTCTTTGACATTTTTACTTTTGATCATTTTGAATAATACCTTTTTAATTTTTAACTTTTTGTGTTTCAGTTAGTGTTTGAAATCTTCTCCCACACAGACAGAAACAGACAAATCCAGTTAAATGTTTATTTTTGAAAATTTCATAAAAGTAAATGAGTATAAGTGAAATTTAAATAATTAACCTTTCAAGTGATGTTTTGGTATTTTTGCATTTCCATACTTCTGATGTTATTAAAGATTAAAACTGTACTAAGGTGTTTGGAACATGCTATATGGGTATTAAATGAATTCAATTTTAAAATGAAAGAAATATTTTCTTTAGCAAATATACCTGCATACATAAAATCACAAACATATCTACAAAAAAAACAAGTTATTGAATTAAATCTGATTGATTATTTTCTTGTGTTAATGTGTATGTGTGTGTGCTCTGATAATTTTATTTACTTGCCAGCAGAATCAAAATTTATATATGTAAATATGTCCTCAATTTAAAATCATTTACATATATAAATAATTACATAAAAATAATTTTAAATCTGGGAAATATTTATATATAACAATTTTATATGTGTGTGTGTATATATATAAAATTTAAAGTTAAGGAAAGCATATCCAGTGGCCAATATTTTTCCAATGAATTATAAAGGAACACCATTCTCTACTCTTAGTAGTAGAATGTTAGTCTACCTCATGGGTTATTTAATGAACATTACTCAAAAAACCATTTGTTTATCTAGTGACACACTTATGGGGGATGGTAGACTCTTGAACCTTTGTCAATAGCTGATCCATTGGAGAGATGAAAAAGTACTTGTTTAGTTTGTAAAAAGCAGTAGTAGTTGTGGATGGCAGGCAGCTACATATACATGATGTCCATGTATATGTAGCACCACCAAGTCCGTGACTGCACCCACTTTCCATATCAAAACCTAAAGCCTTTCTCACATTAATTACAGGCAAAATTGTAAGCTCTAAGTGTGCTGTTATACCATGGCATCAAGATGCCTCTGAATTAATACAAGGATGTCTTGCTTTAGTTGGTGTGGGGTTAGCTAGGCTCTCTGTACCAAACCCTTCCCCCATACCAGGCAAGCTAGTCTAAGTCTTCTCTGACTGCTGCGGGAAAGTCAAAGGAAGGTATACTCGATCTACTATGATGTACCCTTGCACATAGTAAACATTCAATATATGATGAATGAATGAATGAATTGGTATCATAAAGCAGACCTCGTACTTTTCTGAGAAAAATGCCATTCAATAGGCTGGAATTCTTCCCTAACCCACACCCCTGCAAGCTTCAAATCAAACAATTTTAAAAAGTTACAGCTTAGGGAATCGTAGAGATGATTTATCTAGTCCAGTCTCACAGAGTTATGCAACTTTAATTTAGTAGGAAAATCACTGATTTGGGAGTCAGAGAGACCTGAGTCCAAGTTTCACTTCTACCATATTTTAATGAACAAATAATCATATCAGATGCTCTGTTCCTTATGCGAATTATAGGGGATCATAATAATACATATTTTAACATATGACTATCAAGGAATTAAATGATACAATCTATTTGCAATTGTCAGAAAAGTACCTTGCACCTGGTAATCAAGCACTCAAGACATTAATGAATTAATATTAATAGTGAAGAGATGAAAACAAAATTCAGGGAACTGACTCTCATACCCTAGTGGTCCCAGTGGTCATAATGACTTTCTTCCATTCAACCTACTCTCTTCTCAATTAAGACAAAAGTGAAGAATATGAACAAATTAGAACACTTTGAAAATATGTTTATCCTCCTGAATGAATGTATTACACAAATAAAACAATTAATTACTTCTGCACAAATATTTAAAAACTCAAGTTCTTAATGCTAGTACTCTAAAAAACCAATTTATGGCTCTAAGATGCACTTTCCCACCCAGCCCACCCCTGAGAAGATGAAATGATATTGATATCAAATGGAAAAGTCACCCACCGGCATACTGGTGCTGAGTCATGCCCCATACAAGTGGCAGCAGCCTGAGAGGAAGCAATAGTTCCACACTAGAATGGACACTGCCCCAGCTTTGTGGTTCTTAAGCCTAATGGCTGAGTGCAGAGTGAATAAATCAACAACAGAAGGAGTCATCCACAAACAGTAGATCCCTGGCAAAGGGGGGGCACAGTTGACTAGAGACACTTGAGGAGAGACCGGGAACAGAGGCTTTGGGGAGAGAATTGAGAGAGTAGCCATCAGGATACCAGTGCAAAATCAACCCCCATATGGCGTCAGCCATCTAGTTCAAGCTGACCACTCCCCTCGGAGTGGCAGCAGCCTGAGGGGAAACAACAGCCCCACCCACATGAGTGACTCTGCCCTGCCCTATGGTGCTTAAGTCTGACTGCCAAGTGCAGAGTGACTAGGTTAGCAACTCAAGGAGAGAGCCACAGACAGTAGGTCCCTGGCAGCCTCAGAGTAGGCTGCCTAAGGTCAGATGGGATCAACATCTAACATCATCAGGGGAGGATCCAGAAAAATAAACAGTGGTGAATACTAGGGGCTACTGAGATGAAATCAACTGTAGCCTTCTCCATAATTTATGATATTTTCTCCCCTGCATAGCTTTTTAACATTGATTTCTTATCCATCAAGTTTGTGCATATTAAGTCACTAGATTTTATACTATACTTTATTTCTATCCTTTCTTATAATAATCTTAAACTCTTTACACCCTTATTAATACTGGTTCATTTGTTGTTGATAGTGGCATTGCTGGGGTGGGGAGCTATTTTTTTAGATATGGTTTTCTTTCCTAGGCTTTTGGTTTTGTTCTGGCACCTCTTGCACAACAGCATATGAGATATAATGGGCAAAGTGACCCTCAATCAACTGGCTGGAGGGAAGGACCCACCAAAGGATGACCCAGCAACAATCAAAACCCAATTACATCCAGAGGGGCAACATATATGGCATAAAGGGTATCCCAAGAACATCAAGTTCAAGAATTCCAGGGGACTGCACCAATGAATCTTACAGGTCTCCCACAATAGAAGGCCACAGCACAAATTCAGGGAGTCAAACAGATCAATTTAAGAAGCAGAAGCAAACAAGAAGAGTCTCACAAGTAATGGGAAAGCAAAGAAACAACCCCCAATCAAAAGGAAAGGAAGAATCCTCAGAAAGATTGCTAAATGAAATAGAGGCAAGTAAACTATCGGATACTGAGTTCAAAACAATGGTTATAAGGAAATTCAATGAGCTCAGTGAGAATTACCAAAAAGTACAGAAAAACTACAAGGAACTTACTGCAAACTATATCAGCATGAAAAAAGGACAGAAACTAATAACAATTCCAAGAGGAAGTGAAGGGTACAATTTATAAATTGAAGAACTCAATAGAAGGAAACAAAATCAGGATGGATGAAGCAGAGGATCAAATCAGTGAGTTAAAAGACAAGGTAGAAAAAATCTCCCAGAAAGAGCAAGAAAAGGAAAGAAGACTCACAAAGAATGAAAGAGGTTAAGGGTACTGCAGGACAATATGAAAAGAGATATTATCTGTATAATAGGGGTACCAGAAAGAGGAGAAGAGGAGCAAGGGACAGAAAACCTGTTTGAAAAAAATAATGACAGAAAACTTTCCAAATATGGAGAGGGGAAAAACCATGCAAGCTCAGGAAACACACAGGGTTTCAATCAAGATGAACACAAAGAAGCCAACTCTAAGATATCATAATTAAAATGCCAAGTTTTAAAGACAAAGATAAAATCTTAAAAGCAGCAAGGGAGAAACAACAAGTAACACACAAGGGAGCCCTGATAAGACTAGCAGCTGATTTCCCAATACAACATTATAAGCCAGAAGATAATGGCATGATATATTCCAAATAATGAAGAGCAAAAGCCTGCAACCAAGACTACTCTACCCAGCAAGGCTCTCAATTAAAATGGAAAGCAAAATAAGGAGCTTCCCAGACAAAAGTAGGGTGAAAGAATACATTGCCAGCAAACCAGCACTCCAACATATGCTAAAGGGACTGCTTTAGAAGAGGAAGAAATACAGTGAGAGAGAAAGGAACAAAGGTACAAAGGGAATACAATGGCAATGAATAAGTACCTATCAATAATAACCTTAAATGTAAATGGATTAAATGCTCCAATCAAAAGACATAGGGTAGCTGAATGAATAACAAAGCATGGCCACACATATGCTGCCTACAAGGGATCCACCTCAGAACAAAAGAGCTACACAGACTGAAAGTGGAGGATTAGAAAAAATATTCCAAGAAAATGGACAGAAAAAAGCTGGGGTAGCAATACTTATATCAGACAAAATAGACTTCAAAACAAAGGCCATAAAAAGAGACCCACAAGGACACTTTGTAATTCTCAAGAGAAGAATCCATCAAGAAGACATAAACACTATAAACATACATGCAGCCAGCATAGGAGCACCCAAATATATAAGGAAAATCTTGGAGGACTTCAAGAAAGATATAGACAGCAACATACTTATACTAGGAGATTTTAACACCCCACCATCAAAAATGGATAGATCTTCCAAACTAAATATCAACAAGGATATTGCAGCATTGAACAATGCCCTAGATCAAACAGACTTAATAGATATATATAGAATCTTTCATCCCAAAGAAGCAAAATACAAATTCTTTTCAAATGCACATGGAGCATTCTCAAAGATCAACCAAATTATAAGAAACAAAATGAGCCTCAACAAATTTAAGAAATTTGAAATCACATCAAGGATTTTCTCTGAACACAAGGGCCTGAAATTATATGCCAATCTCAAGGAAAAAACTCAAAGACACTCAAATTTGGAGAGATCAAATAGCATGATAAAAAGTGAATGGATCAATAATGAGATCTAGGAAGAAATCACAAAGTTTCTTGAAAAAAATAAAATTGAACACACAACAGTCCAAAACTTATGGCACACAGCAAAGGCAGTCTTGAGAGGGAAGTTCATAGTGATACAGGCCTGCCTAAAAAAGATAGATACATTTCAAGTAAACCACCTAACCCTACTTCTATAAGAACTGGAAGAACAATAATAAACAAAGCCCAGAGTGAGTAGAAGGAAGGAAATAACTAAGATCAGAGCAGAATTAAATGATGTAGAGACTAAAAGAACAATTCAAAGGATCAATAAATTCAGGAGCTGGTTCTTTGAAAAGATAAACAAAATTGGCAAGCCTTTAAAGCAGGCTCATCAAGAAAAAAAGAGACAGGACCCAAATAAACACAATCAGAAACGAAAGAGGAGAGATTACAACTGACACCACAGAAATACAAAGGATTGGAAGAAATTACTATGAAGAACTGTATGCCAAGAAATTTGAAAACCTAGGTGAAATGGACATATTTCTAGAAAAATATAATCTTCCAAAACTGAGTAAAGAAGAAGAAAGCCTGAATAAACTGATAACAGCTGGTGAAATCAAAGCAGTAAAGAAAAAACTCAAAGCACACAAAAGTCCTGGACTGGACAGTTTCACAGGAGAATTTTATAAAACATTTAAGGAAGAGATAACCCCTATACTTCACAGATTATTCTATTCATAAAATCCAAGAAGAAGAGAGACTCTCAAACTCCTTTTATGAAGTCATCATCATCCTAATCCCAAACCCAGATAAAGACACTACAAAGAAAGAAAACAACAGACCATATCATTTAGGAACATAGACTTAAAATCCTCAACAAAATATGGCAAACAACATCCAGCAATACATTGAAAAGATCAAACATCATAGTCAAATGGGATTCATTCCAGTGATGCAAAGATGGTACAATATTTGCATATTGATAAATGTAATACATCACATAACCAAAAGAAAAGACAAAACACATGATCTTAACAATAGATGCAGAAAAAGCATTTAATAAAGTACAACATACATTTATGATATATAAATGGC